>CM060598.1:28662100-29262100 GCA_030578255.1 Tiaroga cobitis | reverse complement strand
CAGGAGGTTATGAGAAGCCCTACTGCTCTGTCACCACCAGATCCTTCCCTCCAAAATCATTCATGATGTTCAGGGGGCTCCGTCAACGATTCCACCTCTCCATCTCTCTCTCGTAAGTACATACATGGACACGTTGCGTAATGTAAAGGCATGTAGTCTGATCTTTAGTCGTGTGTCAAGTCCAAAACTAAAACACTAATGAAATATATAATTTACGATTTTCTGAGATAGGAGAGATTCATTTAAAACAGTAAAAATATAAATATTTTTATGTTTATAAATGCAAATATGAATGTATAATTATTTATATATCATAAATCGTATTTTCCCTTCTGTATTCTATTTCTTACATTTTCTTTTCTCTCTTTCATGCTCTGTTCATTAGAAAAGCTCCTTAGCACTCTTCTTTCATCCTGTTTTTTTCTACTTTCCCCTGTGAGTGTTATTTTCTGGTCATGTGTTTGATGTGATTGGTCAGGGTTTGGTTGCTGTGGCACAGAGGTAATATAATGGATGTTTGTTGTAATCTCCAGGGTGACTAAAACAGAGCTATTTTATTTATTAAAATGGTCAAATATCAACACATCCAGAAAGGGCACAGCCTTCTCTCATCTCCCTAGACACGCCAGAATATTAAATCCTTCTCTCTCTCTCGGTTAAAGCCTGGCCTCTCTGCACTGAAAGATAACCATTGTGCTACAGTGTGCAATTTACCAACTGGCCATGTCCTATAAAAACTCTTTTAAATCTAAAAGTCTTTGCTCAGGAGAGCGTAAACAGGGTCCATCTCTTTCACAGCTTAGGCCTTTTGTCAGCGTTTTGTCTGGACCAAACCAGTGCATTTGTGAATTTCTGTGCTTTCCAGAGAGGACATTCAGAGGCATGTCAGCTATAAATGTATGTACCAAAAAGCGATATTATTATTTTGGCTTTCATTTGGCAATTTAGTAGAAATGAAATCGCAAATTCAAATAATTATTTATCATTTTATTTATTTAACATGCAGTCAGAGAGTTTTGCCTTAACATTAATGAATCTTATTTATTTATTTGTTTTTATTTATTAATATTTTTGAATCAGTTTTTATTTTTATATTTTCTTTTTTTGATTTAATTAAAGTTTTAGTTATTTTGTTGTGTTTTTGTTATTTTTAATAGTTTTTAAAATGAGGTGTATTTAGTTTTTATTCATTTTTTTCAGTTTTAGTGTTAGTTATTTTAGTAGATCAAGTTAAACTAAATGAAAATGAGAAATGTTGCTTTGGCAACTAGTTAAAATAAGTAGCGAATTTTTTTATGGTTTTAGTGTCAGTTTTAGTTAACTAATAACCCTGGTTCAGAGTGCATAATGTAATGTAAAAGAATTACGTGATTAATAGCTTTCTCTACAGAAATGTGAAGTAAACTCATAAGAACCCATCAATATTGCTCTAAATGTGCACACTTTCTGACTTTGAAAGTTCTAATGGATATTGTTTGCTGATCTCCCTGGCTGCCATGAAACCGTCCCATGTTGACTGGAAATTGAGTTGAATCACATTTAGAGATCAATTTCTGCTGAGTGTACTTTAAGACAATTTGTGGGCATTACCTTATTACACTCTAAATGGACCTGTACTGATTCATTCCAGATCTTTGATGAGCTTTAATTGTGTTTTGTAGGTTTGCCACATTGGAAAGTAATGGTTTGCTCTTCTACAATGGCCGGTTTAATGAGAAGCACGACTTCCTTGCTTTGGAGATACTGGATGGACAAATGGTTCTTAAATACTCCACAGGTAAAGAAGAGTGCATGTGTGTGCTCAGTTTTACTATAAATCCTGGACCCATCTATGGTCCAAATTTGGGATTACATAGAAATATGAAAGGGTTGTGGTGTGAATTTTGTGAGTCTGTCTCTTTAATATCTACTTTTGATCTCCTTTTCCACAGGTGAGTCGTCTACTCTGGTGAGTCCGTACCTGCCTGGTGGAGTGAGTGATGGCAACTGGCACACCGTTCACATCCATTACTACAACAAGGTGAGAAAATGCTCTGAAGTGAATTGCTCTTGGGTGGACTATTCCTTTAAGTATTAAGTATTCTTCTGTTACTATGGACTTTTTTACTATGGAACTTTTGGTAGTTTCCTTATATTCAGAATGTAGTTGTGTGCTTTGTGTTTGTGTACTTATGGGGAAACATTTGTGTATGTATCCTAGCCAAAGCGAAGTGTTAGCGGTGAGGTTCAGGGTCCATCCGATGAGAAGGTGGCTGTCTTGAGTGTAGATGACTGTGATACGGCCGTTTCTCTGAGGTTTGGCACTCAGCTCGGCAACTATAGCTGTGCTGCACAGGGGAGGCAGACCAGCAGCAAGAAGTGAGCGTGCGCACACTCACACATACACATTTATGTTCACTTTGCACATGTTGGTTTTGCTCAGGAAAACTCATATAGCATCTCTCTCATTCTCTCATTCTGTATGGTTTCTCTCATAGGTCTTTAGATCTGACTGGCCCGTTGTTTTTGGGTGGAGTTCCTAACCTGCCTGAGAATTTCCCGTTTGGTACAAGAGAATTTATTGGCTGCATGAAAGACCTGCACATTGATAACAGACCAGTGGACATGGCAGGATTCATCGCTAATAATGGCACTTTACCTGGTGTGTGTGCATTATGTGATGATAGTGACGTTTTGTATCTCTGTAATGACATCAACATACACTACCGTTCAAAAGTTTGGGATTCCACAAAAGTATTAAGAAGCACAACTGTTATTTACATTGATAATAATAAGAATGTTTCTTGAGCACCAAATCACCGTATTAGAATGATTTCTGAAGAATCGTGTGACACTGAAGACTGGAGTAATGATGCTGAAAATTCATCACAGAAATAAATTACATTTTAAAATATATTAAAATAGAGAACAGTTATTTTAAATTGTAATAATATTTCACAATATTACTATTTTTACTGTATTTTTTATCAAATAAATGCATCCTTGATTAGCATAAGAGAGTTCTTTAAAAATCATTAAAATTTTTATTGAAACATTAAAAATCTCACCAGCCCCAAACTTTTGTATGGTAGTGTATACTTCCTTTTGTGAGCGTTTGTGGTAATTTTTGGCCTGTTATTGTCTGCTGTCATGGTGATTGTGCTGTAACTGTCTTTTTCTGTGATTGGCTGCAGCATTAGTGATGTAATGCTCTGTCTTTATTAGGCTGCAGTGCCAAATTGCCTTTCTGTAAATCAAACCCGTGCCAGAATGGCGGCACATGTCGGGTGAGCTGGGAGACGTATTCCTGTGACTGCCCTGTTGGATTTGGAGGGAAGGACTGCAGCTTAGGTGAGACCTACATAAATGATTTCTCTGTTGATCTTTACGTGAATCTTAAATCAGGATGCCAGTATCAAACAGGAACTATTACTAAATATCAATGTCATGATGGCATTGCTTATGATGGTAATGTTGGAATGATTCTTTCACAGTGATGTCCCACCCCCATCGTTTCCTTGGAAGCAGTGCACTGTGGTGGGACCTGAAGAATGAAGTCACCATCACCACACCCTGGTACATGGGGCTGGTGTTCCGCACCAGATCAAAAGAGGGAGTTCTCCTGCAGGCTCAAGCTGGACAGTACACCAACTTGATTTTTCAGGTATACTCACTTATAGAAATGCATGCAGAAAGGAAAAGAAAACAACTAGAAAAACTTTAACCCTTTCAAAGTTATGGTCTGTTCTGCATCTCATTACTAATAAGAATTACCTTAAAGAGATGCATTATTTTCCTGCACTGTTTTTTTCTTTGCCACTAAACATATTTAAATTTTTATAATATATATATATATATATATATATATATATATATATATATATATATATATATATATATATATATATATATATATATATATATATATATATATATATATATATATATATATATATATATATATATATATATATATATATATATTAATTAAGTTTACAGTGAAATGTTTATCCAAACATATTTTAATTTTGATTTTAAATTAATTCTTTAAGTTTGCATTTACATATTTAAATTTGACTTTCTTTTTAATTTTAATCTAAATTAAAGGGTTAGTTCACCCAAAAATTAAAATTAAGTCATTAATTACTCACCCCCATGCTGTACCAACCCCGTAAAACCTTCGTTCGTCTTCGGAACACAAATGAAGATGTTTATGATTAAATGTGACAGCTGGATCACTCCTCCATAGGCTGCCTAAGGGAATGAATCCTGACGGCCCAGAAAGTCAATGAAGAAAATGTTTAAATATTCCATGTCACAACAGTGGCTCAACTATAAGTTTATCAAGCGACGAGAATACTTTTTGTGCGAAAAAACAAACAAAAATAACGACTTTATTCGACTATTCCTTTTCTTCCTTGTAGGCCTGAAACGAGACTTCAAGAGATTTCCACGACGCGCACGCGCGAGAACTTAACTGAAGTAGTTGAAGGAGATCGCAATTCTCGCGCATGCGTCGTGGAAATCTCTTGAAGTCTCGTTTTAAGAAAAAATTGTGCTTATTAATGTTAAATTCATCAATCTGGTGCACTTTGAGAGTTAAAAATTAAGATCTCCAACGCAAAATCAGTGTGCAAATTGAACAAAGAAAAACTCAAAACTCTTTTAGCTGTGATATAGTGTCTGTCTGCATCACACTACTACATAATAATAGTTATAATATTAATTCCATGACAGTTATAGCCATATATTGTAAAACAAATGCACTGAAAAATAAAAGGAACTTTCGTAATTAGTTTTGTACTAATTTCCATGCTTAAAAGAGATAAACACATGATCTTTTATTTTGGCGGAAAACATGGTTTACAAGCGCGTCTCATTACAATTCTAATAAAATGCGTAATCATCAACTATGCCGATGTGTAAATAATGCGCTGGGTGCTGGGTTCCTACACTCATCGCCTGAGTGTTCTGAAAGTTGCCTAGTTCTGCTTACCACAGTTCTCTACACTCACTCATTCTCTCCTGATCCTCCTCAGTATTCTCATCAGACACTTGAAGGGCCCGTTTCTTTTTTTCACGCTATTTCTCTGCACATTCCTTGCGTTTCTTCTCCATCTCTGACTATTTTGACAGATACAAACTGACACTGCAAAATTGCAAAATTGTTTTTATATATTTTTTTTAGAGAATAATCTGTATCGGCCCAAAAAGCACGTCGGCCCACCGGGCAATTACTGCCCGATGGCCAGTCCTGCCTTCAAATATTCCAAGAAATGTCTTAATTCATTAAGAGCCTGATGAAAGAAAAACATTATCTGTTTCAGGGTAGGAAACAAACATTTTCACTAGAAGCACAGTGTTAATTACATAAAATTAGCTTGACTTCCCAGAGTACTTTGAAGTAGACAATTCTGCGTCGAACTCCAAAGGCTCCAGATACTTAGCTGATCAAATATAACTCGCATATCCTATCCAAACAATAAATAAAATTGATAAATCGAGTATGTGTCTGATTCCAGGTGGTTTCTGGTCAGTTGGTGTTTTCTGTGGCACGGGGTTCGACTCGGCCGGTCAGGTTGAGACTGGATCAGGTTCAGGTGTGTGATGGACGCTGGCATGACCTACAGCTCGAGCTCCGTGATGTCAGGAGCGGCAGAGAAACTCGATATATTGCTACAGTACGACTGGACTTTGGACTGTATCAGGTACACACACTCACACAAACACATACACCTACACATAAGTGATCCGCTAACCCCTATTATGTCGTTTACTCATTGTTATAATCCCATGTTGTAATCCATAATCTGGAATTCTGGAATATCAGATCTTAATCTTTGTGGATTAAATTACAAATCAGACACAGGTCACTGGTCTAGTGATCAAACACTGAAATACATGCGATGTCACTAAAATGGACTAATTTAATCTCACTTTATTTCCATCTCTTTCTCTGCCTCTCTTCAAATCTCTCTCTCTGCCACAGGGAACAGTCATTGTTGGGAATGAGATTAATGGTGTAAAGGTGAAGCACCTGCATGTGGGTGGAGTTTTAGGGTCAGGAGAGGTGCAAAATGGGATACGTGGCTGTATTCAGGTTCGTCATTTTTGCAGTCTGTTTTTATAACCCGATATAACCTCAACTGTGCTCATCACACTACTGTAACCTTCTTTAATGTATGAATTATTGATAGTTATCAATTCCTAACGGGGTCATTCGTTTTTAACAAGCTGACAATTAATTAAGTTGAATAATTAATATGAACTTAGAGAGAAAAGTCAGAAAATAATTTTACCAAGTAAATCCCCATTTATAGCTATTATTATAATTATTGTCATTTTATTGGAAACTAAGGATTTCATTTATTTATTTATTAAGCACTTTTACACAACTGGTCATTGAACAAAGTGCTGTACAAAAATAGAGACAAAAACAGCCATACGAACACACAGACATTAACGCCGCGGTTAAGTGACGACAAAATAAACACCTCAGCTAAAAAAAGCCTACAAGAACAGCTACTATAACCCGTTAAATGCTAAATCTAAAAGGTATTTCTTAAGCTTTTGTTTAAAAACAGTTAAATTAGGTTCCAATCTAATAGAAAGAGGTAGGTCATTCCAGAGTTTTGTTCTTGGAGTCGTTTTGTTCAAATCTCCGTTTTGTTCAAATCTCCGTTTTGTTCTTGGAAACTAAGGATGTTAATTATTATATAATATATAATATTTTAAATAACTTCTATTTTATGTAATTTTCTACTTTAGTTTTCTATTTTTACTCTAGTCTTATTTCTTCTTCTTATTATTATTATTATTATCATTATTATCATCAGTGTTGAGACAGTTGCTGCTTAATGTTTTTGTGGGAAATCATTTTACAATTGTTTTCTGTGATCTTTGATGAATAGAAGTTCAAAAGTACAGCATTTATTTGAAATGGAAATATTTTGTTAAAATTATAAAGGTCTTTACTTTTGCTTTTGATCAATTCAATGCATCCTTGCTGTATAAGAGTATTGTTTTCTTTTGAACGGTAATGTTTTTGATCTGAAGGCTGTATGTTTCTAAATGTATTAAAAAATGTGGGTGTATATTTATGTCTGTGTGCTGAATGTTCTGGCATGTGTCCTCAGGGGGTGCGTCTGGGGGTGCGTCCTGATTCCCCTGCATTACCCCGCCCTTCCAGAACCATCAAAGTGGAGACTGGCTGTAATGTTGGAAACCCATGTAGCACATCCCCTTGTCCTGCCCACAGCCAATGCACCGACGAATGGGATCGACACACCTGTATTTGTGAACCAGGTAAGATATGAGTTAGGATTGTTGGATGCAAAACGTACAGAATGAAAATGTTTCAAATACATACAATGATGTAAAAAAGAAAATTAGACCAGTAGTGAAGATCTATGTTGCATTTTTAAAATGTAATGCAATTCTTCATTACAATTTATATAACCAGCAAAAGAATTTGCAGATTTTTTTAAAATCATTCAGTATCCTAAAACTTGTTTATTTCCAGGTTTAAGTTTTTGAATCACATATTTTAATGTGGTGTTAGGTGCCTGCATATACAGTATAATATGTATTAATAATACATTGAGCATGTCAGTGGTTTCTATGCTAACAGTCTGATAGTTCACCGACACAGAGAAAAAATGTACATGTTCAAGATCTGGCTGTGTTTGTATGAGCTCCCATCATGTCTAAATGAAGATACAGACTCGTTCACTTCATTATAATGCTGTTAGAGTTGCATCAGCCCAGTGTTATTAATAGTGCTGTGCAGAAAAAGAAATCAAAGACTCCCCTCATAAACTCTGAATTAATTTCTCAGACCACCTCCTGGTAGAATAAACCCACACGTACAACCACACACACACACACACGCATAGGAGTGCCTAAATTTAAGCACAGAATTATCTCTCTCATTCTTGCTCTGTTGTTTGTTAGATTCCCATACGTAATTTAACATTCTTAATATATCTATGCATTGCAGTGTGCTAGTGCTAGAATAAAGTCACTTTTTCTGAGGGCTTTATTGTAATCCTGTAGTGACTTCCATATCATTTAAAATAATGGAAAGCTTCACCAGAAGAGCATATGGTTGTATTACTGCATTCCATTTCTGATGAGCTTTTATTCATTCGTCTTAATAGGGTTTGCACACAATTATATACAGTAGTACAAACATCTCTCTGCTGAAAGAGAGAGAGAGAGAGAAAGGAGGTTATTGTGTCTTTTGATCAGTGGTCGTGCAGATAAAGTCTTTTCTATATGACTCTGGTGAAGATAAGATCAAGGCTGTGCTGTTTTAGGTGTTGTTATGAGTCGAGAGTGAAATACTTTCTGTCCTGTCAGCTCCTATCTGTTTTATGCCTTCAAATAAATATGTATGTGAAGGTTTTTTTTCCCTCAAGTTTATTTAGTTGTAGATTTCATTGGGGCATATGTATAATTTTCTTCATTATCTAGGATGGATTTCATAATTTGCAATATTCACTTAATTATGTTAGTCATGTTTTATTTTATTCTTTTTTACTCTTTAAAGAGGCAGTTTTTTTGCTGCTGTTGTAACGGTCACTTTGTGTTTTATGGCAATCTGAGCTAAAATGAGAACTGCGCATGCGCGTGTGTCTGTTAGTTTTGACAAGTGAGGAGAGGAGATACCCGCTCTGCTGACTCTCTTTGTATTCTTTCTTTTATTTCCTTTTATATTGTGACCAGAGTTGGATGTTTGTTTGTATACTTTTACTCACTCGATCCCCATGTATGCGGACGAGTGTGACGTTTAAGTACTTTTATTAAATGCGGGGAAAATACGTCACCTCTCGTCTCTCGTGCATCTTTTCCTCCGACACCTATTTTTTTCTCCGGGCAACATCTCAACTTTGCGTTATACTGTGCCTTTAAGCCATGTGAAATGAGTAACAGCATAAGCTGAGGGTTTGCTGTCGCATCCGATATATTTGGTACTGCTTCATTCTGCATTACATTGTTGTATGTTCACAAAACATTTCACTCTGAAGCATGTCGGTCAAGCATGTCGCTCATGGTTGAATTGATGTGATCAGTCATAAAGTTGTGCAACTAAACGTTTTTTTGCAGTTTACCTTCAATGAATGATCTTTTTAGCACTAAAAGTGTTTTCAGGCATCTCCCTCCATCTGTCAAACAGCTAGTGCTGCCCCAAACTCACGTCATTGGTTGAGCCAACTTATAGCAGTCACAGTGATCATACTTTTCAGTGAAATAAACATATGAATAGCTTACTTACAGTCTCTCTACATTTTAAGCTGAGACAGTACTTTAACATAGAAAAAATTACACACCTAATCTTTAAATATCAATGATACTTGACGTTTGTGTTGCAACAGTTTTTTTCCCCCAACTTTTTCAACTTTTTTTTTCAAATACAGGATTCTATGGTAAAAGTTGTATGGATGCATGTCAGCTGAACCCATGTGAGAATCAAGCAAAGTGTCACAGGAAGCCCAGCTCCTCTCACGGATATATCTGTGACTGTGAGGACAGTCACTACGGACAGTACTGCCAACACAGGTACGCATTCATACACACCAAAACCATGCGTAATTACATGAGCACAAATACACACTAACAAACATGTCACTACTTGAATTCACTTCATGCACTGAGAAAATAACTATTTTCTTAAAGGGGTCATATAATGGTACATGCACTTTTTCAAGTTGACTGTACTGAAATGTGTGTTGGCAGTGCCTGTACACAACCATCATATATTGATAAAAATCCATCCAGTGTTTTTTTTTTTACTTCTTGTATGTTTTCCCCTGTCTCAAATCGAGCCGTTCGACCGTGTGACTTCACACGGTCAGACGCCCCTCCCACGATTGTTGAATGACAACAGCGTTTCAACATAGACCCGCCCTGAGCGAGCTGTCATCATAGTCCATCATTGTTGATACACTGGAGCAGAATGGCGTCTAAGCGATTGTGGTGTTCTGTTCTTGGGTGTAATAATGAACACAGCAGTCATTTTGATGTTCCTAAATCCGAAACGCTGAAGACACAGTGGCTGAGTTTTGTTTTCGAAGGGAATATTCCCCACGAACAACGTCAATGCTTTCATGTTTGCGCAAATCATTTCTCACCAGACTGCTTTATAAACGAGGGTCAGTATGAGCTGGTTTTGCTAAGAAGCTGCTCCTGAAAAAAGAATCGGTACCAACTATTTATATTCCCTCTGCACCTCCAGGAGAAGTGAGTGTAAAGTTTTATTAACATTTATATTAATCTTTGCAAATCGCTTGCACGCTTCACGATGAATGTGGCTAAGGTTTACACTCACAATGTGGCTAAGGTACATTACGGCATGTTTTCTATGTACGACGTTCTCAATATAATTCATAATCCCACGTTTATAATGAATAACGCGTTATGGTTATTGTGTTATTACAAACTGTGTACGTATACATCAGTAAACACATAGCGTTCGTACCTCACTTCTCTACCCTGCCAGTACATACAAAGATAGATCAAAGTGACATTACATTAACCAACCATTCAGAAATGTCCTGTTCAAGCCTTATTTGTCGAACTTCTTTGTTGCCGTCATCTTGTTCCGGGTCCGACTCACACAGATGTGTCCTCAGAGACTCACGCTGCTATCTTTCTCCAAAATATACCCTCAACTGTTGTTAAGGCAACACTCCACGTGTGTTGTCAAAACGCCCCACAGAACAGAAAGGCGGGGTGAGAAAAGCTCATTATCATTTAAAGACACATGCACTGAAACGGCGAGCTGAAAACAGAGCTTTTCATTTAGACCCTAAAGAATCGAATTAACTTGTATGAAAATGGCATTATATGACCCCTTTAAACATTGTTTTTGTCCTGTTGCCCAGTAACAATTTTTAAACATACCTAAAACAAGGCAAAATTTGTTACGTATTGTTTTTCCCCCTAAATTTTTCCCCTTTGTTTTAAGCAGAAATGTAACCAAATTTAGTGTGATTTATACTTAAATCATGCCAATGGGTTAATGGAAATACATTTACATCAAGATATATTTTCTGAAAACAAATCTTTTTAACTTAACAGTTTTGCTTTTTCAAGAAAATGTAACTTTGTTATAAGGCTGATTTTGATGGGAAACAAGAGAAAAATACTGAAAAGGATTTCTGCCGTGTTCCTCCTCTGTCCTTTAGCCCAGTTACTGACTATGATTTGTAATCTCTAATAAGTTGACAAGCAAATGTACCAGTAAGATAATCAGTGAGAGATGGACAAAGACTTTATAGATGCATTCAGATTTACGGCCGAATTTGTGTGCATGTGTGAGAGTTTTTTTTTTTTTGTCACACTAATCCAGTGTTCAAGCTTATCCGAAAGGCTGGATGTGTATGGCGGGTAGGTTTGTGTTCATGTTAATGATGCATTTGTTCTGCTTAGCCACATGCATGCGTGTGTGCTTAAGGTTTGATGCCTTTGAACGGATGAAAGTAGACTTAAGTTTGCCGACCGAATGTGACTCATGTGACCCTAAATCAACCCCTACCTCAAACACACACACGCTCAGCCAAATCCTTCACAACAGCGGCAATCTCATCTGCTCTCTTTTATCTGTCGGCTCCATCTCTCTCTATCTCGGTGTCACGCTGGCTCGCTCTCTGTGTCTGATCTGCCCTAGATACATAGGTATTTGATCAAATCTAACTGTGCATCTGTTTGTAGGATCGAGCAGCAATGTCCTCGTGGTTGGTGGGGCAGCCCGACATGTGGACCCTGCCACTGTGAAGCAAGTAAAGGCTTTGACACAGACTGCAATAAGACCACTGGACACTGCCACTGCAAGGTATAAACAAATAAATAATAATAAAATAAATATGATCACAGATTGACATAATAAGATGGACATGTACACTACGGTTAAAAAATTGGGGTTGGTAAGACTTTTTAATGCATTTGTTTGATCAAAAATACTGTAAAACCATTTAAAATAACTGTTTTCTGTTTTAAGATTGCTTAATAGGGACACTTAATATTCTGTAATATTATTGATTTGACTGTGCGGAGACTATTGGAATGATAACTGAACAAACCTGGACAAGACAACACTGTTTTCTACAGAGCTGTTTTATAACTAAATTGAACTCATTTCATATTTGATTAACTTTACACAGTTACTTAATCATTACTTTCCTGTTTATCCCTGTAACGCTGCTTTGAAGCAATCTCTATTGTATAAAGCGCTATTTAAATAAGGTGACTTCATATATTTTCAAATGTAATATAATGGCAAATCTGGCTTTTCAGCAGCCATTACTCCAGTCTTCAGTGTCACATGATCTTTCATAAATCATTATAATATGCTGATTTGGTGCTCAAGAAGCATTTCTTATTATCACCAATGTGGAAAACAGTTGTGCTGCTTCATATTTCTGTGGAAGCAGTGCTACCTTTTTTTCAGGAAGTTTTAAAGAACAGCATTTATTTGAAATAGAAATTATTTGTAACATTATAAATGTCTTTACTGTTTCTTTTGATCCATTTTCCTTATTGATAATTTTTTTTATTAATTATAGATAATGATCAAAATCTTACTAACCCTAAAATTAGTGTTATTCTTAAACAGTCTTGTACCTGTGTGTGAAGACACAGCAGCACACACACACCACTCATGGAATCATCTCCCTAAGACTTTTAATCCCGATTTTTGGCCCTAATAATGTAAGAAAATATGTCTACTATCTTAGATTCCTAAACCTTCTTAGAGATGCACAAGACTACTCTATACACACTCCATAAGAACACGCCATACTTTCTCAGGATCAGCTGTCACTGACGTGAAAGCTGTTCCAACAACCAGCAGCTTCATAAACATGCTGAGCGTTATTCTCCTCAGAGAGCACTTCATGTTCCTGTTCTTCTCTGAGTTTCAGGGGAGTGAAAGCAGACTTTCTCAGGATCAGCCTGTGGTGAATTTTCAATGTGTATTTTTGCAGTTAGAGGTTTTAAACACAGAGTTTACATTTAATAGACACGTTCCTCTCCAAACAATCCTTTTGCCATTTACAGATAATACCTTCCAGTTCTGTTCTTTAAATAGGACTACTAGTTATAGTCAAAAACAAACATTTATTTTAAAAATGAACAGTACTTTTGAGTTGGTACTATTTTTAGGAGTAAATGCCTACTACATACAGAATTGCTGGTCAGGGAAGTGTTAATTGGTTTGTGTGTGTGTTTAAGTGTAATTAAGGGATTAGAGATGTGAGTTTCTTCACTCTGCGGTGCTATAATAAAGCATTACTCACCCTTACACTGTACTGCATCAGGCTTTTCATTATCCGTGTATTACACTCCAATCCCAAAGGAAAACATCAACCACACAATCTTATAAGGCTTTTGAAATATACAGTTAAACCTTTTTTATTATTATTCTAGCTATTATGTTTAAAACATGCATGTCGATATTTTTTTATGTTATAATTTTACTATGGTTTGTGATTTAAAAAAAAAAAATTTTTTTTAAATCAGTTCGTATTGTGTAAATACATGTGTTCATATGGATGTTTTTGTGTGTATCAGGAGTTTCATTACCGACGGCGGGGCAGTGACGTCTGCCTGCCATGTGACTGCTACCCAGTGGGCTCCTTTTCTAGGTCGTGTGACCCTGAGAGCGGCCAGTGCCAGTGCCGACCCGGCGTGATTGGCCGACAGTGCAACATTTGTGACAATCCGTTTGCTGAGGTCACACAGACAGGCTGTGAAGGTACATATCCATCCATCCAACCAACCAGTAATGCCTCCTTGTAACAGATATTTGTTGATCATTTCCTCACCTGCTTTTCTCAGTGATCTATGATGGTTGTCCTAAGACCATAACATCAGCAATCTGGTGGCCCAGAACCAAGTTCAACCTGCCTGCTGCTGTCCCTTGTCCCAAAGGATCAGTTGGTGAGCTTATAGATTCGTATCTGTGTCTAATGTATCTTTTTTGAAGTCCATCTAATCCATCAGTCTATCTCTTTTTTGAAGGAACTGCAATTCGTCACTGTGATGGAGAGAGAGGATGGCTGGACCCTGATCTGTACAACTGCACCTCTCCTCCTTTTGTGGAGCTAAACACAGCCGTGAGAAGCTATGATTTCATTATTATCCATTTACTATAATAAGGGCTGTTTCACACCGTTTTTTTTTCTTCTTCCAGAAAATAAAGTGTTTTTTTTTGTTATAATATTGAAAATTATGTAGGGATGTGTGGATATTAAAATTCTATATAATTGGCAATTATTATTTTCATAACAAATAAATGGTTGATAAGGGTTCTACACTATTTTTATAATATTTATAATTTGATTTTCTAAAGATTGCTTTTAACAATCTTAATAAATTATTATTTTTTTTAAAGATTTATTTTAATTGAGTGTGACTTTTGATAATTTAAATATAAAAATGAGCATGCACTATTTTTAATGTCCAATATCGACCGATAGATTAAAAAAAATCTAACTGATATGATACCGATATATTATGCATCCCTAATGTATATTTTAATGGAGCCTGCAAGTTATAAAAATGTTTATTAGGATTTGGTCTTTGAGAATAATTACAAACACATGTAATACATATAAACATCTACAAATCATTCATCTACATGAAACTGAATCAAAACTCAGAAGTGTTACTGAAACGTTTAATCATCATAAATGAATTAAATACACATAGCTCATGCAGACACAGGATGTGTGAAACATAGCTAAGGTCCATAACTTTCTCACAGTGATTCATTCAGTATTGGAGCTGCTTGTCAACATTATTTAACCATTTTTTCAATGTGTGTGTGTGTGTGTGTGTGTAGCTGGAGGCCTTAGAGAGAAATGAGACAGAACTCAGCACCATCATTGAGAAGAAACTGGCCCATCAGCTACGTGATGTCACAGAGGCGACAACCCGTCTCTATGGAAATGACCTTCAGATAGCCGAGCGGCTGCTGTCTCGCCTCTTGACCTTTGAGAGCCTCCAGTCAGGCTTTGGGTTGACAGCCACTCAGGATGCACATTTCAATGAGGTATGCATTACCTTAGGGAAACCGATGAATAGCTGGAAATTTGAGATTCAAATTTTGAGATAAATAAGACTAGTTGATTAACGTCTCGTTCGGTTCTGTCTCTCACACTGTGTCTCTATCTGCAGAATGTGTTACGAGGCTGTAGTGTTTTGTTGGGTCCGGGCAGCGCTGCTTTGTGGAGAGGTCAAAGTTCAGGTCAGAGCGGAGCAGCAGGATTGGCCGATCTGTTGGAGCAGTACTCCCGCATACTAGCCCAGAACATGAAACAGACCTACCTCAATCCTGTCGCACTCGTCGCCTCAAACATCGGTCAGCATCAATGCACAACAAACACATACACTTACATGCAATAGTTTGGGGTTCATTTTTTTTGTTTTCTTTTTAAAGAAATTAACACTTTTATTCAGCAAGGACACATTACATTAATCAAAAGTGACAGTAAAGACATTTATAATGTTACAAAAGATTTCTATTTCAAATAAATGCTGTTTTTTAACAATAAGTGTAATTTTGATAATAATAATAATAAGTATTACTTGAGCACCAAATCAGCATGTTAGTAGTATTTCTGATGGGTTTTGAGGGAGTGAAAAAAGCTGGGTCAGTTTAAAATTCTCAATCGACATCTCTGAAAATTGTTTTCAGATCAAATGTTTTTTTTTCTTGAAATAAACTAAATATTTTTCACTGCATTTACAATATTTAAAGCATTTCTGTTGATTTGTTTATTTTTTATTTGTGAAGGAACCTTTCAATTTTGAAAGTTTCAAGACCAACAAAGGATATATACCGTATATATATATATATAAAAAAGCTGAGAAAGATCAATGTAAGACTAACACCTGCACTGTGCACCTACTGTATAATCTGCAGAAACTGCAACTGCAGCACTACAGAGAGCGGATCTATTAAAAGAATCCTGTAGTTCACAGTGTGTGTTTGTGTTTTGCAGTCATGACTCTGGATCGTGTTGACAACCACACACACGTGCGGCGGCGGTTTCCACGGTATCACAGTACTCTGTTCCGAGGTCAAGCGCTTTGGGATGCTCACACACATGTTGTGCTGCCCCCTACTGCACTAGTGCCACAACGCAACATCTGTAAGTCACATTCACAGTCTCTAGTCTTTAAGTTCACTTAAAAGGCTTAAAACTATTGAGGAATACTTGTTTAGTTTCAGCTCCATCTCCTGCTGGTCCTGTAAACCTGTTGGCCAATCAGACGCTAGAAGCGACGGCACCCCGCCGTTCATTGTCACTACAAGAGGCGCCTGTTTCTATTGTCATCCTCCTCATCTATCGAAGCCTGGGGGCCGCACTTCCTCCTAAATACCACACGGACCGTCGCGGCGTCAGGTCAGAAATGGTCTAAATTAAGATCACTTCAGAGTCAGATAATTTGTATATATGTAAGTGTGATCATCTTTCTAACGGTGTATGTGCATCTCTGCAGGTTACCCAGACACCCTGTGTTGAACTCGCCTGTAGTGAGTGTGTCTGTGTATAATAACCAGACCTTCGTGGAGGGTTTTCTGGACACTCCGGTCTTGCTGGAGTTTCGTCTTCTAGAGACCAGCAACCGCAGCAAACCGTTGTGTGTGCAGTGGAATCACAGCAGCTCGTGAGTCTGTGTTTGCTGTCCTTATTTACAAAATTTTATGTCTCAAGAAAAAATAAAACCACTATTTGGGACAAAATCGGCAGACCAAATCATTCAATTGCATTATACTTGCATTAAACTACCGGTCAAAAGATTTTAGTTAGTTCACCCCAAAAATGAAAATTATCCCATAATTTACTCACCCTCAAGCCATCCTAGGTGTATATGATTTTCTTCTTTCAGCCAAACACAATCAGAGTTTTATTAAAAAATAGCCTAGCTCTTCCAAGCTTTATAAGGGGAGTGAATAGTAACGTTTTTGAAGGCCAAAAAAGCGCATCCATCCTTCGTAAAAGTAATAGGCTCCAGGAGGTTAATAAAGGCCTTCTGAAGGGCCGCGTCTTCAATACGTCATGCGTCGGGTCAGAGGTCACTCTTTGACTCGTTATTGTTTTTATAAAGTTATAATTATGTTTCTTACAAAAATGCACTGCTTTGCTTCAGAAGGCCTTTATTAACCCCTTAAAATCTCAGTTACTATTCACTCCCATTATAAAGCTTGGAAGAGCTAGGATATTTTTGAATGTAACTCCGATTGTGTTTGGCTGAAATAAGAAAGTCATATAGATCTAGGATGGCTTAAGGGTGAGTAAATTATGAGGTAATTTTCATTTTGGGGTGAACTAACCCTTTAATATGTTAATCTGGTGATCAAATTGGTGATCAATTATTAATTATGTTTTTTTGAAAAACATTTTGAAAACTTTTTTTTTTTTTGAAAACCCTGATACACTTCTTTCAGGATTATTTGATGAATAGAAAGAATCAAATGAACAGAATTTAATTGAAATAGAAATCTTTGTACATTATAAATGTCTTTACTGTCACTATTGCTCAATTTAATCGGTCCTTGCTGAATAAAAGTATTAATTTCTTCTTTTTTTGATCTTATCCCAAACTTTTGAATGGTAAGTTATCAAGTTTTCCACAAAAATATTAAGCAGCAAAACCTGTTTTAAACATTGACAATAATAAGAAATGTTTCTTGAGCAGCAAATCAGCATTTTAGAATAAAGGATCATGTGACTCTGAAGTCTCGAGTAATGATGCCGAAAAATTCAGCTTTCCCTTCACAGGATTTTAAATTGTCCTTTTAAATTGTAACAATGTTTCACAATATAACTGACTTAACTGTATTTTTTGCAGCCATAGTGATCATAACAGACTTTAAGCACATAAAAAAATTTTTTACGACCCAAATTGTAAATTGTGTTTGTGTATATTGTTACTGTAAGGAATAAACGGTAAATACTCTGAACGTGTGTTTTCAGTGTATTAGCAGGAGGCTGCTGGACTGTAAGGGACTGTAGTGTGGTCTATAGGAACATGTCACATGTTCGCTGTCAGTGCCACAGACTGGGAACCTTTGGAGTCCTTATGGACAGCTCACAGAGAGAGGTACAGTACACACACACAGACACGCACAGAACAATCAAGGCCACATAACTACTAAACAGCTCTTCTTCACAAAAAGATTCACATTTTCCATGTTTTTTATAATAATACAATACTACATAGCAACAGGATGGTCAATAGTGACAATGTCCTTCAGCACAATCATCACTGCTAATATATATTTTCCTTCTCTCTCTCTCTCTCTCTCTCTCTCTCTCTCTCTCTCTCTCTCTCTCTCTCTTTGTTAAGCAGCAGTTAGAGGGTGACCTGGAGACCCTCGCCATAGTAACATACTCCTCGCTCTCAGTTTCCATGGCGGCGTTGTTGCTAACAGTGGTGGTTTTATCGTGCCTGAGGGGACTGAAATCAAACACACGCAGCATTCATTCCAACATGGCTGCCGCTACTCTACTTTCCCACCTCACATACCTGCTGGGCATCAACCAGACGGAACAACAGGTCAGAGATGAGAGATGTCTGTGTGTGTCTGAATCTAAATGTGGGTTAGTGAGACAGACAAAGAAAGTTTGGTTGGGCTTGAACACAAAAACACTATAACCATCAAAATACACAGTCTGTGTAGTCTCCTTTGTGCTGAATGTGCTTTGTTATTTGTAGATTGAATCAATCAATCAATCAAATAAATAAACTGGTCAAAAGAGACAGTAAAGAAGTTTATAATGTTAATTTTTTTATAGCAAATAAATTCTGTTCTTTTGAAATTTCTGTTCAACAAAGAATCCTTGAAAAATATATCATGGTTTCCACAAAAATATTAAGCAGCACAACTGTCAGTAATCAACATTGATAGTAATAAGAATAAATATATATATATAATATATTTTGTGTGTTTCAGGATAATAAAGATTTTTAATTCAAAATCACAATTTTTATTATACTGTGTATACATAGTAATTCATGTTTTTTTTTCTTCATAATTTTTCTTTGTTTTAAAATACCAAGATATTTTGAAGCCCACTTACACTTTACATTTTACAGCTTTTATAAAGCCAAGTGTAACAGCAGGTATTAAAATCATGAATAGTTCAGTATCAAGATGGTTGTCAGGATAAACCTCTAGGCAGCTTGAATATGATTTGTCATTCAGAAACCGACATTACAGCCATTAGCGCATAAAAACCACTTACACCACACAGTGAGTAGGGAAAATGACGTTATTAAACACTTTTTCTGACACAGAGACTCTTTCCGTGTCTCTCTTCCTCAGACAGACACTCACACATTATATCTCTTTCTAAAGCCGTTTAACACCATTTTTTGAGCAAACCACTCACACTAAAAGCCTGTTACTGCTGAGTTCATTAATTTCAACTGCTGGGCTGGGATGTGGGTGTGTATCTGTGATAGAGTATGTGTTCATTCATTATTCATCTTCTCTTTAAGACTATGACTTTGCTTGCGTGTATTGATTTTAGACCTTATATTCTCTCTTTTTTTGGACATGTACTACAGCAGAGAGTATTCAGTAAATGATGGGAATGGGATCAGGAACTGTTTTGAGCTGGATGTGAACTCACAACACCTGACTGAGCACCTCAGCTCAATAAGTGAGAACACATGGGCTAAGGGTTTTCAAACCAGTCCTGGAGGACCCCCAACACTTCACATTCTGTCCGTCTCCATTATCTGACACACCCTCATCAGGTGTGTTAGATGAGGGAGACATCCAAAACATGTTTGAAAACCCCTGCTGCACTAGTCAACTCAATGATTATTTTCTCTGTGCTCTACGTACGTACTATCAGACCTTTGATTTGCTACAATGCTCAGCGCTGCAACATTTTATGCAATGGGAGTAAATCTAAATATAATGCTGTAATCAACACTTTTCACAACAAGTTAATCTCCACAGCTGTAATTGTAAATACATCATGACGTTTTTCAAAAGAGTTCCTCACGTAATACTTCATGTGCAAAGATATTACCCAATCACAGTATGTTTAGATTGAAGTCTTAAAGGAGATATGCCCATTTAAAAGTCAGTGCAATAGTCTTTTCTTCCCTATGCTGACGTATATCTGATTGAAATGGCTTCTTGAACAAGACAAAATCTTGGGCGGGACCTCTGATCTATATAAATGACATTTATATAGATCAGTGGGCGGGACTTGGTTTTGTCCGTGAGGAATAGATTATATGGTTGGATCATTGTGGTTTGCTAGTGGTTAATTTCATGTGAGTGACAGGTTGTAGCGCCCTCGCATCAGTAAACACTTCATCAGAGAAGAGAAGAGATGTTGCTGCAAGAGGGAGGGGAAGTCATTTTGATTAAAGAGTATGAGGGCACATGAATAAATAAGATAAAAAAGATACATTATTCATAATAAACACAGCAAACAATATTCCATTTAAAAAAAAAAAGATTTTAGATTCTGACTTTAAATCAGAGGGCTAAAATCAGTGTAGAAAATGTTATGCATATTTTAATTTTTGAAGCCCTTTATCAAAGATATATATACATCCAATATGCTGTTTTATATTCTCTTTTTACTAACTAGTTTATTGTCTCTGCTTGGTGCAGTTCCTGTGCACAGTGGTTGCAATTCTTCTCCATTACTTCTTCATGTCAACGTTTGCGTGGCTGTTTGTGGAAGCTCTGCATATTTACCGCATGCAGACAGAAGTGAGAAACATCAACTATGGAGCCATGAGATTCTACTATGCTATTGGTTGGGGAGTCCCTGCTATCATTACAGGTATGAACAGACACATACGTACACAAATGTATGCTTTTATATAGCTATGTTCTGTGACATGTATGTGTGCTGCAGGGCTGGCAGTCGGGTTGGATCCAGAGGGGTACGGCAACCCAGATTTCTGCTGGATCTCCATGTACGATAAGCTCATGTGGAGCTTTGCGGGACCAGTTAGCGTCGTCATACTGGTATTGTGCTCTTCTGTGTGTTTATGTGTGTTGTTTGTGCCATATAAAGGATCTCGTCTTTTATTTCTCTCTCTGTGTGTTTTGGATGTATGTGGTACAGCAATGATGGTCTTAATTGGCAACTCTCTCTCTCTCTGTTTTACAGATGAATGGTGGGATGTTCTTAATGGTCCTGCGTATGACATGCAACCCCACTCAGAAGGAGATAAAAAAGCTGCCTGTGATGTAAGTACAACATACATGTATTCAGGAACATTCAAAATGGAAAGTGGGACAGAGGACATTCTAAAACGTATTTTCATGAATATTAATTAGCTGACTTAAAGGGTTAGGGTTAGCCAAACACAATCGGAGTTACATTAAAAACTATCCTAGCTCTTCCAAGCTTTATAATGGGAGTGGGATAACTGAGATTTTGAAGCCCAAAAAAAGCCCAGTTTGGCTGAAAAAAGAAAGTCATATACATCTATACTATCAAATCTCTAAAAATAATTATTTTATATTGTGTTATTATAATATGTTATTGATAATAAAAATAATAATAATAAAAAATAACTATTATTATTGCTGTTGTTGTTTATTTTCCTGAAATTGTAATATATTATAATTGTTAAAATGGTAGTTTCTTCCTTGCATGTGTTTCTACCTGCAATTTATGAGTGTCAAACTAGTCAGTACAGAATTAATGCTTTTCATCTCTTTATTCTATATTAATTCCTTTTATTCTATTTCTCTCTCTCTCTCTCAGTTCTACTATCCGCAGTGCCTTCCTCCTTTTATTGTTGAGTTCTTGTGTTTGGTTGTTTGGTCTTATGGCTGTTAATAACAGTGTCCTGGTGTTCCACTACCTGTTCATTGTCCTCTGTTGCGTTCAGGTAAGTGTGTGTACTGGCTCTTACACATCTTTTTCTTTTGTGTGTGTGCTTGAGTTTGTCATTGTCATTTTTAGCTGTAAACTTGGATAATTTTGGCCTATGTAATGTATTATAATGTTCTTCTCCTACTCGCTTGTCTCAGGGTGTGGCTGTACTGTTGGTTTTTACTCTCCTGAACTCAGAGGTGCAGGAGGCCTGGAAACTGGCCTGTCTCGGCAAGAAAAGCCCCAGTGAAGATCCTCAAAGACCTCCACAGATTACCGTTAGTGAACATAAACACATATATTAACATATGACCCCCACTCCGTGCACAGTTACACACACACACCTATATTTGAACCCATGGAGTGAAAATAAGCATGTGGATTTGTAACCTGCTCTATGTGTGCAGGGCCAAAACCCGTTCAACAGCGCCTCCTTGCTGGAACAGAGCGGATTACACCGGATCACACTCGGAACTTCAACTATCTCATCAGTCAGCAGTGCAAGGTCTGTCAACACATCAATTTTAGATTCAATATTCTTAGCAAAATGTATATCTCAAAATTAACAACTTTTAAAACAAAGAAGGATTATAATATAAAAGGAATAACATGGTAACACTTTACAATAAGGTTCAGTTTGTAAACATTAGTTAATGAATTAGGTCTCATTAACTATGTTAACTATTAAAAGTTGTAAAATATGAATAGAATAGAATATGTTATTCCATGTATTTTAAATGAATGTAAAGTATTGAATTTGAATTTAATTATTGAATTTGAATGTAAACTGATTCATTATTTTATTCAGCACTTTCAAAAGTGACAGTAAAGACTTACAGAAAAGAATCTATTTTAACTTTCTATTCATCAAAGAATCTTGAAAAAACAAAACAATGTATCGCGGTTTCCACACAAATATAAAGCAGAATAACATTCAGCATTGAAAATAATACAAAATGTTTCTCGAGCTGCAAATCAGCATATTAGAATGATTTCTGAAGGATCATTATAAATGAATAAATTATAAATTACATTTTAAAATATATTAAGATAGAAAACAGTTATTTAATTGTTATAATATTTCACAATATTACTGTTTTAATGTATTTTTGATTACATAAGAGACTTAGTTCAAAAACATTTTTTTTTAAAACGTACTGACCTCAAACGTTTAAATGGTTGTGTAATTTGCAATAAAAAAAATGCAAACTAAAAGAATGTTCACTACTAGTTTCAGGCTTTTGGACCTCACTAAATAAGAACATTTTATAATTCTAAATTATAAATAACTGTAGATTATATATCACTATTTTATATCACAGATACATACACATTTTTTACCTGTTTTCACAGTTCAGAATACAATGTACAATAACGTACACTGTAAAATAAGACAGTGTACATTATTGTACATTGTATTCTGAACTGTGACAACATGTTAAAAATGTGTATGTATCTTTATGTAACAAACTGAAAGCTTAAAAGCTGATGTATTATTTATGTTTTTGACAGGGAGAATCTCTTGGCACGGCAGACTCTAGAACACAATCTTGCTCACACAGGGGCCACTGACCTGGACGTTGCAATGTTCCACCGCAACGGAGGTACACTAACACACAATAACCTGCATGCATGTACGTATTCACTCACACACAACACTTACACACTCCTTAACTGCTCGCTATTCATTCTTTATTCGCTAGTGGCCATGTCTTGTGACAAATCTCTGTCAGAATTAGTGACATTATCTCTTCTTCTTTCATTGCTCTTACTCTGTCTGTCTGTCAGGTGAAGACTCAGACTCAGATTCTGATCTCTCACTGGAGGAGGAGAGGAGTTTGTCCATCCCGTCATCGGAGAGCGAGGACAATGTGCGCCTGCGTGGACGCATCCAGCGACGCTTCAAACGGACTGGTCATAGTGAACGTTTACTCACAGAGCCCTCCCACAACGGTGGAAAAGGTACCGATATCATTTTTACAGATGCCTATATTATTGATAGTGAAGCCAAAGGAGTGCAGAACATTAGTTTCATTCTTAGTTTCATGATGCCCAACTGTTAGGCTCAATCCCAATTCACCCCTTGGCCCTACCCCTTGTTTTCGAGTGTACCCCTTGGCCCTTAAAACAGAGTTACAAGGGCCAAGGGGTTGAAATATTCCCCTGCGAAATGGAATATTCCCCCCTTCATGAACCCGATACGTCATCAGTCGTCGGCGATGGCTCTGCCGTTACAGAGTTTTTACAGGATTTCTCCATAAGCGCAGCTGTTCTTAACTTTGAATGAACATGATGATTATAACATCCCTTCCTCGAAATGTATGTCTTTTCTGATCTTAAAGGTAATTTATTATACCATTTCTTAATTTAAACGACTATAGTGTTATTATAAGAGTAAATAAAGTGCGTGGTGGAATCATCTGGCGCTAAATTTAAATGTTTAACCGTTTGCGAAGCCATCTCGCCGGTGATTTGCAATGCATTCCGTGAACTTTCTCGTAGCCCTCTGTTTGAAGTGTGCCTCTGAAAAATCTCCGTTTCAAGGGCTATGTAGCCCTACCCCTTCGCCCTACCCCTCGATCTCAACAAGAATCGGGACTCTCTACCCCTAGACGTGAACGCGCAAAACGGAGGGGTAGGGCCAAGGGGTGAATTGAGATTGAGCCTTAGTGTATGGAACTGTTTATGTGTCAGATCTGGATGGCAATGACCTGCTCTCCTATTGGCCAGCGCTGGAAGGCTGTGAGGCGCACTCTCTGCAGAAATGGGGCTCAGAGCGCCGCCTAGGGGGCGACTACAGCAAGGACGCAGCTAATAACAACCAGCCAGATGCGGCGCTGACCAGCGGAGATGAGAATGGGCTCACACACAGACACCGCAAGGGTGAGGCACACGTTCATCTGAGATGTTATGCAGTATTGTGGGCGGCAGTGGCTCAGTGATTCATGTACGTTGTCTACAAACCGGAAGGTTGGTGGTTCAATCCCCGGTTCCACTTGACCAAGTGTCGAGGTGTGCATGAGCAAGACACCTAACCCCAGCTGCTCCCGACGAGCTGGATGGCGCCTTGTATGGCTGACACCGCCGTCGGTGTATGAATGAGTGTATGAATGGGTGAATGTGAGGCAAAATGTAAAGCTTTGGTGGCCATTGGGTCTCTGAAAGTGCTATATAAATGCAGTCCATTTACCATTTACCATATTGGCCTCATGATGATATTTAATTTTGCATGCTCATTTTACCTATTTTTACATTCAGATTACCATCTGCCCTCATCTAATGTACACTTAAAGTTAATCTTTAAAAACTGGGCCAGTTAGAGTTATTATAGTTAACTAAAACTGAAACCATGCCAAAAAAAAAAGAAAAAGAATTAAAATAAAATATTGAAAAAAGCTTAAAATGAGTAAGGTTGCCTGGACAATAAGATAAAAAAAGTTCATGTACTTTCACTTGATATACCGAAATAAAATGTATTAAAAAGTATATAGACATTACAAAACCTAATAAAGGGCAAAAACGCACTAAACTAATTAGTAACTAATAACTAATTAATTACTAATTTATTAAAACTTTAACTAAAATTAAAATCAAAATATAATGTATGAAAATGGAAACCAATTCAAAATGCTAATACAAATCTAATTGTATCTCAATGGTACTAAAAAACTCTTTGATATTAGACATTTATTTACAAAAATAAACTTTTTTTCTTTATCAGCTTATTTCCCCTATTTACCTTTAGATTACCGTTCTGTCATCTAACACTTACTTAAAATTAATCTTAAAATGTAATAACTCTTTTAAATCTACACTTTAGCAAATCTCAGAATGAATATCCATTTTCCATACTGTACATTATAATGTTGTGATGTCTAAATTCACTTGTAGTATTTAAAATGACAGATTTTAGCTTTTAGTGTTTGCAGTATTTTTAATTTCTTGAAAATAATAATAATGGTATTTTAATTTTAAATATTTTAGAAATAAAACAATAATAAAATAGTTATCGGTTTATTGTTATCAGCCAGAATTTTTAAATCGATAGAAAGCTTAGAACGTACTAAAGCCCTCTGCATCCATTTCTCAGGAATCCTGAAGAATCGTCTGGGCTGCCCTCCTGCTCTGCAGGGCCTGTCTGCCGTGGGCCGCGCTCCCAGCGAGATGTCTTGGTACAGGACCTCCACGTTGGGTCACAGAGGCGTCCCAGCTGCCTCCTACGGTCGTATGTACTCTGGTACTGGCTCACTGTCCCAACCCGCTTCCCGATACTCTTCCCGCGAACACTTGGATTCACTTGCGCGACGACAGCGTTCCCGTGAAAACCTTGACCTGTTGCCGCGACGACGCGAACTTGGTGCTGAACACCTGGGTGGGTCCAGAGAGAGGCTGGGTCCTGTTCACAGTTTCCATGCCTCCAGGGAGGATCTGGTGGGCAGGGGTGGTATGGTGGGTTTAATGGGGGCAGAGGGTTCATTGAGTGGATCGAGAACACAGCTCAACACTCTAACGAGGCAACAGGCCTCTCGGGAGCACCTCGGAGGGGCTCTCATGAGCAGTCGGTCGCGGGAGCAGTTGGAGTCTAGCGGTGGAGCGCAGCCCTGCAGGGAGTGGCTGAGAACCCTGCCGCCCCGACAGCTCTCACACCCCGAACCGCACCCACCCTCCTCACCCCCTCCACCGATCACAGAGGAACCCCAAGAAACCCTGCCCTCGCGCCGTGGTCGCCTAGACTCCGCCCCACCATGTAGGTACCCGTCATCTGCAGCTGCACCCGGAGCCCCATCTAGTCGCCCACCCTCTAGTGAACACCTGGATATCCTCTCCTCCATACTCGCCTCCTTCAGCTCCTCTGTCTTAACCCCGCCCCCTAACCCTGCCTCAGCTGGCCCTTCCCCTTCCCCGCCTCCTCTCTCTGCAACGTCTCAGAGCGTCTCTGAAGTGTCACCTGACTCTGAGTAAGTCCAGCCCATTTTTTGTCTCACTGTTCGTCTGTTTATATTCCACATTGTTTTATGGTCATCCTTGGTTCTGTTCTCATAAAACTGATTAGTTCTCTCCTGGTAATGATATGGAAATGCAACTTTGTTTGCTGTCTATCATAATCTACCCATTCTCACACTTCACAACACTCATATGACTTTTCCCCGTGAAACACAAAAGGAGCTATTTACAAAATGTCAAAGGTGGTCTTTTCAATACAACGAAAGTCAATGGTGATCAGTTGCAAATTGTGTGTATATATATATATATATATAATTTAATTATTTAATAATCTCAATGTAATTTAGATATTTATTTTATTTAAAGAATATAAATTAATAATAAGTTAATAGTATCATTAAAATTTATTTTTAAGGTAGTTATTTACAAGTGATCACCATGATAAATGCTATAAAATAAAATATTAATAAATATAAAATATAAATATATATATATGAAATAATATAAATGTGTGTGTATACAATGAAAATATATAAATAAATATATACACGGTATCTCACACAGGGCACTAAGTGAGCTAGGACTGCCTCTGGTGCCCCCTCAAAAAAGTATGTACATGATGTTGACATCTTTCATCTTTTGTCTCTTTGTAGAGTTAACAGAAGTGACGGACAATCTTGATGATTCCTTCACAGCCCCATAATGCACCTATGCAGATGGGCTCAAGAGAATCACAGGACACAGCCAACCGGAGCGATCAGGACTCCCACTTCACCCTGGAAAGAGTTCAGGGCATGAGAGTGAAGTTGTTCATCCAGGGTTAGGATGAGATATCACCCTCCTGAGAACAGACAGGAAATCAAACCAGAGAAGGTGATGATTTCCATGATTTTCATTTGTCCAAACTGCAAACCTCAGATTTCAGACCAACAGCTGAGAGGACTGGTCAGAGAGAAAGAGAGAGAGAAACAAAACTGTACAGAACATTTTTATACTTTTGTATCTTTTTCATCAAAGAACAAAGAAGAAAATCTCTAGTGATGTTTTTGATGATTGTGTGGATATATGTTTAAATGGGTAGGATCGAAAAAACATTTTCAAACCCATTCCGAGCCAAAACATTCCCACTCCAATCTTTACATTCCAACATGTGTTTATGCAACATGATAGACCGGGAGAGACTCTACGAAGAAAAGGATTGGTCCATGTAAATGTGGAAGATATTGGCCCAAACATGGGATTGGTGGGAGACTCCAGAGACAGTGATTGTAATCGTAAAGAATTATGAATCAGAAGATATGATTGGACCGTAATGATTGTCAATCAAGAGATTGTTTTCAGAAGGGTGACTTGATTGGAAGATTTTAGGTTGCTTTAAACACATTCCTTTAACAAACTCCAACAAACTCATGCTTGTATTAGACGCCTGACCAATTTCTGAAGTATTTTTGGCCAAATTGCTCTGCATTTGTTGAAGTTTGTTGCAGCTGTGTGAAGAGACCTTTATTTAGTTGTGTTATTACCCTGCAAGCATATTCAAGACGTATTTAAAACCTTGTTCATATCCAGACTTATCATAATTCAAATACTGCTTAGGGAAAAGTTACTCAAAGATCCCAAATCAGCTATTTAGGAGAAACAATTTAATCCATCTACTGTATGGTTTCTAAGATACCTAAATATTGGTCTCTGTTAAGTATTGAATATACTTCAGAGAAAGGAAAATTGTGATATGAGTTAAATACAGTCATTATGGTAAGATCATCTAAAAATATCAGGCTCTTGTTAAAAAGGGAAATCATGCTTCATCATATGACTTTATTTCTTTAGTCATAGTATTACCATGAGTTTTGCCAAAAAGAGTGCCCTGTCACCCCTTTTATACCTCTTACCTGTCATAAAGTGCTCCAGTACTTTTTCTAATCATGATTTTATATTTTATTTATGACTGCATAACTTTATCTTGTACAGACATTAAATTAATTTATTTTATTTATTAATATTTATTGAAATTAATTTCTCTACCATAATCATTTCCGGAGTGTTTCTAAAGAAGTGCGTGTGGGAGTTTTGTTTTTTATAAGAGCGATATTTCATCTGTTTCAAATGTTTTATGTGTGAAATTTTTGTATGTGTTCTGTCTGATATGTCCCCCTCCTCTTCTGTTCACAATGCATTCTGGGAAAAGAAATGTCCTCTGTCCATCAGAGAGAGGGAGAGAGAGCGGTGGAAGACAATGATTGGGTGGAAGAGAGAAAAGAGGAATGTATAATGGCTCAACATGTTTATTATAGGACATGTTGAATCGCTTTTACTCATGGGGGGTTATCAGAAAAAAATCTGCTACCAATGGGTGTTGAAAACGAGACCCGTTGGGCATCAATAAAAGAGTTATTGCTACCATGCTTCTGTATGCTGTTGTTTTTTTGAATATTCAAGACAAACACTTCTTTAGTTAAAAAAAGTCTAACTTGTTCATCACATTACACATCAAATTTCAATCGAATCAAATGAAATTACATCTACATGTAAATTTCAAATCTGCTTTTACACTAGTTCTCACTAGTTTAATTCAGTCTATCGTTTTGTTTCACTGATTTACACACTCCATTTCCAGGCTACTATTGTAACATTCCTTAAAGGGACAGTTCATCCAAAAATCAAAGCGTCATAATTTATGGGGATGGGGGGTTGAACTATACCTTTAATTATGCTTTTTCATAACTTGAAAAGGACAGAGGGATCTGCCAAACACTGTATACTATACCTTTAATTATGGAGGAATTATACCTTTAATTATGCTTTTTCATAACTTGAAAAGGACAGAGGGATCTGCCAAACACTAAGACAAATGAACAACACTAATTCCAACCAGTCCATGAGTAGGAAGTCCATTTATGAGAAGCACTTAATTGTTTACCTGAAAAAAACCTGCATAGTATAAATCAGCTACAGTAAACTGAATCAAATGTTTGGTCCTGAAAACACTGTCCTAAAACGGTTAGACCCAAGGAAGGATTCTGGTCTGACAATAGCTTTCTCGCAATTGCACTTTTATAAATTGACTTTTTTCCTCATAATTGCAGAATAATTTCCTACTATTTAGACATTATGAATCACAATTGCATCAAAAGGGGGCCTTCCAGGACATTAATCCATCCTTGGTTTGATCCTGATACAATCATCAAATTAAAATGCTATACAGTAACATTAGAAATCTCATTTCAATTCATTTCCTCTTCCCATCAAGCAGGACTGAATATCACTGTTCAATTCTGGCCTGACTATGTGAGGGTTTAGGGCCGTTCACACAGAATGTATTTTTTGATGGGCGTGTTTGGATGGACCGTTGCTCTTGTGTCTCGAATATTTTATAATAATAAATAAATAATTTGTTACATTTATATAGCGCTTTTCTCTGCACTCAAAGCTCTATACATAGAAGGGGGGAATCAACCACCTCAACACCAATGTGCAGCATCCTCCTGGATGATGCGACGGCAGCCATATTGCGCCAGAACGCCCTCCTACACACCAGCTTATTGGTGGAGAGAAGACATAGTGATGAAGCCAATTAGTATATGGGGATGATTAGGAGGCCATGATGGACAGAGGCCACTGGGAAAATTTGGCCAGGATGCTGGGGTTACACCCCTACTCTTTCGAAAGACATCCTGGGATTTTTTTATGGCCACAGAGAGTCAGGACCACGGTTTAACGTCTCATCCGAAGGACGGTGCTCTTTGACTGTCTAGTGTCCCCGTCACTATACTGGGGCGTTAGGTCCCACACAGACCACAGGGTGAGCGCCCCCTGCTGGCCTCACTAACACCTCTTCCAGCAGCAACCTGGTTTTCCCAGGAGGTCTCCCATCCAGGTGCTGACCAGGCTCAACCCTGCTTAGCTTCAGTGGGCAACCAGTCTTGGGCTACATGGTGATATGGCTGCTGGCCATATTTTGCTGTTTCGTGCATGACATGGCGTTCTAAAAACAAGGCACTCAAGTTAAAAGTTTAACTTTTAAATAACACGTCTCTAGACCTTGCATTTTCTTGTCGTATTACTCGATCATCTGCGTCTTGCATTTTTAAACACAGACGCGTTCTGTGTGAACGACCCCTTATGCTGCGTTCCATTTAACTCAGAAAGTCTGAGCTTTCACAACACTTTCGTTTGTATTATATCACTCAAACATGACACTCAGTGAGACACAGTTCATGATACACATCTGATTGTCAGGCCTTTAAATGGATAATTAACACAAAAATGAAAATTCTGTCATCATTTACTCACCCTTATTTTGCTCCAAATCTGTATGACGTGCAGAACACAAAAGAAGTTCTGCAGAACACAAAAGATATTTTGAGAAATTGTTTTTGTCCATACAGTGGAAGTCAATGGGGTCCAAAATAACACAGGACCTGATTTACTTTCATTTTAAGGACAAACTATACCCTTTTTAAAATATATTATTTTGTGTTCAAAAGAAGAAAGTAAGTCTCATACAGTTTGGAAATACATGAGGGGCAGTAAATGATGAATTTTTCAATTTTGGAATTTTGCTCCCTTTAAGTAGAAATATCCTACTTTTGACTGAATGGAATGCAGCACCAGTGTTGATGACAGAGAGGATAAAAGGAGATGAGATTTCTATCTGCTACTGGAACGAAGCCTGCTTGAGTGAATTCCCCCTACATATGATACACATGGTACATTCCTAAACACCAATTAAGTTTAAAAAATATATTGTTTTGTAAATAAACAACATTGATAGAATTAAAAAAATGACTTTCCAAATGAAAGTAAAAATAGCTAAGATGTCATAAACATCTGTGTTCATGTCTGTGGATGTTCGTTTTCCTCGCTGTCGCTACTGGAGGGCAGATAATCCGCGCCTATCTTCCGTAGTTTGGCTTGATAATATCTCTTCTTGGCCCGTGCCGCCTTCTCTTTCTGTCTCACTGCTTTCCTCTTCTCCTCCCACACACACTGCTGCAGCAGCAACAGACTCATCGTCTGCTGATGCTCCAGCTCCAACAGTTCCTGTCGACGTGACTCCCATTTTGAGTCGGAGGTATAAGAGTCCATCGGCGGCAATGAATTCTCAACTGATCCTCTGGCAGGAGCACGTGGCACCGCAGGCTCTCTGTGTATAATCTCAAAGTTTGCACCCCTAGTCCCTGATGCCAGCCCTGAGGTGCTTCCTGCATGGGGTGGGTAGATGAGGGAGGGACGACTGGACCTGGAAGAGACTGAATGTGAGCAGAGAGGAGAGGACACAGTGCCGGGAGGAATCCCAGAGTTGAAAAGTAGGTGAGAAGGTGAAGCCAAACCAAGTTCAATGGCTAAGTTCTCCTTGCTGTCTACTTCCTGTAAAAAAAAAAGTAAGTTGAACAGCATCATATTTGCTGTAGATTTATGCAATAAAAGTCAAAAAGGCATGCAGTACATGAAGTAAACAGGAAATATGCAGTGATTGCAACACTGGTGATAATAATAGTGTATGGAATACAGAATATTATATAACTACGTTTATTTCTGGAGGGTCATTTATTTGACATTTTTGTAACATTAAAAATGCATTTACTGTCACATATCAATTTAATACATGCTAAATAAAAGTATTAATTCCTCAAAAAAATGCTTACCCCAAACAGTAATATATATATATATATATATATATATATATAATTATAAATGTATATTCATTTTCACCAGTGTTGCAAAATGCATGTAAAAGGTTGACTTGGTAATACTTTACATTTTAACATGTGCATTTTTCATGCCTTATACATCATAAGATAGTCAATCATATTTTTTGTCATAAAATCTCCAATATAAAATAAAACATTTAGCTTAAGAGGCATTTTAGCAATCCTTTCAAGGCCGATTTCAGTCTTACATCATTTTGACTGTGGTCAGCATCTTCATGCTCACTCCCATTAGAGCCTGAAAGCCCCATCACTGCAAGGGAGAGAATGACTCTATTAATCTCCTTCCATGTATAATTACAGAGTTGACAGCTGGGCAGAGGGGTAGTATTTCATCCTGTAGTAGAGATGACATGACTATTAATTACCTGCTCCAGGTGAGCCGCCCCTAACTGAGGCATAGCTGCCATCTCCATCTACCTCCTCCAGACAAGAGATCAGATTTGGCACCAGGGCAATGACTTCTCTCTGCACCTGACAGAACCACACACAACCACACTGCGTTGACTCTAGAAGCAAATGGAACTCTGCGACTAGAAGTTCCAAAGCATAACTGAATTACAGAAACATAAGAAATACTTAAATTTACCTGAGTGAGGGCAGACACAGGAAGCCCAGCTGCCTGCTGTTCCTGTCTCTTCTGCAGCGCTACACGACATTCCACCTTCAGTCGTTTCCACAGCGTCTTCAGAGACCCGATGCTGCTGGGGGGTCGACTAGGGAACGCCGAATTGAAGGCCTGAGCCAGCTCTGCCCATACAGCATTCCGGTGCACAGTAGTGTTGGTGTCTTTCCGAAAGTCCTGGACTGTGTCCACCACCGCATGGATTCTCCGAAGCAGGAAAAGCTTTTGCTCCAGAGTAAAGTTTGGCATGCGGTACGTCATGGTGGTCAGCATGAGTGTATTTGTGTGTTACTGGGTACAAAGGCTTATGTTGAGGTACTATGTGTTACTTCATTTATAGAAAATCTATAAAATCACTATTTGTTTTTATATTAAACAGAACAGTCTAGTTTAAAAACTTTAAGTGTTACATGTATAGTTTTACATGGCAACATTGGCAGTATCACAGTGTCAGTTTTTAAGTTTTACACTCCAGCATTACAGGAAGGTAAGGTCGGTTTGGTCCCGTTATGTGCAGTGCGCTTCCAGAGTTTCAGGTGCAGTGATATGTTAAACTCTGGATGCCACAGGTAAATACGAGTGTGTGAGGTCGCTTGATCATCGGTGCTCAACGGAAATGCATCTGGGGTCCACCTGATGCGCAAGGGGTCACCAGGCACACATGTGAAGTCTGTAATTCAGCAGACAGAAAGCAAAATGAAGGGACTAGTTTTTTAAATATTAATATTTGCTCCACCTGTTGGAAGAATTAATGAAACATTTGATCTTTTGGGGGGGGGGGGGCCATGTGCTCCATATATTAATTTCTGAGAATCGATTCTTTTGAACCGTTCGTATCAAAGAACCGGTTCATTAAAAAAAAAGTTCAGCAGTTCTTCTACGTCGTGACGTCTTCGTTAAAGCATAGGAATATAATGCCGTTTATTATTTTGCTGTATATTTCTTTCTTTTTTCGATTACATTTAGTAAATATTCATTAATATTCATCTTTAATCTTCATTGTAATTTTATTTGTCCAAGTTTTTAACAACCATTATTCACCTCATAAAATTTAATTAATTAAAAAAAGAAGTAATTTATAAACTAAATGCAATGTGTATATACAATGTAAGGTAATATTCGTTTACATCTCTTTTTTGCACCTTTGTACTTTTTGCATTTGAAAAACAACTCGATTTCGTATGTGTTGATAATAGTAGGCTACACAGTTAGTAGCCTACACATATTTCCATGTGCAGTTTTAACTATAGCAAATCTGCTGTTTTATTTAAGTAATATAGCTCAAATCCTATGCTTTCATTCTCGGCTCGTTTCTCGACTCGTTACGATTCAGTCCGGTTTTGTGAACCAGTTCACAAAACCGGACTGAACCGACTCATTGCATCGATCAGACTCAAAATAATAATTCGTATAGGAATCGCATCGCTATTATTACACGCAAGAGAACGAACAAAGCAAAAATAAGCTTTTAAATCCATGACTTGTCTAGTGCTACAGGTGCGGGTGGAGCAGGCTGCATTTTATTTGAATTATTATAATTACGAATCCACTGTCTGGTTAGCCACAGCGCTAAACCCGAGCATCGCACTACAGAAGTAAACCCGAGCTGCGATCTGCGATGTAAGACTACAGCTAGAGCTCACTGTTTTTAATGAAGCTCTCGTGCATTACACAACCGCTATGACAAACTGATATTATATCATTTATATTGACCCTACTTACATGCAATCATCAGTCTGACGATTTTATCCCGAATATATTACACTTTGTCCCCACCCCCTGGGTTTAAGCGGTCCGTAAGAAATTTAAACAACAGACTGGAGACACATGCGCAAAAAGACGCTCCGGGCGTAAAAAAAAGAAAGGCAATTCACCCGTTTGTGCATTTCATATGATTTGTATACCATTATCATTAGATCTGTTCAACACATATGGTTTGTGCATCAGGCAAAATATACAAATCTACGCGTTTTAACAGTCGAAAGCGCAGGACTCGTTTCATCCAATTGACCGCCAGTGTGGTGCAGTCTGTGCAGTATTGAACCGCGCGATTGGACGCTGCGCGATGTCAACGAGGAAGCGAGAAACACATGCATGTAACGTTAGATTGCAGAACCAAATATGTTGAACAGAGATGCGACTGTGGCTACTGGTCTGGATCTAGTATGAAAGAAAAATACACAAGTTTTCCATTTCACCTCCTCTCAAAATAAAGGTACGATCTCTACAGGGGACGCGTAAGTGAAACTGAGCTCGAGAGGTGTTGTTACGATGATAAAAACATGGAGATTATCCCTGCTGGAAAATACAATGTATGGTAACCGTGTCCTGTTAAAAGGTGACTGAAGTTTTACTTTCAATAAAAAGGTAGCAAACCGGTACAAAACCTACTTTAGTTGTTATCTTTTGGAACGTGTACGTTAGCTGGTCATTTAACAAATTAAACTTCCCATTTAAATAGTTAATAATGTTAGACCAGCAAATGACAAGATTGGACCATTTTTATTAATCTCTGGCCAGTTAGAACCAACTGTCATGTTCCAAAACACAGCAACTAACAGGGTAAGATTAGTACTGTTCGCTTACTCAATTAATGGTGTTTGTTTACTTGACATTACCTTAATAATCCTACACTTTTGTCAGCTGAACCCCTCTGACATAAAATGTTTACCCGAAGTATGTTCACGGTTCTCTAATGTCAGTTATTAGACAAATGACATGAATGTAAGCATAATAAAAATGAAAATAAATAAATAAAATTAGTCAGGGTTTATGATGTAGAAAAATAACATAAATCTCACCATCTCACTCACTACTTAAAATCACAAAATAAAATGTTTGTATATGATTTATATATATGGAATAATTGATGATGGGCCGTTGAGTTACTAGAAAAAGAATGCAAACTTGAGGAATGTTGTGCAATGTGCATTATTTTTCTAATGATTCAACGGCCCAGAATCAATTATTCCACCTATGTTTACCACACCTCCAAACATATTAATACATACATATATATATATATATATATATATATATATATATATATATATATGTATATATGTATATATATATATATGTGTGTGTGTGTGTGTGTCATTAGCTTTTAATGAACTCACAAAACCCTCACCCAGATGAACACTTGATCAGTGTGAGAATGTAGCCCTGGACTGATATAACTACACTGATTTGATTTAATAGTATAGTAAAGGTCATTGCGAGCATTATGCATTTATTCTCATTTATTTATTTGTCAGAGACTTCTGGATGTGAAAAACTTCAGGAAGTCATACAGTAATTTAAAAAAATGCTGTAAATATTTTTGTTGTGCTCTAGAAGTCTTCAGCCTGTGGTGTGGACCGAGTGAGATGGCATCTCCTGTGGAATCTGCTGTGATGGAGATCGCTGTGCTTGTTGCTCCAGTGACTGCGCTGGAATTCCTGGGGGAGGATTTCCTGTTGACAGGTGACTGACATTCATTCTTTTAATGAACAGGTAGCAAATCATCAAACTAAAAATCCATTTTGGATTAAATTATGCAGCATATGACTCATGTGTAATTTTGAGGTGGTTTCTCTCTGCAACCATAAGGTTCTCCAAATGTTCTTGTTTGATCTAGTTTGCATTTATTTAATCCATTGGTTAACATTAAAAACTATAATATCCCAAGTAGTTAGAGACTAGAAAGTCTTTAAAACCTGCATGACATACAGATCATAAGAGTTTGATTATGTAGGCCACATGTATTACAATATGAAACACCTTGTATACTGTTACCACTAACCATAGTTTTCATCAAACATATAATGGGTACTGGAACTGTTTTTGTCATGTGATTTGGTATTTCATGTTCAATGCACTAGGGCTGCACAAATTATTTTATGGCAGCTGCGATTAATTGTGAAAAGTATTGATAACTTCCCACATAGTTCTGTTTCTATGTTCTTGCAGTGATTAAATGGAATCCAAGACATGTCTGTTGAGGAATGTAATGGCTATAGAATAGCCTGTATATTATAATATGTAATGCATTCTAATATTCCAATATTGCTTTTCTATAATTAATGCAAAAAAAAAGAAAAAAGAATGCCGCTAAGGGGACTAATGTGACCATTTATTCTCAAATCATGTGGATATTCTGCAAATGATTAATGAATATTTAATGAATATACTCATCTTTTGCACTACCGTGGTAACTTGCAATTAAACCTCATTCTCAACCTTGTTTTTTTGCACATTTCTGACATAATAATTTCTCTGTACAATGCACCTTCCATATTTCTTCTACATGTCATTTGCGCTGAACTGGTCTGTACCTTCTTTACCTCATAACCTCACATTTTTTTATAGAAACAATATTTTATTGTAAATTCTATTATTGACATTTAATAATTGCAACTACAGTATCAAAAGAGATTGACAATTGTGTTTGTATGTTGTTTTTGTCTTTAAAATGATGTAGACCTAATATGCTCATGTTTCTTTATATAATTGTATTATTTTCTAGTTCATAGCCATTTCTTTTTTATAAATTCTCATTCTGCAGTGTTACCTGCAATTGCAATTACAGGACTTCATGCAAAAAGTTCAGCCTATCCACCTGAACGTGGAAGTCTCGCCCAACTCATAGCGGAATTATCCTTTACATTTCGTATTTATTAGCGTATTTACCAAGCTGTTAATTTAATATTTAACCTATGAAAATGGTTTTAAAAAAAGCACATGGCAACATAGTACTATCACTTTACACTGTCACAAGTGCTGCAAGCCATGCTTGTTTTCTCTTATTAATCTTTGGCATGAAATGCGAGGCATATTGCGCCGTATACGGACATTCTTTTCTGAACTGCTGGTGCTCAAAACACGTACTTTCCAGGAAGTTCTTTAGTTTATTGGTTTTGTTGTGGCAGTCAACAACAGCACAGCTTAACCCTGCGCTCATTTTCATTTTTAGTAATGTTTGATTCAGTCGCTTTTTACCTCATTTTAACAATGGGTTCCTATAAAGACCGGAACAGGACAGCATCCAAACGGAATTTAGAATCCATCATGGCGGCATTCGTCGTTTGCTCAGGAAACAGGTGGATTTCAGTTTTTTTGGAAGCTCTGATAGTAACTGTGTACAGCTACCTCCTGTGCACTAAATTTTTTCCCTTGCCCTAAACAACAGTCAATATTTTGACAAAATGGACAGATTCCTACTTCAGTGAAATATGAACAGGTGGTTTTCCAAAACCACTGTACCTGTAAGAGTCAAATGGGCTAAGTCAGAGGTTCCATCTTTTGTTTTCTTCCTTTGCTGAATTTCATTCCTTTATTAAAAGAAAAAAGTGCTTGAGAAATGCAGAAATGTCTCTCAATTTTAATAATGTGTATTTATCTCTATAAACAAGTTATTAATTTGATTCTTTCCTGCAATTATGTAATTTCTTTTAGGTGAGGGACCAATCCTCTCTGTTTACAGTCTTCAAGCATCTACTAAAAAATGTGCATCTTTAAATGTTCTCCATAACTACCGTATCCATGGGATACGACCTGGTAGAAAACATCAGTCTGGAGAGAGTCAGTTCAACAGTGTAATTTCACCTGAAATTTCTGTTTGGGACAATGACGAGGAGGAGATAATTGTTTTTGGAGGAAAAGGAGTTCGGCTTGTCAGCTTCAATTCTGCAGGACAATGCCTGAAGCTGATTGGTCCACTCTTGGAGCTTCAAGACTGGGTGCTGGACATTCATTGGCTAAAAGCACAACCCCACACATTGTTAGGCATAGCCTTGGCCCACAATGCCCTGCTGCTCCTAGAAGCAGAATCTGGTAATATTCTCTCCTTCTACTCTTGTGAAGAGTCCTGTCTTCTCTACTCGGCACTTATGATTGGTCCAAATTGGGACTCTTTAGTGCTGGTGGGTGGGACTGTTTTCAACCAGCTCGTGCTGTGGAGGCCCACAGGGACCAAACTCAGTGGCCAATCCCAGGTGGAGAGACGTCTACTGGGCCACAGTGGAGTCATTTTCAGTCTTTGCTACCATCTGAAATCTGGGTGGCTGGCGTCTGCCTCGGATGACCGCAGCGTTCGTTTGTGGAGCGTGGGCACATTGGGTGGAGATGCAGGTTGTGGAGAGGAAACACCAACATGTCTTCGGGTGCTTTACGGACACCAGGCACGGGTCTTCTGTGTCAAGCTTACACCCAGCCGTGTATTCAGTGCAGGAGAAGATGGAGCGTGCCTGCTCTGGGAATGGGGAGGGGAGGGGAAGGTGGGGTGTACGTTTAAAGGACATAGGTCTGGTGGAGTGAAGGCTCTGGCTGTCAGCGGGGGAAGTATAGGCTGTAGGGAGGGATGGATGGCTACTGGAGGTGCAGATGGTGGGGTAAGAGTGTGGAGAGTGGCAGAGGAGAAGAAAGATAGCAAAGAAACTCAGGCAGAGACTCAGCTGGATCTGGAATTTAAAGGGCAAGGTTGTCCAAAAGTGGTCCGATTAGTGGGTGAGGACGAATCGAATACGGTTCTGGTCTGTACTGATCAAGGAGAGGTGTGCCTTAGTCAGGGTGACACCTGGGATGTTATCTGGCAAGGAGGAGCAGAATTCCAGTCATATTGTGTGATGGAGATCACAAGTATTCAAGTTAGTCCAGAAGTCCAGAATTCAAATAGCACTGTGTGGGTGTGTGCAGTGGGTAATCTGAACGGAGGTGTCCAAGTGTTCCTTATAGGGCAGCCAGGCGTGGGAGTCTTGCTAAAAGCTGGACAGGGTAAAGTTCACTCTGTACTTTGGGTCAAGGGACTGTCTGGAGGGTCCTGGAGTTGGTGTCTTCTGGCTTCAGGCTCTGAGGGATTGGTGTACCGGTGGACAATAAAGGTGATGGAGGATGAATCAGGCCTGCATATGAAAGAGGAAACTCTTCTTCCATTTCTGCTGCCACCCTGTGCCAAACGCTGGCTGACTGCTGCAGTTACCTTGCCACAAAGAAAAGGGTTATACCTGTGTGGTGACCGGAGAGGGTCACTACTGCTCTATGCCGAAAGAGAAAAGAATGACACAAGAAATGGAGGAGAAAGAAGAATGGACTTACAAGATCAAGAAACCGAAAACCGGCAAATGCAAATTGGCGGTCCTATATCTCCCATCAGTACCCTTTACGGAGTCCATGGGAAGCAAGGTGTGACTTCTGTGTGTGAGTATCAAGACTTATGTTACAGTACAGGTCGAGATGGATCTGTAAGAATACTAACTGTTGAAGAAAACGTCCTGAAGGTGCGTAGAGTTCAGCGGGCCTGCAGAGGCATGGAGTGGCTGGAGAAGGTTCTGTTTCTGGGCTTGGATGCACCAGAGGTACAAGGAAAGATGCTGAATGAGAGAATTGAGAAGAGGAAGATCGATCAAGAGAGTAAAAGCGTAGCTGAGGCTCGGTTTGTAATGGTTGGCTTCCACTCTGTCCACTTCATTATATGGGACCCTCACCGACAAGAAAAGCTATTATCAGTTGCCTGTGGAGGCGGCCATCGATCCTGGGCCTACAAATGCCCGATACACACCCACACGGATCCTCATGCACATGCAATCGGACATGGTACCCTTGTGTTCATCAAACACGGAGCTGTCATGGCATCATGTTCATTAGCGTCCACAGAAACCGATGTGAATGGACACACCCTGAAAGAGGGGCTACATGGGCGAGGCATCAGCTGTGTGTGTCATCTTGGTAGTCTCACAAAGACTAGAGAGTTGTCAGAACTTTGGGAGATTTTTGTTACCGGAGGGGAGGATACCACAGTGGGTGTCCTTGCCGTCAATCCACAGAGTGGAACTGTTAAAGTGCTTGCGGTTCTAACAGACCATATCTCAAATGTTCGTGCTCTGGCTGCCATCAGAAAAGAAGAAACTAATGAAAGAGGGAGAGGTGACCGGACAGATACCTCCTTGTCTTCTTTGGTGTTCTCAGCGGGTGGCCGGGCTCAGCTGCAGTGTTACCGTCTCTTGATTAGTTTGGATGAGCAGCAGGGTCAGCCGATCTGTCAGGTCACTCAGATAGCTGGCCATTGATTGGATGAGCAGTGGGAACGGAAGCGGAATCGACACAAGACCATCAAAATGGACCCAGAGACAAGGTACGGATGTGTTTGTCGAAATACTCTCTACTTTCCTAGTGTGGAACTAGTGTTAGGTTTGGGAAGTTATTTGTGTTGTCTTAAAGGGATATTTCATTCTAAAATGAAAATTCGGTCATCATTTACTCACCTTCATGTTGATGAATTTTTTGGGGGGGGTCAACTGTTGTTTGATGGTTGGTAGTAGTTGTTTTGAAAATGTATGACCATCAGAGAGCGGACAATACAATGTACTCCCTCCCATTTACTTTGCAAATGCTTTCTCATGTTTGCAGGTACATGTCTATGTCTGTGGTGCGTAATGGGACTGAATATGTTCTGGCTCTGGGCTGTAGTGATGGTGCAGTAAGGTAACTTGGTTTGAGATTAAAAACGTATTAATTAAAATTAGTTTTAAATATGTTTCATGTTTTAACATTCTGCGATTAATGCATTGAGTGTGTGTTTTCTCTTTTAGGCTGTTCAGTGTGACTGAGAGCAATAGGAGTGTTGACATGCTTTGGGAGTGTTTTTACCATCAGAGGTGTGTGCTCAGTGTCGCCACCTACAAGCTGGAGGACTCCCAGGGCAGAAAGTAAGGAAATGCTGTACACTTATCAAAAACATATTTATTCCATGTTTACATTATTTCTTACCCTTATTTGCATTTGTACATCTCTTTCGGTCTCAGGCTTTTGTTGCTGTTCAGTGCCACTACAGATGGTTGTATATCTGTGTGGGATTTAACAGCAGTTTTGAACAGTAAGGCTGGTGTCAGCTGGCAGGGTGAGTCATACATACACCAGAACATAAACACTTGTTTTTTTATTATTTTTAATGTCTGTATAACTGTGTTCTTTGTTTTTGTTTTTTGCTGTGGTTAAGAAGAACTTAAAATTATGTTATTTGTTTGCATTTGTTTGTTATATACCGTAAAACTTCAAATAGTAGCCCGGGCTTTTATTTTCCCAAACCGTCGAATTGCACCGGCTTGTATTTGAGACAGGCGTCTATATGAGTCAGGCCTTTATAATTTAGTGTTGAGATGTTGGTCATTGAGTGTATGTCTCTAATCTATAAAAATCTCCAAATGCTCCACGTTAAACTGCGGTCTTCCAACCTTTTACTGTCGCGTCGTCAATTGATTTTGATTAATATGCGCGAGGGAGAGAGAGCAAGACAGCGCTCGTGTTGTTTGAAGATGTGAGAGTGCGCGCGCGCGGCCGGGGCGCTCTCTCTCTCTCTCTCTCTCTCTCTCTCTCTGCTCGTAACGCGCCCTGTCAAGCGCAGCAGTCATTCTATTCTACATCACTCATCGATCAAAAAAAGCTTTGGAGGGACAAAAAATTGCTTTGGCGGCCGCGAAAAAGCGGACGATCTGACGGTTTTAGAGGATTAAATACAACCCGAAACTAAAAAACAGACCCGGCCTCTATTTGAGACCGGCCTTTATTTACCCAAACCTGCAGCCACACCAGGCGTGTAAAAGAGACAGGCGTCTATTTGGGACTCGGCTATTATTTGAAGTTTTACGGTATGTTAAAGGTATAGTTTACTCTAAAATTAAAAACTTTCTTTATTTTTCTTTACTCATTATTATTATTAGACTTTCCATGCAACTGTTTTACATACAACAACATATCATAGTGACCACAGCTATTAGGCTCCAATAATTACAGTGCATTTGCTCTGATTCAAAGATTCTGGAGTATGTGTATTCTTATAAATAAAATAATAATTTTTATAAATTACAAACCCAAGAGCATTACAAAATGTTATGCATAAAAAACTGTGAAGCTGTCCCAAAATCCCACAGTGTCGGGTACCATGAGGCACGAGTCTGGTAATAGAACTTTAAAATGTGTGTTTGTCAATAATGATTTACCCTTTCTTTGCTTCAGGCCCATCAGCCCCTTTCTTTTCTATACCTGTCCATCAAAGTGGAATCAATACACTTGCATTATCACCGCAGAGAGAGATGGGGCAAATGGAGGAAAACATAATCTCATTGGCCAGTGGTGGAGATGATGGACAGCTGTCTCTACTGAGTATCAAGATTGATCTGAAAGAGCAGGAGAATGGAGGCATGTCTCTACAGCTACTTTCTCATAGGTCAGTGCCCCTGGCACACTCTTCCCCTCTCACTGGGCTATGTTTACTAAGCCCCACCCTATTGGTGTCCACCTCACCAGACCAACGCTTGTGTTTGTGGAGTGTGAACAGCGATGGCCTCCTCCCACTGAAGGTTCTGTTCTCACACACCGCAGATGCTGCTGGATTGTGGGCGTGGTTTGGGGTGGGACAAGAGGGAGGTGCCTGGGTGGTTGTTTGTGGCCAGGGCTTACAATTGTTTCAATTAACGGAAAGAGAGATGGATAAACCAAATGAAACTGTTAACAGGAGTGCAAAAGAAGAGGAAAGAAAGAAAGTGATATTTTCACATCGTGTTTCAAGGACATAACACTGACTATCAGCACTCTTTTTATGATTTATAAATAAAGATGCCAAAGAATTGTAATTGTAAAGTTTGAGATTTTCAAATAAAGATTAAAAAAAAAAAGTCATATTTTTACTGTGCCATGGAAAGTATCTTGTGAAGACATTTTTATTTTCAATATGGCCTAACAATGAATATCTATACAGCTGTACAGAACCAGTCAAATTTTGGACATGCGAATTACTGAATTTGTTTCTCATCATCCGACAGACATTTTGATATAAAGGCCAGTGTTGTTGTTAACTATTAAAAAACATTTTCGGTAATTGAAATAAAGCTGAAATAAAATACAGTAGTCAACATTTGAAGCGGATCAAAAAGTTGAATAAAGTTGTCCAAGAGTAGAACGGGTATTGTTCAAAATTCATGTATAACTTTGATGAAAGGTTTTGATCCACTTCAAATGTTGACTACAGTATAAATATTTAATGAAAAACTTACACTGATCGTTGAATTACAAAAAAATTTTTTTTTTAAACGAATTAGTCTATTTAAATAATAAAAATGACAAAAGTACATAAGATTACTAAAACTACATTTAAAAGTGAAAATATCAAAATGAAAGCCAATTAAAAACATTAATAAATAGTATATGCTTACTAAAATAAGAGAGGCTTGTGCTTGAAATGCTTGTAATCATATCAATTATGTATCAAAAATAAATGACAAATAAAATTGTAATTAATGAAATGGATGAACTGGGCCGAGCATACGTGTGAACACCTTCAATACTCTTTAAAAAGAACCTAAAGATGATTAATAGATCGTTTTGATTTGGTACTTTGTACACATTTTGTGTTCTGGTTTTGGTGACTATTATTCTAAAATGCAAAATATAGAATTGAATATGGAAAGAATGAGTAGGTGTGTCCAAACTCTTAAATGGTACCGAATATGTTACGACTGTGTACGTGTGCATGTGTGTGAGTGGCTTATGGCTTGAAGATATATTCATGCGTGTGTCAATGCTGTCCTGGGCTACAGGCCAGCAGGTGTGTGTGTGTGTGGGTGTGTGTGTGTGAGGTGTGTGTGTGTGTGGGTGAGAGAGAGGGTACACAGTGTGTTGGGGGGCTTTGACTGTGCAACTAAGTATAAATATTTCACCCCCTTCTCCAGTTCCCTTTTGTTCATCATCGTAGCGGCTCGATGGCCAGTCCCTTTAATCCACAGCTGAACGAATGAAAGCAAGAGAGGAATGGAAACGCGTGAGAGAGTCAAAGATATAAAGCCACAAGGTTTGCAGAATTTGAAAGAAAGGAATGAGAATATTTTCTGATTACATGATGTAAAAAAGGAGTGACCAAATGTGAGAAGAAGACAAAAGTTGAAAGTATAATGTGAGTATAATTATGACTAATGTGAGTAAAATTCTGCAATAGCAACCAATGTTACTTTAGTATAATTGAGATACCATTTAAGTTTTTATTGACATTTTGAATTAGTCTTTATTTTTTATTTCTTTGATTTTTATTTTAATCTTAGTTAAGGTGTTGGTCATTTTGTTGTGTGTTTTTGTAATTTATGTATGTTTTTATTAATTTTTATTTTAGTTTGAGTTATTTGAGTACATCAACAATGAGAAAGTAGCTGAAATAAAATGTCTTTCTTTATGCATGCTATTTTATTTCAGTTAATGTTTATTTTATTGTGAGGCTGATGTGTCTCTTTGTTTGAAGTGAGTCACAGTGTGTGTGTCTTGATCTTTTGAAAAAGGATGTCACGGTTCAGGGAAAACCTTAAAAAGGACGAATCTGGAAAGAAGAACTCTAAGATACCTCAAAAACGAAAGAAAAAGGAAGCTGAAAATGACACGGTATGGCTGTTCCACAAAAATTACTTGAAAATGGATTGAATATACGAGTGAATATACAGTATCACTGATTCATTAAACAGTCATGATCATGTGTGTGATATCACTAAACAGGACAACAGACTGATATCGAAAGATAGGCTTCCTCTGATTGGTTCATCGGGCAACAGAACTGCAGGTATAGTCAATACATCACCTATAGTTAAATGACTTTTATAGTCTATATGGAATCAGTGCATTAATACAGTATATGGCAAGATGTTGTCAGATATTAACTGATTTGACTGGAAATCAAATGTTTTCATAACATGCTAATCAGTCTTCATGCATGACATATAAAATGTGTTTTTACATTGATCTTTGTTTCTCCTGTCTACACAATGTTACCTGAGCTCATCAATAGACAATGCAAGTGCAAACTCAAGGATATTAGGAGGTGATACGTTAATTAGCTGCTATTGTCCCAACATGTGCCTTTGTAATGGACTTGTTAGGTGAGGGGATAATTAGAACTGAACGTGTGTGAGATAAAGTTAAATATATGTGATCCTGTCTCCTACATCAAAACAGGTAATTAAGTTTATAAAGATATAAGATATAAAGTCGCAAATCTGAGAAAGTAGCAGTTGTGAGAAATAAAGTTGCAAATACCAGATATAAAAAACAATTACAAGTTGTAATACTTGCAAATACGATATAAAGATATTGTTGTGAGACATGAAGTCACAATTATGAAAAATAGTTGCAATTATAAAAATATAATAGTTGCAATTATGAAAAAAATCACAATAATGAAATATAAAATTACATTTTGCAAGAAAGTCGCATTTATGAGAAATAGTCGCAATTCAGAAATATGTAGTCGCTATTACAAAAAGATAAAGTCTCAAAAATTGTTTTATTCTAATGTGTAAATTCTGATTCTATTTCTTCATCTATTCTGCTTTTAGCAAGGCCTTCTCTATCCACTCCCCAGCATCCTCCTCAGGCCGACATGAGAAAACGTGGTCATCCTCCCATCTCATCTGTGGCCCCTGACAGCATGGCACCCTGGGAAGGCTCCTCCCACTCCGAGTCCTCCTTTACCAGTTTCCCCCCTCCGCTTTCACCCCTTCCTCTTGCCCACTCGAAGCCAATCACAGCACCAGATCCTCCGCTACCCCCTCCACCCCCTTCTCAAATCAAAAACATTGAACCTGAGAATGGACAGAGTGCCAGAGTAAAACGCAAGCCCCTCCCACCAAGACACCCCTCTAGACCTCCCCGTTTACCCCCTCTGAGGCAAGTAACAAATCTTAGCTTTTCTCGAAGTTTCACTTTTTCGTTTTTTGAGCTGCCGGTTCACCAGTCTGCACGGAGCAGAGCGGAGCGGCTCAGAGATCTCACTGTGCTCCTGAGGCAGTTTCAATACTGAGTTTATATCTGGGGCAGAAAAACTATGTATGCAAATTTACATCATGCTCAATATTACCAGGCTATGGCATGACTTCACATCAGCATTATATGCTTAATTAGAATTTTAGATTAATGTTGGATATATTTTTGGCTTTTTATCCTGTTTCTGGGGCACATTTCTTCTGTTGTACTGAAGGTTAAAGATGCACTTCGTAATTTTTATGATGCACTGTATATATGGTCACCAAGGTGCATTTTGTTTTTACAGTAAATCATGAATATTGTGAAATATTACTTAATACAGGTTAAAATATTTTCTCTATTTTAGCATATTTTCAAATGTAATTTATTCCTGTGATGCAAAGCTGAATAATCAGGATCATTCATTACTCCAGTCTTCAGTGTCACATGATCCTTCAGAAATCATTCTAATGCTGATTTGGTGCTCAAGAAACATCTCTTATTTTAAAAGTTCTTCTGCTTGATATTTTTTGAGAAACTGTTATAGTTTTTTTGCAGGATTCTTTGATGAATATAAAGTTCAGAAGAACAGCATTTCAAATAGAAATCTTTTTATAACACTATAAATGTTTTTTACTGTCACTTTTGATTAATTTATTGCATCCTTGCTGAATAAAATACCTGTAATCATATATATATATATGTGTGTGTGTGTGTGTGTGTGTGTGTGTGTGTGTGTGTTTTTTAAGAAATCGTTACTTTAAAAATGTACATGTCTGTATATATATATATACACTATATACATACAGTGACCAATAGAGTTATGAAAATTCCCCAGCTTGTGTTTCTTGTTTTTGATACTTTTTTTAGGTTGTTAAACGTATATTTAGAGGATGTGTGGTTGTGATTTTGTACAACCTTTTGCCTTCTAATGTTAAGCACTGTCGAAATTTAAATTAACCAATGAGACACAGAGTTGGGGGAAATGACCATGATGACCAGTCAGCAGCCATATCACCCTGTAGCCCAAGACTGGTTGCCCACTGAAGCTAAGCAGGGTTGAGCCTGGTCAGCACCTGGATGGGAGACCTCCTGGGAAAACCAGGTTGCTGCTAGAAGAGGTGTTAGTGAGGCCAGCAGGGGGCGCTCACCCTGTGGTCTGTGTGGGACCTAACGCCCCAGTGTAGTGACCGGGACACTATACTGTCAAAGAGCACCGTCCTTCGGATGAGACGTTAAACCGAGGTCCTGACTCTCTGTGGTCATTATCTGTGGTCAAAATCCCATGGCACTTCTCGTAAAGAGTAGGGGTGTAACCTCGGTGTCCTGGCCACATTCCACCCATTGGCCCCTGCCAATCACGGCCTCCTAATCCCCATCCACTGAATTGGCTCTATCACTCTCTCTCCTCTCCACCTATAGCTGGTGTGTGGTGAGCGCACTGGCGCCGTTGTACTGTGGCTGCCGTCGCATCATCCAAGTGGATGCTGCACACTGGTGCTGGTTGAGGAGAGAACCCCTGATATGATTGTAAAGCGCTTTGGGTTTACAGTAGTACATATGAAAGCGCTATATAAATGCCTCATTCATTCATTCATTCATTCATTCATGATTATTATGTAGGGTGGAGACAGCATCTGTGATGAATTATATGAGGTAACGTTATAAATCGGACCTTTAAACAAAAGAAAACAATGAAAATATTTAAGGAGAGACATTGAGCTGAGATACGTCCCACAGGTGGCCTGAGGTATTGTTGAACTATTCGGGTCATGTGCACAGAGGTAATAAAGTGCTTTCCTCAGGACACACAGAACAGAATTCAGGGAATTCTCTTGACAAGGTAAGAAAACTAATTGATAAGCTTATTTCCACTTTTATTGCACACTCAACTGTCCTCACGTGTGCTCCTATCAAAGAGTGCTGATAGTCGCAGATGAGCTTTGATGCGTTATCAGTTTTGGCTGCTGATATCTTTGCACACTATTAAAGGGATAGTTCACCCAAAAATGAAAATTCTGTCATCATTTACTCACAATCAAGTTGTTCCAAACCTGTATGAGTTTCTCTCTTTAACACAAAAGAAGATATTTTAAAGAATGTTTGTAACCAGACAGTTGACTTCTATAGTATTTTCTTTTCCTACTATGGATGTCAATGGCTACCGTCAACTGTTTGATTGCCAACATTCTTTAAAATAACTTATTTTGTGTTCAACAGAAGAAAGAAACTCATACAGGTTTGGAACAACTTGATGGTGAGTAAATGATGACAGAATTTACATTTTTGGGTGAACCATCCCTTTAAGACTGCACCCTTTAGTTGGGACCAGATATTTTACATTCTTTATTTAGAGTATTCCCACCAAATTTTTGTAACTGGTATACTTTTTAAACCGTAATGCTGTGTGTTAGAAAATGAATTTCCTTTACATATAAATATGGCTTCAGCAAATGGTGCAACATTTATTCTGGTGTAACATCTGCTTGTGTTGAGTTCTGTCCATTTACTGATAAATATATAAATAAAACATTGCATGTAGACTTGATGTATGTCTTCTGTAGCTTCAGTCTATATATATAGAGAGAGAGAGAGTCAAAGGTCAATTTTCTAATAATCATTATTTGTTGAAGAGTGGCGTGTCTTCTTATTCGATAATATAGCCCTGCCTCCTACAAGGAAGTTGCATAATCATTATCTGGAGATCATTATTAAAGTACTACAGTAAAAATTGTAACAAGTCTGTTGAGTACAAACTGTCGCTCACGTGATATGTAATATGATCTCTGTTCTCAGGAGTGGTAGATTAAAATATTTTAACCTTTGGTCAGACCGAAGTCTGTGAACATTTGAGACAATAAATAACACTTTGGAAGTCTGGAGGAGGAAAAGAGTGCAGAATCTGTCTCTCTCTCTCCAATTATAGACTTCCAGTTTAATTGGTTTAGATGTGTTTGCTTGTAAGAATGATAATAGAGGGTTTGCTCTGAGTTCAAGGCCACGTCACAACAGCTTAGCGCATGTGAAACATAATCATACACTCCGTTTTAGGATTGTGCCTGTTTTAGTTACTTTTTCTTGTTCTCACAGATGGACAATCAAAGACTTTCACAGAGTGAGAATTTCAATCCTTATCCTGTTTATGGTCTGAATGAAGCACAACTAGATATCCAGGACAGCGCAGGTGGAAGGCGCATCGGACAATTTGGGGAAAGCTGAAGGAGGAGAGCTGGTGAGTGTGGGTGAGAAGAGTATAGGAGCTTATTTAAGAAGCATGCACACTTATGATAATTGTGATCACAAAATAGGCACAGTGTCCATGAGAAATGCACACACTGACCATTAATTTCTCTGTTGTTTTGCATCAGGTATTCAGGTCCAAGGCTGAAGAGCTGCTTCCTGTCTATTGTACCTCTCTTGTCATGGCTGCCACAATACTCGCTCAGGAAAAATGCTGTTGGGGATGTGATTTGCACCTGCCTCAAGGTTTAAGACTTTCACACACAATCCTGTCATATTTGAGCTGCTATATATGCTATAAATATATGTATGTATGGCTTACAAGAAACTTTATTTGCCAAGTATAAGGATTTTATCACAGTTAACGTAGATGAAAATCATGGTCTGTTTTTAGGGTTCTGTGTAGACACTTGAAGTGCCTGTGATGTGAGGGGTCGATTATGATTTCCATCGCCCTGTTTTTCATAATAGACACCTACAGATCTGCATTATCGTCTGGCAGCCAATCATATTCCTCACAATGCACCGTGGTTCAAATCAGACAGATAAAGTGGATGTAATGACTAATTCTATTGTACAGAACTACACACACTCCTCTACACACAAATTGTTCATTTTCAGCCTTTTTCTATTCCCGTAGGGATGGCTAATGCATTGCTGGCTGCAGTTCCTCCAGTGTTTGGTCTGTATTCATCTTTCTACCCTGTTCTCATCTACTTTATATTTGGAACATCCAAACACATCTCTGTGGGTAAGTACACATACGTGAAAATCTTTGCAGGTACGTACACAATCCCACGTTGCAAGATAAATTATTTTTAAAGGAGTAGTTCACCCAAAATATTAAATGTTGTAACAAGCTCATTTGTTGATATTTTTTTCAATAATGGATTTGTAAATATAATAACACAAAATAAAAATATATAAAATAACACAGTAAAAAAAAAAAAAAAACATTAAAATAAAATATAAATATAAAATTAAGTATAAAACAACTAATAACAATAAAATATACTATATATTTATATAAACTACATAAAGTAGTTTGAACTTCAATTCAATTCACATTTATTTGTATAGCGCTTTTTCCAAAACGCATCGTTTCAACGCAGCTTTACAGAAAAGTCCACATTACAATTTAGAGTGATCTGTTATCAGAGGTAACTGTCAAAGTTATGTATTTCAGAAATGTACATATACAAAATCACAGTTAGCTAAAATGTATTATTTTAAACAATGTAATAATTTAAGACAGAAACAATGAGCTCATTGAAGTAATGAATACTACAATGACATTTACAGTGTAAAATAAAATAACATAATAAAAAAACTTAACTAAAACATATTAAACATTATTTAATATATAATTATTTGTAGTCCATCTAGTGGCTTGGTTCTTATTTGATTGGCGATTCAGGTCTATCTGATGATCTGTCTGATCCACAGGTAGTTTTTCTATCCTTTCCATCATGGTCGGTACAGAATCAGGTGATGTGGTGTTGCCAGGCAGTGGAGGAGAGAGTGATGAGATTGAGGCGGAAAGCATGAGAGTTGCCTTTGCAGCTCAGTTGACCATTCTGTGTGGATTAATGCAGGTAAAACACATACATGCTGTATTAAATGCAGGATAGGCAATTGTGAAGAGGCTAGCAATAGCAAGCTGGCTTTGAAAACATAAGTTCCCACCCTCCCTTCATAGTGTCTCCAAAGCCATGCCTCCTTCAAAACACATGAACGCACACAGCAGAGTCTGCAAAGCATCACGAGAGAAGCGTTAAAATACCTCATGTCACAAAGCACCTAACATTACAATAATAATGAACTTAATTTACAGAGCTCTTACTTGTAACCATCTGACTGCTGCATTCATTATCCATTCATTATCTGCAAATTCATTTAATCAAAAAGTGTTTATTAAAGGGACACTCCACCCATTTGCATTAAGCTTTCCATTGTTAGAAACCTAGTCATACTATCGAATGGTCGTGCAACACTCTCTCATTTTTCCCTGAGACGAGAGAAATCCGCTATTTACCTTTTTCACTTCCTCCTACAATGACGCAAAAATCGTCATTTTACGTCATTGTAGGAGGAAGTGTAAGAAGGGGGGATTTCTCTAAAGACTACAAGCACTAGCTCCCACCCTTTCAAACCCGCCCATAGGTTGGACCTAATGCGCTAACAGAGCAATCACAGATCAGTGGGTGGGACTTCACTTGTAGATACTGAAATCAATATCAGCCATCTTGTTTATAAGCTAAGCTAACAAGCGCTGTGGAGATAGGAAGTTATGACAATGACGGAAGAAACTAAACACGATATGGAAGAAACTAAACATGATATGGAAGTAGAGGATTTTGAAATTCTGCTGCTCGAATCCGCTGTTCGTGGCTATCTTTACGAGCCGCAATATAGTGAAGAGCAGCTGAGGCTGCTGGAGGAACAGGAGGCGGCTGCCTGTCGCGGACGAGGAGCCCGGACTGGCTCGAGCTGGGCGGACTGCTGGTGCCTGTGCTCTCGCTGTGCGCTACGGACACAGATAGAGTCCGTCTGCTGCAGAGAATTTCAACGATGGCAATTTCTCCTGGACGAAATCTCTGAATCAGACGAGCACACGGACGTTTGTGTTGTAATGTGAACCATCCTAGTGTCGCACCGCATATGTTCTGACTGAACATCCAGGTATCATGCAATAATTCACCATATAGAAAGAAATACAAACGAGGAGTAATTCGCTAATGAGTTTGCCAATGTAACGTGGTTTGTTGTTGTGGGAAGAAGGAGGCGGGAACCGGCGAACATTTAAACATTTTAATAGTAAAATAAACAAATACAAAACAAAAGTATAAGCCAGCTGGCCACACACAACAGAAACAAAACATAAAATCAGGCCTGTTCCTTTTGTGCTTCTGCTCCTCCGTGAGAGATATGAGACCGCTGAGTCTCACAGGTGTCATTCATTATCACTCACGCCACCGTCCTCTCACGTCCCTTGCCCTCGTCCTGCTCGCCACAGCCAACTAACTAGACATTTTGTGTGAAATGAATTTCAAACTCTTTTGGCAGCTAGCCTTGTAGACGGAAGAGTGATTTCTCTGATGTTTGCGCGCTGTTCTGGATTAGTGGGAGTGGCTTGCGGAGCTGTGCAATGTGGTGCATTGTGGGAGTTGTTGTCTTACATACAAATGCGACCTAAAGTTATTTTCTGTCTTCTCTCGGTCAAGAGGGCACCAAATTCAAAATTTCTTTTACATTTCGGCTACATATATAACCCACTTTCAATAAAGATTAATGTTGAAATGGGTGGAGTGACCCTTTAAACAAATTACTTACCCTGCCTTTAATTCTTTATTAGAGTGTGTGTGTCTTTGTATAAATCTCTCTTCCTATAGATTGTGCTATATGTGCTGCGTTGTGGAGGAGTGTGTCGGTGGTTGTCTCAGCCGTTGGTCAGTGGATACACTATGGCAGCTGCCATCCATGTGACTGTTCACCAGCTGCCTTTACTGATGGGCATCTCCATAGTCAGACACAGAGGAGTCCTTTCTGTGTTCTGGGTGAGAATGAGCTCTGTGTGTTTTACCTCTGTGATATCTGTATATCTCAAATGCTGAATGTGCATATGTGTGTTCGGCGGATGTTTTCAAACATTGTGTCTGAAATCAGGAGTGTATTACCAGCGACACTGGTCATTTCCTTTGTCTCCCTGGTTATACTTGTTGGAGGAAAGGTGCTGAATTCATGCTGGAGCACTTGATTTCCCATTCCATGGGAGCTGGTACTGGTGGGCACACACAAACACACACACACACACACACACACACACACACTTGAAACAGGGTTTTTATAGTTTTTAATTTATTTAGTTTCTATTTAATGTAGTATTTGTCAATATCATTTTGTTTTCAATTTGTCCTCTGGTTTAGTTATTGCTAGTTTTCACTTTCATCAATTAAGTTTCTTCCGTTGTAAGTTTCAATTTATTTTTTCATTTATTTATATAACATATCATATCATATTATTTTATTTTTTATTTGGTTTATTATTTTTACTTTTAAATTTCCCAGTACAGTAGTGTTATTTCGGCCTAATGTCATTTTTATGTTTAATACTGGAGGGTAACAAGTTTTATAATATTCCATGGATCATGAACTAAAATTCATTTGTGGCCATTATTTTTCCCAGTTGTGTTAGTTTTTATTTTATGTGAATAAAAATGTGGTTACACTTTACTATAAGGTCCCATTACTTTGTTACTATACTATATCCCATTACTATATATTACGTTATGCATTAACTAACATTAACTAACAAAAAACTGTACATTTGTTCGTACATAATGCTTCGTTAACTTAGTTAAATACACCTGTTCACTGTTAGTTCATGTTAGCTCAGTTCCAGTAAATAATATAAACAGGTACAACTTTAATACAACTTTTTTATTTGAATAATGTATTAGTAAATGTTCAAATAACATTAATCAATATTTTTAATTGTTTATATTTCATTCATGTGAACAAATGTTAACAAATGGAATGTTAACTAATGTTAACATTCCATTTAACATTAGTAATGTTAAACATTAGTAATGTTAAATAACATTAGTAATGTTAACAAATGGAACCGTATTGGAGTAGTACCACGAATGTTTTAAGTTGAATGAATTAAACAGCATGGTTTCCATTTTTAAAATATTTCTGTGCAACAGTAATTCTTTCTTCCTAGATTATCTCTGCCACTCTTTCATCATTGCAGTTTGATTTGTCCGGTCAGTATGGAATACAAATCGTTGGACCCATACCAAGCGGGTCAGCAGAGTGTTGGATTTTCTTTACAGAACCAATTAGCTGGATGTATTTCGGTGTTGAAACTTATACTCTCTCTCATTTGTCCCCTTTTCTCTCTCCTTTTCTATCCCTAAGTCTCTCACCTCCCTCCCTTCCATCATTCTTCTTTTCTCAGGAGCTGTTATTCACAGCTCTTGCACTAGAAGTGGTGGGTTATGGTTTCCAAGCTTCATTGGGAATGATGTTTGCTCATAAACATGGTACCCCTTTTACAGCAACCAGGTAACAAGTAAATGTTGTAACTTTAACAATTTGTTCCCTGGAACCTCACAATAAGGCTAGTATAGATGCCCTCTTTACAGCTTCTCCTCTGTCTGATCACAAATGGTCTCTCCCTCCTGTAGGAGCTGTTGGCTATGGGTCTGTGTAACTCTATTGGAGGGCTGTTCCAGTGCTTTCCAGTAAGCGGATCCATATCTCGCAGCACAGTGCAGGAGAGTACAGGCGGACAAACTCAGGTGCGAACACCTGCTGTCTCATGTTACAGTCAAATGTACATGCACAAATGTACACTCCCTCAGGAACTGGCCACATGAAGTACAGACATTTAATTGCATACATTTTTTTGTATTCATTATTTACAAATTTAAACTGAATTGTGCTGTAAGATCTCTCTTTCTTATCAGTAAAAGCTCACTGATAAAATCCAAACCACATACTTAAAAGAAAATGCCCCTAAAATATGTTTAGGTATGGATAAGGTTTTTCTCCATGATGAACATCCTCTCTCTTTTTCTCAGGTGTCTTCTCTAGTGTCTGCACTGATTATTCTTTTGATCTTGCTGAAGTTCGGCCCCCTTTTTCAGCAGCTTCCAAAGGTCCCAATATCACATTCAATTTTGAAGTATATATTAAACGGATATAGTGTAATAAGGTGATTTTATAAAGTGTATTTGTGTGTGTTTCAGACAGTTTTGGCTGTAATTATTTTAGTTAATCTGCAAGGGGTTTTTGCACAAGTTAAAGATGTACCTAAACTGTGGAATACCGACCGCTATGACCTGGTAAGGGCACCCAATCCATTCATCCTACCATAACTGACCTAAGTACAACATGCACCTGGATCAAAATCATGTTCCATGTAGGCCTCTCATCCAGGGTGTTTCCTGTGTGTGTTTCCCACTGAGACTGCAGGTAGTGTGGGTAGTGACACTGCTCAGTGCCCTGGTGTTTAACCTGGACCTGGGGCTTGGCATTGCAATTGTGTTTTCTCTCCTTACCAACGTCTTCAGGACACAGAAGTCAGTCATCTGCATTGTCTGATATTTATCTCCAGTGTCTCTCTCTATTTTTCTTTTTCTCATCTTTCTCATACTAACTTATTCTTCCTCTACAAATTTTTCAGTGCCAGGTCTGCCGTTCTTGGGCATATTGCTGATACAGACTGTTACAGGGATCTGGAGAAATATGCAAAGGTAGTCTCTTATGGTCACCAAAGCTGCATTTACATGATCATAAATACAGTAAGACTGAAGTAATGACTACTGAAAATAAAGCTTTGCCATCACAGGAATACATTATAAAATATAGTAAAATAGAAACCAGTTATTTAAAGTTTCAATAATATGTCACAATATCACTGTTTTTTTTTTACTGTATTTTTGACTAAATAAATGCACCCTTGGTAAGCATAAACTTTTTGTAACCAATAATAAATGTTAATGATTCCAGAATTCCCTAAATTTTGTGGTTTCAGGCACTCCAGGTCCCCGGAGTTACTGTGTTTTCCTGCTGTAATCCACTTTACTACGCCAATGCAGACCAGACCTTTACATCACTAAAACAGGTACAACATAGGGGTCAGCGATATGGCAAAAATATCATATTACAATTTTTTTTCAGGAAAATCACGATTCACAATTTTGTCACGATTTATCACGGTGCTGGCCCCGGCACGGACACTGGCACGGACACGGACACCGGCACTGGCACCGACACGGGCAAACCAACACTGGCAAACCGACACGGACATTGGCACCGGGACGTACACGGACACACCGGCACGGACACCGGCACAGGCACCTACACGAAAACGGACAGCAAAACCGACAAAACAAAAAACGTGAATTTGACTTGGTTACATGAGACTCACCAACAGCAGTTACACAAACAAAACTAGACAAGATATAATGGAAACATAAGGGCTATTTATACACCAAGACTAATGACTAACAAGAAACACCTGTGAACAACCAAGACAGTCAACCAATAAGACAAACAGGAAACATGACTATGAGAATTTCAAAATAATAGACATGAAACATGAACATGAAACAAAACCCAAAACTAATTGTGACTATATTATTACAAATTAAAATAACTGTTATCTATTTTAATATGTTTATATAATGTAAAAATGTAATTTATTCCTGTGATGGCAAAGCGGCAAGGACACCGGCACGCACGGCTTTAAAGCACATGTGTAACTCGACCTCTGCGTTAACATGTGATGTGAATGTACGTTGCATTGTATAGTACACTCACCTAAAGGATTATTAGGAACACCTGTTCAATTTCTCATTAATGCAATTATCTAATCAACCAATCACATGGCAGTTGCTTCAATGCATTTAGGGGTGTGGTCCTGGTCAAGACAATCTCCTGAACTCCAAACTGAATGTCAGAATGGGAAAGAAAGGTGATTTAAGCAATTTTGAGCGTGGCATGGTTGTTGGTGCCAGACGGGTCGGTCTGAGTTTTTCACAATCTGCTCAGTTACTGGGATTTTCACGCACAACCATTTCTAGGGTTTACAAAGAATGGTGTGAAAAGGGAAAAACATCCAGTATGCGGCAGTCCTGTGGACGAAAATGCCTTGTTGATGACAGAGGTCAGAGGAGAATGGGCCGACTGATTCAAGCTGATAGAAGAGCAACTTTGACTTAAATAACCACTCGTTACAACCGAGGTATGCAGCAAAGCATTTGTGAAGCCACAACACGCACAACCTTGAGGCGGATGGGCTACAACAGCAGAAGACCCCACCGGGTACCACTCATCTCCACTACAAATAGGAAAAAGAGGCTACAATTTGCAAGAGCTCACCAAAATTGGACAGTTGAAGACTGGAAAAATGTTGCCTGGTCTGATGAGTCTCGATTTCTGTTCCTACATTCAGATGGTAGAGTCAGAATTTGGCGTAAACAGAATGAGAACATGGATCCATCATGCCTTGTAACCACTGTGCAGGCTGGTGGTGGTGGTGTAATGGTGTGGGGGATGTTTTCTTGGTACACTTTAGGCCCCTAAGTGCCAATTGGGCATCGTTTAAATGCCACGGCCTACCTGAGCATTGTTTCTGACCATGTCCATCCCTTTATGGCCACCATGTACCCATCCTCTGATGGCTACTTCCAGCAGGATAATGCAACATTTCACAAAGCTCGAATCATTTCAAATTGGTTTCTTGAACATGACAATGAGTTCACTGTCCTAAAATGGCCCCCACAGTCACCAGATCTCAACCCAATAGAGCATCTTTGGGATGTGGTGGAACGGGAGCTTCGTGCCCTGGATGTGCATCCCACAAATCTCCATCAACTGCAAGATGCTATCCTATCAATATGGGCCAACATTTCTAAAGAATGCTTTCAGCACCTTGTTGAATCAATGCCACGTAGAATTAAGGCAGTTCTGAAGGCGAAAGTGGGTCAAACACAGTGTTAGTATGGTGTTCCTAATAATCCTTTAGGTGAGTGTATGTTGAGATGAAGGCGGCAGAACTGCAACTGATAGAATACACTGTAGCATGATACTGCGATATTTCTTCAAACGCAGATCGTGGAGATATTTTAATCGTCGTTTTTCTGTGCTGCATGTCCAGGTAGCACGTCCGACTCACACAGCCACTCTTTCACATGATCAAACATGACGTTTTTATATCAGCATATATACTGTGACTTTAAAGGAATAGTTCATCCAAGAACTGATCTATTTTTAATAACTAATAACTAACATGTTTAATGCATCTAGAAACAAATAAGAAATACAGTATATATATATATATATATATATATATATATATATATATATATATGTATATAAATATATATTTGTTTGTTATATATTTATATATATATATATATATATATATATATATATATATATATATATATATATATATATTTGTTTGTTTCTAGATGGTTTACTGTCTCAGATAAAGAACCATGGTTTGGTTCCAGATATTCTCTCTTTCTTCATTTTTCCCCTCAGTGCATCATACAATCCTACACTACCAGGAGCTACAGGTGTATGTGTGTGTGTGTGTGTGTGTGTGTGTGTGTGTGTGTGTTTAAATGCTGTTATATCTGTGTCTTCTGGTTATTTTGCTATTTTTTCCTCTTTGTGTTTGTATAGGGCTGTTGTAGTTTGCTGTAATTCAATAGCATTTTCTGTTCTAATTAAATTATGCATCTATATTTTACAGAACACAGGAACAGATGTTACAGAGCTGTGACCTTTAATGACCTCCCTTCATGAACAGAGGATACATGAACCTGCAAACCTGAAAGAACCCTTCAACACTGGGGTTTAGATGAGACACTTCTAGACAAAACAAGAAAGGAGAAAAACTTCCTATTCTGATTTAATGGTTTGGAGCAACTGCATTCATCTGGATTTAAGGTGATATGTGGCAACAGCTGTTTGTTTAAACAGATTTTATATGGTTTATTTGTTTTTGTCATTTTTCTACTTTTAGGTTAAATGGCTGTTTGAAATAGTTAAAAAATGCTGTAATATAAAATTTATAATTGTCCTCAAAACTTTACGTACTGCATATCTGTGCATCTGTAATCTCCCAGATTCTTATTAACATGTGTTTTTATGTTAGAGACCAATTTGGGTTGTAGACAGTAAAATAAATCAAATATGTTCAGAAGAACATGTAGAAACATGAATAGTATGGAAAATAAAGATCTAAATAATTATTACCACTCCAGTCAATACAACAGGGTGTCTGACTACAGCCAAACTCCACCATCTTATTACAATTCAGTTAATATACGTAGAGTTCACACAAGTGTGTTGCGGTAATGTTCTTCTTGTACCCCCAGTGAATTGAACCATAAATGTCATTAGAAGAGACTTTGTTCTCAGGCCAGGTGCTGGGGAGAGGCCACATTAATATTTTATGCAGCTCATCTCGCTCACATGTTTACTGGGGACATATAAGCTTATATTATATAAAGCTAATCATAATCACTACAGACTAACCCTAATGCTACTACCAACAGAAAATCTTTAGTATTTTTAGGATTTCTGGTTAAATAAAATAAAATTGTATTATAATTGACGACGTCCCAAAATTTCCACAAAGGAATGTTTGGTCAGTATTAGTTCACTTTTGTCTCCAAACTATTGGTAATGTACATATACACATCAAGTTGAAAGTATAAATACCTATTAGATGATTACATATTTACAATTTCATATACAAGTATGTATATTCTCAAATAAAGACAAGAAATGTCTCTACTTTGCCAGATCAAAACACTTCAGAGATCTTGAGGCAGGACGGGCAAAAGATCTACCGTTAACAATTTCAAATTCAAATACATACCAATTGTTTTGGCAGAATGAACATGGCGTTTTCTATCTAATCAGACTGAGATAAGGTGGCGTATATCTCTTGTGTGAAAGTGTCCAACATTAACTCCAAAGAATCACCCCCCCCCCCCCATCCCCCCTGTGTTTTTGGGACTTTGCACCCCATATGAACACATTAGAATTCTGTCAGTGAGTGTGTGAATGGATCAGACTGGTATCGGAAAGGGCAGGATACACATTATCACAACCTGTGATAGAAGAGAAGAGCCAGGGAAGTTAATCTATCCATTGCTGTCCAAAACTTCACTGCACAACCAGACCTGAAGACCTCTCACTGGAATCACTGGAGAACATTAAGGATTACATTTTCACTGTGAGGACATGCTTTTGGGATCTATACACTGGAGGTGATCTTAACAGTGAGTGTGAGAAGAGAAATTTAGTAAAGGTTCACATTCACGTCTGGAATAGAGAATTGAGTATTCAATAGAGTTTTCCAAAATGGAAAAAGAGATGAAAGACACAGAGCTCAGGAAGAGGGTACCATATCACATTCACAGAGATGTACTGGATGAGCTCAGTGTCGACCAAGTTGCTGAGAAATCAGATGTCAAAATTTCAGCAAAAGAAAAACTCAAAGATGCTGTCAGGTGCGTAATTACTGTCTTAGTGCTGAGCTTAAATTACACTGCACATTTAATAATCTACTTGTGAAAATGCTTCTTTTTTGCATGCTTTCCACTACAGTTTGTATTTACAACATTAAGAATGATCATGTTGTTCAGTATGATTTGAGAATGATTCAAAGAGCTTATTGTGCTTTAATGGAAGCAACAACATCTTGGAGAAGTCTCAAACTTTTAAACCCCACTTTTAAGTTGCTCTTCTTCATTTTTATAACTTTATCATTTTCTTTGTTTGTCAGGTGTACAGGCCCACGGTTTAAGAGCTGTTTCCTATCCTTTGTTCCTCTCCTGGCATGGCTGCCGCGATACCCATTTCGAGAAAATGCTATTGGAGATCTGATATCAGGAATTAGTGTGGGAATCATGCACCTGCCACAAGGTCCAACACAAGCACGTGCAAAGCACACCTGTTACTTGAGATACTGTAGACCTAAACAAAAACACAAACAATCATATGTCACATGTAATGTATTTTGTGTGTGTAGGTATGGCATATGCGTTGCTGGCTGCTGTCCCTCCTGTTTTTGGTCTCTATTCCTCCTTTTACCCCATTCTCATTTATTTCGTATTTGGAACATCCAAACACATCTCTGTGGGTAAGAACACACACTTTCTTTGATTTAATTTGTTTTTGAAGGGATAGTTCACCCAAAAATGAAAATTCTGTCATAATTTGCTCACCCTCAAGTTATTCTAATCCTGCATGACTGACTTTCTTCAGTGGAACACAAAAGAAGATATTTTGAAGAATGTTGGTAACTGTTTTGGTTCCCATTGACTTCCATTGTATGCACAAAAATACAAGGGAATTCAATGGAACTGAAACTATTTGGTTACCAATATTCGTCAATCTTCTTTTGTGTTCCACAGACAAAAGAAAATCATACATGTTTGGAACGACATGAGGGTGAGCAAATGGTGACAGAATTCTTATTTTTGGGTGAATTATTCATAAATCATATATAGAACCTATGTTACAAGCATGATGTCGTTAGAATGCGGGACACTTAAAGGGATAGTTCACATAAAAATTTAAATTCTGTAATCATTTACTCACCCTCAAGTTGTTTCGAACCAGTATGAATTTCTTTCTTCTGCTGAACACAAAAGAAGATATTTTGAGGAATATCGGTAACCAAACATTTGATGGGCCCCTTTGACTTCCATAGTTTGGGGAAAAAAATGCTATGGAAGTCAAAGGGGCCCATCAACAGTTTTGTTACCGACATTTTTTCAAAATATCATCTTGTGTGTTCAGCTGAAGAAAGAAATTCATACTGGTTTGAAACAACTTGAGGGTGAGTAAATGATGGCAGAATTTTCATTTTTGAGTGAACCATCCCTGAAATCCACTTGTTGATATTACTGATTTCAAACCTGTGCTTTTGGTGCCATATGTGATTTGAGAGCTGCTAGTGAACATTATTGGCAAATAGTGAGTGACATACATTTCATTCTGTTTTCACATAAAGCTATTGCACGACTAGAAATATAGCTCAATAGATATTGTTGTATGGACTACAATTATGTTTATAATTGCACTATAACTATTATAGTTATGGTGCTTCTATAGTGCTTTTTTTAGCGATTGACAGCCTTTTGTCACAGTTCACCTTGTTGATTCAGGATGAGTGAGAAAATAATGATAGATTTTAAATTTTTCAGTGAACTATCCCTTTAAATCCATCTAGACATTTAATCCCCACAAACATAGCAAATATTACCCACACTTTCTAATATTTCTCTGTCTACAGGTACGTATGCAGTTATGAGCGTTATGATTGGCAGCGTGACGGAGCGTTTGGCTCCAGACTCAGACTTCATGATGCCAGGCAATGACACCAACATCACCATCTTAGACACTGTCGGCCGTGATGCGGAGAGGGTCAAAATCGCTGCCACTGTGACTTTCTTATCTGGCATTTTCCAGGTAGGTTCTCTTGGAATTGGTATTTGATTGTAGCTTTGAAGGTGTGTATGTGATTAAGTATTTGTGTGCTGTCTGTGTTTGTAGTTGCTCCTCGGTGTGGTTCGGTTCGGTTTTGTGGTGACGTATCTGTCAGAGCCATTGGTGAGAGCTTACACAACAGCAGCCGCCATCCACGTTATCGTCTCCCAGCTGAAATATTCCTTTGGCATCAACCCACGTCGGTACAGCGGACCTTTGTCTCTTATATATGTGAGTATTAACACATGCTTACAACAATATGTATAACAATAAATGCCATGTGATTAATTCTGGAGCATCAATTCTGATTGACTGATGTCATGGCACAGTCCCAAACACTTCATTAAGGACTATGCTGCACTGGGACATTAAAGGCCGTAGACAAGGACAAATAATCACACTTATGTGTAATTTGTGTTTAGTGCCCCCTAGTGGTGGGGTTCATGACTTATGCTCTGAAAGCTATGGGTGATTTAATACTTCTTTCACTATATTTCTTTCTCTCTCCAGACAGTCATAGAGATTTGTGCATTGCTTGGAAAGACTAACATTGGTACTCTGGTAGTTAGCATTGTAACCATTCTTGGCCTGATCGGTGCAAAGCAACTTAGTGCCTTGGCAGCACGCAAAATTCCTGTTCCTGTTCCTGTTGAGCTGATCACTGTGAGTTACTTCATACAGTTAAACACACACATGTACAGACACATTAGGACAGAGACTTACACTTTTTTGATAAAAGATATAATGCATTAATTAACAATGATCTATACATTTATTACAGTATAGTCTTTGTGAACATTAGTTGATAAAAAACAACTGTTCATTGTTAGTTCATGTTTGATCTATTAAATAATATTAGCAGATGAAACTGGTCTATTATACTTAATGTATTTGTAAATATTGAAATTAGCATTATTAATAAATGCTTTAGAAATACTTTTATTGTAAGTTTATATTAATGTAGTTAACAAGTGGAACCTTAATGTAAAGTGTTAGCAGATCATTATAGTACCTGTTAAAAGTTATGCTCACTAAGGGTGCACTTATTTAATCACAACTGCAATAAAAACAGTAATATTGTGAAATATTATTACACGGTAAAATAATTGTTTTCTATTTTAATCAATTTAAAAATTTAGTTTATTACTGTGATAGCAAAGCTGAATTTTCAGCATCACTACTCCAGTCTACAGTGTCACATGATCCTTCAGAAATCATTCTAATATGCTGATTTGCTGCTTTAGATTTTAAAATATATTCAAATACAAAAAATGTATTTTAATTTGTAATAAAATTTTGCAGTTTTACTGTTTGTACTGTATTTTTGTATTTTATTTTATGTATTTTGGATTAAATAAATGCAGCCTTGGTGAGAGACTTCTTTCAAAAACATAATTTTTTTTTAATGTTCCCGAACTTTTTACAGGTACTGTATACTATTGACTAACCGTGACTTACTCTAACCTAAACCTATACCAAAAAGATATATATATATATATATATATATATATATATATATATATATATATATATATATATATATATATATATATATATATAGCCTTTCATTCAAAAATTGTATTCTATCAAAAATAGATACTCATCAGTTTTTCTGGCTCTTCCAGTTGAGAGGTAATGTACAATATTTCTTTGAGGGTATCTTAAAGCTTTAATCTTGTTTGTGTATATAGATTATTATCGCTACTGTGGTGTCATGGCAGATGGATTTGAAGACAGAATACAATGTTGAAGTGGTTGGACAAATTCCATCAGGGTAAGTCCAACACACTACTATGCAACACTAATATGACTGTACAACACTCTAAGTATCTGTATAGCATTGTTATGGTTACAGCTACAAAATCATGTTCAGCACCATAGTACATCTTTATGTTCATGTACTCATCTGTACCTCTTCTTCACACTGTAGTCTGCAGGCTCCTGTGGCGCCCGCTGTTTCACTGATGGGTTCAATGGTCGGTGATGCTTTTGCACTGGCTGTTGTTGGTTATGGCATTGCTATCTCACTGGGTAGAATTTTTGCCCTTAAATATGCTTACAAAGTCGACAGTAACCAGGTAAGAGACTCTAAATGACTATAAAAGATTTTTGTATATATACAGTATATATACAGTATATATATATATATATATATATATATATATATATATATATATATATATATATATATATATGTATATATATATATATAAATTAATGCTGTACATTTGAACTTTATATTCATCAAATAATCCTGAAAAAAACATAAAAAAATTAGGCAGCACAATTATGCAACATTTCTTATAATAAAAAATGTTTCAAATTAGAATGAATCCCAACGGATCACGTGCCACTGAAGACTGGCGTAATGGCTAATATCTTCTTTTTTTCTCAGTTAAGTACTGAGCAATGTTAATTAACAACATGTACTTACTTAGGTTAAGATTAGGTTTAGGGTTAGTTGCATGCAATTATGCATAATTTACTGTTATTATTATAATAGTAATGTGTAACAAGGACTGTAAAAAAAAAGTGGTACCAAACTGGCATTACACAATATTTTCCTGGAACTTTAGTTCTTACATTCAAATCCAGTTGCCAGTTAAACCCAATTTTCTGAAATCTGGAGAACTGGCAGTTTGTGTCATGTTAAGCCGAAAGTCATTGATTCAACCCACAATTGTTTTGCACACAATTTCAAAAGTTTCGTTTGAACATCTTTACTACTTGTAATGTGTTCTCCCCTTGGATCAGGAGCTCATAGCATTGGGTCTCTCTAACTCCATCGGAGGCTTGTTCAAGTGCTTTGCTATCAGCTGCTCTATGTCTCGCACTATGGTGCAGGTCAGCACAGGGGGGAAGTCACAGGTGAGAACATTAACAAAATGCAAACTGACATTTCCTTTTACATCTATCTCTTCCTAACTTGTTTTTGAATAGATGGATGGACCCTTGTGAAAAAGAAGTGCACTTAATTGAATGTGTTGATAACACAAAAGAACAATTAAAGTATACCTGATTATAATTTTAACTGTAGTGTCGTTTATTATTACATTTAAAGTTAATATTTTTAAATACACTAAATTTCAGCTTCATCATTAAAAATTTGTAATTACAAATTTTTTAAACACATGACACAAGTTTATTTAAGTGTGTCAAAAAACAACTTACTATAATTTATTTCAATTTAATTGCATATAACATGCAATTAAGTGTCCGAAAAAATTCAATAGTATATTCTTTTAGTATGTTATCTGTGTAATTGGAATACTTTTTAAAGCTAGACTGTAAAAAATTATGTTCATGATTTGTTGAAAATAAATCTTAGATAATTGATGTGGTTCAGATAACATAATATTTTTATTTTCTATTTATTAAACCAATCTCCATTGTATTAACTAAAAAGTTTAATTTCAATGAACTCAAAATTTTAAGGCATCCAGGTAACTTACAAGTTAAACCAACAATTATTGTTTACAGTGTATGCTAAAGTGTACTTCATTTTCACAAGGGGATGGTTCATTCATTCGATTTTTGAATTACATTTTGTAGAGTAAAAGTTCAAATTGAATCCTCTCTCTGTCAAACTTTCAGGTGGCTGGAGCAATTTCAGCTCTGGTAATTCTGGTGATCTTGTTAAAGATTGGAGAACTCTTTGAAGAGCTGCCAAAGGTTAGTACCCTAATTCAGCTCTTGTGTGGGCCTGTCATGAATATTCATATATAAGATATCTGGGCTGAAGTCATGAACAATGACTGGATGTGTCCAATTACATAGCAATATATCAAGACAAATTGTTCATGTGTGTACTGGTTTCTTTAGGCAGTGCTGGCTGCTATAATCTACGTAAACCTGCAAGGCATGATGAAGCAGTTTGGAGACATCTGCTCTCTCTGGAGGACCAATAAAGTGGATATGGTGAGAGAGAACAAGAAGGAGAAAGCAAAGCTTATGCAACACATTCAAAATAGACCTATATTTAAACAAAATAGGACTGAGAGCAAAAGGGAGTGAATAGAGTGACAGAAAGAATGGAGTAAAAAAGAAAGATCTGAATTGACGGTTATATTATTGTGTCTATTGTTTGTTTGTTTAGGTGGTGTGGGTGATGACTTTGATCTTGACAGTGTTGTTCAATCCTGATTTGGGACTGGCTGCATCTATCGCCTTCTCCATCCTCACTGTCGTCTTCAGAACTCAGCTGTGAGTGACAGAAACCACATAGACAAAGCCTATAATTCACAAATGCACCATATTCCCATAATCCTAAACACTAAATGACTAAACTACAGTACATACATGTGCTCCATTTGCATAATTAAATGAGAACGTAAAACTGGTTATCTCCTGGTTGTCTCCTGTTTCACTTTACACTGTTGAAGATCCCAAGAGAAGCTTTTTCGAACGTCATATTTTGTTTCCTTTTGAGTCCCCTTAGCTTGGCCACATGAAATTAAAGTCCTGTTCTTGACAGCAGTTGCTTATAAACTCTCCATCTGTCCCTCTTTGTTTTGTTTGCTTTCTTTTCCTTCAATACCCGTTTCTTCTCCTTACAACAGACCGAAATACTCTCTCCTTGGCCAGGTTCCTGGCACTGACATCTACAGACCAGTAGAGGACTACAATCAGGTGAACATGACCATGACACCACCAACCACAACATCATTACAATACATGCAACTTTGTTCACTTCAACTGATTCTTTAGTTTTGATGTTGTTATATTTGGAACAGCAGAGGTGTTGCACAATTGTCAAATGATTAAGCTGGATTAAGGGCATAGTTCATCCTAAAATTTCTGTTCTCATGAAACTGCCTGGCACTCATGGTTAAAAAAAAACTCAATTACAGCACACTTCCTGAAACACCTGCTCTTCCATTCATACATTTCTGATTAATCAATGACATGTAACTTCGCAAGAGCATGACGTACAGTATCTGTAATCGTTTGACTTGTTGTTGTTGCATTGTTTTAGTTTCTTAACAGTTCTCAGGAAGCGTTTGAGTGTGTGGGTGTTGTAGTTTCATTTATCAATTGTGTAACATGTAGGTGCTTTAAGAGAGGCCTAGTGTATGTATAATAAATAGTATTTATAGAGTATCTAAAATGGGTTACATGTGTATGTTGCAGGTGATCAGGACTATAAAGTGGTCAGTTTGTTGTAGTGCTATTAAAACTTTATTTTGAAATTCCAATTCCATGTCAAATGTAATTGGCTACAAGTTACACAGACTTTGACCTTTAGCAAAAATTGTTTTTTTTTTTAATTAAGACCATTGTTTGAAGACTTTGACTCAAGAAATTGACTCAAGAGATAAACATTCAGCCAAAAAAACAACTATTTCATAGCAACATCTTCTGTTAAATTATTGGTAATTTTTCTCAGGATTTTATGTTCTGGTGTCTTCTAGAGCTTTAGTCAGAACACATTACATTTCATTTGTTTCAGTTGTATTTGCATACGTAAATAACTTTGATAATTTGAGAAAATTATGATATATTGCTTGACAAAGTTTGTGCATCCAAATCATTTCAAATTTTTTTTTTTTTTTTATTATTGATTTCATTATTTATTTCACTGTCTGTTTTACACCCTTACAGGTGAAGGAGATTCCTGGTATAATGATTTTCCATTCATCTGCAACATTGTACTTTGCCAACGCTGAAATGTACATTGATGCACTGTATGAGAAGGTAGACATATGCAAACCATACTTACACATGTACTCTGATACATATTTATTCACACACATTTACATAAAGAGCATTTACAAGACTGTAAAAAAATTATATGATCAATAATTTATGACAACCTATGTTTTTACATTGCTTTAACTTATCAAAGTAAGTTTCAACTTTTGTTGTTATACAAGATTCAACTCATCTTTTTAAAGTCAGTTTAATGCAATTTAAATTGAAATGACTAAAACATCCAAGTTGATTGAATTAAAAAATTTAAGGCAGCAATTTTTTTTTTTTACAGTGGGTAATCATCCCAAACATACAATCCAACATAAACATGCACTGTGAGATTATACCAAACAAGCTACTGTACATATAACATATGCACAGGTCAGGATTTTCATGCAGTAAAAATAAATGTGCGTTTTTGTCCAGACTGGGGTAGACGTGGCTAAACTTCTCTCACACAAGAAAAAATTGGAAGCAAAGAGACTCCGAAAAGAAAAGAAAGCCGCAAAGAAGGCGAAGAAAGAGGCCAAGAAAAGAGCTAAAGAAGCTGCCGTTCAAGCTACTAAGGTCTGCATTTGAAGAGACTGTGTGTTAGCATGTGGGTGTGTGAGATAATAGTGTGTTTGAGTATTCTGACTGAGGCAGTCGTCTGCTTTTAACCAGGGGGAGGATCTGCAGTTGTCGGACACAGATGAAAGCGGGGAGGAGCCAGAGTTGTCACACACAGGGGCAAATGGGGATGTTCATGAGATGTCGTTCAAAGAGCCAAAGGATGTAGTAACTGTGGAGGCGGGGCCTGACTCCGACACTGACACCACGCTCCCACAGGCCATCATTCTTGACCTGAGCCCAGTCAACTTCCTGGATACAGTTGGCGTGAAAACTATACGCAATGTGAGACACAATCTGTACTCATTAACGATTTACTGAATGTGTAACGTGTTTTAACCCTGTTGAAACTCTTTGTTTAATGGCAGATCTATAAAGATTATGGAGAGGCTGGTGTACAGGTGTACTTATGTGGCTGCCAAAGTGAGTGATTTCAAAGAGGTTTATTTGCAATGATTTTATAGAAGAACCATTTTGGGTTCCCCAAATAATCTTTTAGTGCAACCATTTTTTCTTTTTGTGAAAACATTATAATGATCGAAACAACCTTTTTTCACTGTAAAGAACCTTTTGTTCAATGGAAAGGTTTCATGGATGTTAAAGGTTCTTCATGGAACTATGCCAATAAAGGACTTTTATTTTTAAGAGTGTACTCCTCCATGTCATGTGTTCCCTTTGTTGTCTTCATGACGTCTGAAATCACACCTGAACACTGAGCATGCATGTCAAGATAGACCTGTTTGTCATCACTGATTGTAATCTCTCTCCCTCTTTCAGGAGGCGTTGTAGAGAGTATGGAGAAGGGTGATTTCTTCAATGAGAAACTAAGTAAATCGATTCTCTTCTCATCAGTACATGATGCCGTTCTTTATTGCCAGCAAGAAAACAGCGAGGAGGTACAGTACATCCTTATCTCACACACACATACACAAATGTCAGAGGTTTTCTAATCGTAATCAGACATGTGCTGAGTGTTGGTGGCCCAGACAGTATTTCGAAATAAACATGCATGAATAAACATAATTTCTCGCCTTTTTTCTTTTACAGGTTTTGCAGGGAACACATTTGTAAATCCAAACACCAAACGTCGTACGGAACACTCCAGAACACAATTGTTATTTACACGAATAGTATTTGTTATTGGATTGGTATTTATTGTGTATTTCACCTTGAGGAAGAAAAAAGTAAAGGAGATGTTTTGATAATAATTTGTTTAAAAAAAAAAAAAAATCACTTTTTAATGTGAAATATCTAAGAATGTGAGAATCTGCCATTGAGTTGTATTGTGCAAGTAAAGTGTAAATCAACTTTTGTAATGGCAAAAAACAAAAAAACAACGACAAAAACCCCCCCAGCAATTCTTGACAGGCTATTCCGGGTCATCATGGCACTGTGGAGTTCCAGGTACATTTATGACACTGAAATATTACACATGAATGTAAACTAAGTTTCTCACAAAATAATTAGACTACTGGAAAGCTTTACTATACATTATACAATATTTTAGCAATTATACAGTTGAAATGCTTGGGGTCAGTAAAGAAATTTCAATTTTAAATAAATGCTGTTCTTTTGAACTTTCTATATTAATCAAAGAATGTAGCAGTTTCCACAAAAAAAAAATATGTTCCTTGAGCACCGAATCAATGATTTCTGAAGGAGACTGGAGAAATGATGCTGAAAATTCAGCTTGGCCATCACAAGAATAAAGAGTTATTTTTAAGTGTAATAATATTTCACAATATTACTGCATTTTTGATAAAATACATGCAACTTTGGTGAACATAAGAAAATTCTTTCAAATACATTAAAAAAATTTACCGACCCCAAACTTTTGATCGGTAGCCTATTGTAATTATATAATATTAAGTTTATGTATTTTAGTGTGTATAAGCTATGTATGCTATGTATGTGTTAACTTGTGTATATAGAATCAGTATAACTTAAATAAACAGTAATTTTCTTATTCTTCTGGTGAAATTGTTAGTCAATTATATCTGCTATGTTATACTATCAGTTATTTTGGTTCTGGCTAAATAATTCAATGAAAATTTCTAAACAAACAATCAAGTTTGAAGTCCTCTTTTATGTTCAGTATGAATTGCTAATAACAATCTCAGTGATATTTAAAAATAAATGATGTAGTTCTATCAGATATCTTTACTTTACCTTTTTAATATCAAGTTTTAGTGTGAGAATTAAATAGAATTAATTTTGTTTATACAACATTTATAACATCTATAACATTTTTCGTTTGATGGGCGCTGTTTTCATGAAGACACATTCAGAGAGTTCAAAAATGGTGTGTTTATGTAGGCCTAAATAAATGTATAGGTCTTCCCTTAACAAGTTAAAGAGAAACTGGTCTGATCATTCTAGCATAAGCCCAAAAGTGACAGGTCATGTGGAACCTCAACCTGCCCAACCAGCAGAAGCGCATTGTTTCAAGAAGATGACACCTTTATTGTGGCCAAAGCACAAGCGGTGTGAAATGGACTTGGACAAAAAGGTGAAGAAAGAATAGGTCTATGTGTTATATTGATCACGACATCAAGTCTTGTAAAACAAAACTGCAGTACAATAAGTGAACAGTCTCATATTTTAATAGCTCTTAGACTTATTGAAAGACAGTTGACACCCAGATGAATGAGTATAATCTCGTAACGAAAGAAAAAGGAGAGAGAGAGAGAGAAAGAGAGAGAGAGTGTGTGTGTGTGTGTGTGTGTGTGTGTGTTGGCGGGTTCTCACACAGCTCCCCTTTCCTTCTTTCTCCTCCCATCAGGGGGCCGCTCAGCATCTGTGGTGTGCGGATCAGAGTTAGAGTTGAGCCCAGTGCGAGAAACAGCAGCAGACTAAGCGCCGCTGTCAACCATCGGCTCCGGTATAACCGGACCACTAATTGGAAAAGTTGACTTGATTTCTGTCTCCAGCATTCCGTCTGTAAGAGGTTCAGGTAAGTGCCTGGTTGGATTTGTTGTTTGATATCTAGTAAATGTTTACATTAAATACATGGGGGAGTCACCTTTGCCAAGTAGCCTAGGCTATAGGCTACTAGACTTGATCAGAGCCGCACCGAGTCACGCGAATTCATAATTCCTTAAACCAACTGTGTTCAGGGATTGAAAACAGATTTGTTTTATTTCATCCAATTGTTCTCTAAGCTTAAATGTATGATCAATTATATTTTTTATGTATACAGTAGGCACCAAAAACAGAAAGAAATTATATATTGTATATATTACATATTATATAATATATTATTATATACTATATATTATAATATTATTATTATATATGGTAACATTTTACGGATATTTACACTCAGTCTGTGGAACATTTGTAAAAAAAAAAAAAAAAAAAAGAAAAAGAAAAGAAAGAAAAAAGTAAATTTAGATGGCAAATGGATGTTGTGCAAATATAAAGGCATTCATAATAATTATTATCATTAGAAGCCTAGCCTATGACAGAAAATCGGTTTGGTGACATTTTTACAGATATTTACACTTAGTCAGCTGAGAAACTCGTTACATTTTGAACTTAGGCTATTGAGACATAAAAATAGATGTGCTGTGAAAATAAATGTGAATAAAAAGGCCATAAGATGGCAAACATGTAAATATAACGACATTAATATAGCTATTTTTTTATAATAGAATATTCACAACGTTATGTTTTTATTGTGTCACTGCACAGTTTTAGTCATTATTGTGTCAAATTAATAGGCTAATAGGTTATGGATGGTTAGCTATAGCCTATGTAAACACTTAACAATTTTCTCTATCATCTCGTTAGCAAAAACAGCAGCTTAATTGGTCGAGAACTTTATGATAACGCACGAAAGCACGGGTGTCCTGTCATTTAGTGTTTCTCCGAGCTGAGAGATGGACATATATTTGTCTATGGATGGAGGTCTATATAAATCAATCAGTGCTGGCCTCGATTCTCCATCGACCCAAATACATAGATTGGCTCGAATAATTGGCATGTCGATTCATTGGCAGCTTCTCATTCTGTCCCCCTTGACACGCTGTCAGTCACAACCATTCCGCCGCAGTGCGCGTGCTATTTTTGCTTCTGTGTACACTAGCCTACAGGAAACCGCTCAACGCGATGACAATAGACTTTCTTTGAACCGTCGGTCCATTTCAAAGCGCGCGCGCGTGCATGTACGAATATTGCGAAGGGGTCAGGACAGTCCGTGTTATCTCCCCGGTCCTGACGTCAGCGAATGTAATTGGAAACACACGGCCGGTCGCTGTACGGTGCGGTGCATCAGATGAATGAAATTCCCGGAATGCATATGTTAGCCACCTGCCTGTTAGTCGCCGCTGTTTCATTCTGGTACAGCAGTGAGCTTCTGACAGCGCTCCGTCTATTTGTTTCAGACTCAGCCCTCAGCGGGGACATGCCGGAACCCGAAGGGACTCGTCGGTCACCACAAGGTGTCCCTTACACCGAACTGCCGCACATCGTCAACGCCGACGAGCTGCACTTGTTCTGCCGTTACTGGGAGCCCGACAGTCCGCCGAAGTAAGTGCGAGACATGACAACACAGACACAGAGATTAGGTCAGGCCTCCTGGGACAAAGCGAATGATCCATCCCTCCGTTACGGTCTCCGGTAGAAAAGGACGCGAGGCTGATAAGCGTTCACGGAGGTTTCCCAACGGAGCTTATTTTTAACTTGCAATTCTTTCACGCATCTAAACAGTTAATTTAAAACGCAACACACATTCTACAAATAGGCTATAACAGCGCAGGTTCATTACAGTAAACGATAACAGTTGGTTGATCTGCGGTTTTCCGCAGAACTTCTCTTTTTATCACAAGATAAAAGAACTGTTGGCCCACTCACTCACTCACTCACTCACGTGATGTTTAAGTTGGTGAGCGAGGAAATAGACGAGGGAAGTATCCTGTAAATCCTCTCTATCTCTATCCCTCTCTCTCAATATATATGCTAGCTATGCTAAATAAAAATATCTCGCACATGAACTCACCAAATAAGTAGCCTATGCGTTTTTATTAAAATTAAAAATGATTTATGACAAAAAAAAAATGCTGTTGCAAATGCATCTTTAACTATGTTGTCATATGAACATGTCGTTTCTGATTTAAAGGGTTAGTTCATCCTAAAATGAAAATTCTGTCAGTAAAATTACTCACCCTCATGTTGTTCCATCCCCGTAAGACTTTCGTTCATCTTTGGAACACCAATTAAGATATTTTTGATGAAATCAGAGAGTTGTCTCACTCCTTCATAGGCTTCCATGTTATTGAAACTTTTATGAAACTTTTATTCTATGGGTTTTTTTTGCGCACAAAAAGTGAAGTCTGCATCCAGTCACAGTGGACACTTTACTATCCCCTGAAGCCACAGGAGAGGAGTTGTGACTGACACTGTAGGTCACATGACAACATGAAGAATGTAGTATGTCCAGATTACATTCTGGACTTTTCAAATATTCACTAATTAAGTACTTATGACCTACTCAGAGAGTATGCGATTTCAGAAGCAGCCTGAGTCTTTTTTTAATGAATCAGTACAAGAATCGGCTCATACAAGTAATGTATGCATGAATTGGGCTACATTGGTTGCTTTCTATCCCACTGAAAAATGAACAGCACTTTTGAGAAATTACATTGTAAATGATGTAAACTGACATTAAATGAAGACTCCAGACATATTAGTCTTCTAAAAAAAGCTGTTTTATTTTACATATCCAGTCGGTTCCTCATGGGCTCTGGCCTGCTGACATGACTTGTCATGCAATTGACAGACTTGTTAATAATAATATGTTTACTTAATTGAGAATTTATATCATATGCAGGCAGTGCCTGCTTTCACTCACACTGGTTTTCAAGTGATGTAAAGCCAGTTTCTCATAAATACTGTCTTGTTAAAAGACTATACTGTCCTGAATAACTCATCTGGTTAAAGTGAACGAGAGAGGGGCCCACTCAGTATCTATGCGGTGAATGGTGAAGAAAATGTCTTGGTTTCCATGCAGAATTTGAGTCGAAAGCCCCTGCTCATGGCCTCTTTATGACCACTTATAGACACACACACACACACACAGTACAGATCTGCTCCAGTACACTTTTCTACTAGTGTCATCATCAGCTGTGGTTCTTTTGAGTAATTGTAAAATAGGTCATCATTTTGAGAATGTGGTTTTGTCAGATGGTTCTATATCTTACTGCACCCATTCAAACAGGCAGTTTTATGTTTGTGTGTGTGTCATGCTTATGTCAAAAAGGTTAAACTCTCTGTTACAAAGCTGTTGTTTTGCCATCAGCTATTCACCCTGAAGTGGTCTTAGTGTAGCCCAGGGGAGCATGCCGTTACCATAGTTACTACCTCTTTCCCTCTCTCAGACTAATTTGATCTCTAATGCGTGTGAGTGTATATGACGAGAGAGAGAGAGAGAGTGTGTGTGTGTGTATCTGTACATGTTCATGTGCATAAATAATAAGAATGAACTGGTAAACCACAAACCATGTGATCCTCAGTTAAATGTTATAAAACCCCAAATATTTTGTTTTGGAATGTGGAAGATTAGCATTTCCCATGTGACTGAATGTGATCGATTCAGAGCAAATAACGTCTACAGCCATCAGACATATTTATATCAAACATCTGAAGGAACGCTATTAGGATCCCCTTAAGTGCTGCACTATTTCATTCTGTTTATGGCGAAATATTCAGCCTGTTTGTTCGCTTGAACGTTATGTGTGTATGTTTAGCTATTTAGAAACATCTCAGCATAGGGCTCTACAGCATGGAAAACTCTGGATGCTTTGCATCATTCAGCAATAAACTGATCCAATATATCCAATAACAGCATCCAAATGAGGTCAAATAATGAAAATTTGAATCCCACCTGACAAGATAATGTTTAGACTCTGCTCTTGGACAGTTTATATAGTCTATATCAGCTCTTTTCAAACTTTTTGATGCCAGTAACCCTGTGAGTAAAAAATTATTATTACATTTATGCATTTATCCGACTCGTTTATGCAAAGCGACTTACAAAAGAACAAAATCAATTTGTCGAAATATTGCCAAAAATATTCATAATATACAATGCCAGGTTTATTTGAAAACTATATTAGGAAGCAAGCTAGAGAAGAGAAAAAAATGCAGAGAAGAAATTGAAGGGTGTGTGTGTTATTAATATAAATGTGTGATATTATAATACAACAAAATTATACAATTGTTACAAAACATTTAATTAAAAGCCAACATTAAAGGGTTAGTTCACCCCAAAATGAAAATTATCCCATAATTTACTCACCCTCAAGCCATCCTAGATGTATAGGACTTTTTTTCTTTCAGCCAAACACAATTGGAGTTATATTAAAAAAATATCCTAGCTCCATAAGGGGAGCTTCCAAGCTTTATAAGGGGAGTGAATAGTAAGATTTGAAGCCCCAAAAAAGTGCATCCATCCATCATAAAAGTAATAAATTCCTTCTGAAGCGAAAAAATATCCATATTTATAATTTTATAAACTTGAATCAAAGGCTGTGTCCAAAATCGTATACTCTCTTGAGTAGGTACTTAATTTGAATTATTCATTTCTTCATGACGGCTAAAAAAGTATGTGAATATGAATGTGTGTAGTATGAATGTAATCTGGACGTACTATATTTGCCATGTTGTCATTATCATGTGACCAACCAGCGTCAGTTGCGTCGCTCTGTGGCCTCATTGCTCATGTCCATCATATGCATACTTTAGAATCTTGCCAGAAGAAGTAGGTCATCCGGGTACTTTTTGCCTACTCTTTTATGAGTACTGTGAATTTGGACATACTTCTTTTGTTACATACGGTTATTCGCCTAATATACTGTAGATAAGGGAAGTATGCGATTTTGGATGTTATTATGGATATCTATGGTGGCCACTGGTGTCCGTACGCAAGTCGATTTCCAGCCGAATAATAAATTCTGACCCGACACATGACGCATTGACGAACGCTGAAGCGCAGAGGATAGAGCAAAACAAAACACTGCTCACGAATTAGAAGTCAAAACGGGAATTTTTAAAGAGAAATGTTGAGAAATGCTTGAGTTTGTTGCACAGCTCTATTTGTTTGAACCGCTTATCTACTCTTACCTAAGCTTACGTTACTCCTACATCCTACGTCATACACCGGACCTCGGCTCTGTCGTGAACGCACGGACGGACGTTACCAGAAGCTAGTGATTTACCGTTTATAAAGTTATAATTATGGATAATTTTTTTCTAAAAACTAAAAACATCCACTCCTCATCGCTTTGCTTAAGAAGCCCTTCATTAACCCCTGGAGCCATATGGATTACCTTTATGATGGATGGATGCTCTTTTTTTGGGCTTCAAAATAAATTAGGCTTTTATATTGTAATTCTATCTGGTAAATGTGAATAAATGAAAACATCATGTTAAACATATTTAATTAATATCTTAAATGAACATGCATTGACAGGCCTAAAAGTACATTTTATAAAACCTCTTTTTTTCCTCTCAAATTTGTTGTGGACCTTCTAGGACTCGCTCGCACCCAGGTGACATCAAACCAACCTTTGAAAGTAAACATAAACGTAGTAAGGTTGTCTGTTGGAAGTTGAACTTCCACTTAAAAGAATTGTAATGACAGATTATGAGCAGCTGAAGTAACAAACTGTTTACAACAAATTCAGCGGTTGGCTTAGCATTCAGAAGAATGCCTCTGCTGACTGTCCAGACATCATCTCACACTGTCTCTTTACAGTCGCTTACATGTTCATGTCCAGTGCTGATGCTGCCAGATGCAACGAGAGAAACAGGAAGTGGGTGAAAGTTGAAAAGACCACAGTGGCTCATTGTATGACCCCTGTAATGATTGACAGATCGCTCAATAGATAATCTGGGCATTGAACCCATGCAAAGTGAAGTGAAACACACTCTTACACAGTCTAATAATTGGGTCATGCCAGTCAGCGTGTTTCATTCTCTAGTGTCTAATGGCATTTGGAGAAGAATTCCTTTACCAAACATGGATATTTATACAGCTGCCAGTGCAATGCCAAAAGACACACACGAATTCGGCCCTCGCAAGCGTAGCCAAAACTGTACAGGCACACACAGAATTTCGTTATCTATTTATCTCTGTTCTGCTTCTGATGTTTGTTGCTTTGTAGATATGTTTTGGAATTCCAAAGACGTCCACACACACATAGCAAATACACACAGTAGTCTCTCTGTCTGCCTCGCAAACTCCATTCCCAGGGTTCAAGGACTAAAACTTTTTAATCTGAGGATGATCATGACTACAAACACATACAAACGTTTCCATTTTATCTCACACCAGCAGCTCTTAGATTGAGTGGCTTTATTTTTAGTGAATACATTTCTGTGTATGATAGGGAAATTAATTGAAAGATTAGCAGATTCTGCAAATAGAAGTAAACCTACGCACACTCTCAGTCCTCTGAGACCATGTGAGCCCATTATATTTACAAAGACTCTTTTTGTTACTGATTAGAGGCTGCTTTGAGGTCATAACAAAATCTGCAATAGTGTAGGCCTAATAAATCTAGATTCCCCATCTCCCTCCTTCATCTCTTTCTGTCTTATTTTGTCTAGGTTTTTGGGTGTGAGATACTAATGAGTGTATTTTGTTATTCTGGTGTGAGACTTAGGATGTGTCTGTATTTCACTTTGGGAACTGAGAAACAGTTCTGAATAATATCAGTAATGACTTTCGCTTCCATTAACGGTTCTTGCACGTACATTTTCCACCGATGCGGATGCAGACTACTTAACAATCACGAGAAAACGGCTATCCATTAGGACCCCAAGCGATCTCATTGGCTTAATGAACTTTTAATGGGTACTCTCTTTAGTGCCTGATTTTAATTGTTGTGATATGTCACTTGAACTACATTATAATGACAAATAATGCACTTACTTCAATATCAGTTCAATATTTCAAGATTAATGTAATGGTTCAATTATTTGTTTATTATTATTATTATTATTATTAACAGTTTATCGAGTGAAAGAAATTGCATTTTTTAATTATGCAATAAATAGTAAGCAATTAAATATATATTATAAATCAATGTCGCTTGTGTGTACTTAGTAGCATACAATTAATAGCAGATAGTTGAGGGAAAACGATTTTTCATGACATCCCCGCCACAACAGTGCCACTGAATCTACAACCTGAAACAGACAGCGTGACCATTGTTGCTCGATTACAGAGCAAGTGTGAAAATTCATCGATTCCCGATGAAAATAACTCAAGGACAGTTCAAACACATAGAACTGTGTAAGTCTGTGTAAATATCCATTTGTTTGTAAAACAAATTTGTTGTAAATGTTTTTATTGTTGAAGATATCTCCTCATCTTGCAATGAAATTGCATTTCAAATGTTTATTTCTCTTAAGTACAAAAATAATTGTTAAAGAAACTGTTAAGGAACTGGAATTGTTAGGAAGAATCTGAACTGAAACTGTTCCATTCTTTACGATTCCTAGCCCAATTCAATAATTTGTATTTTTCCTCCATCAGGGCGCTGGTGTTTGTTGCCCATGGAGCAGGAGAGCACTGTGGGGGATATGCTGACATTGCTCACAGTCTGACCCAGCATGGCATTCTGGCGTTCGCCCACGACCACGGTTAGTGGCAGACTCCTAATCAAAATTGAAATCCCCAACGTACAGATTTGTTGGTTAGCAACGGCACAGCAGTGTTTTGGGTGGTGTAGGAGGGCGTGCTCTTTATGAGGCTGTGAGAGTGTCGGGTGAAATTTTTTTATTTACGCCCACATTTGATTCCTGGTAATTCATCCACCCTGTTTTCTTGACATTTATAACAGATGTTGTGGGAATGGAGTCATGGACATCCTGGGTTTAGAGTGGGGGATGGAGTTGAGAAATGACAGAAATGAAATTAAACAAGAGAATATAGAATATAGCAGGTGCGATGTGTACAGAATGTTAAAGAGGTTTTGTGGCAGTGCCATGGTAACTAATGATTCACACAGAGAGACAGCAAGCCGCCTTGTGATGAGCAGTTGGGGTTCTGTGAGTGTGTGATTTGACTGTCTGGTATCTCAGTGTGAGTAATTGGTTCTATTGAAATACAACAAACAGAAATCATTACAGTCAGTCTCTCTCTATCTGTTTCTTGATCTCTTTCTGTCTCTCTGCTCCTCTAACAAGCACTTTCACCTCTCATTATATATATATATACACATCACATGCTTTTCGAATTTCCATTCTATTAATTTAGTTGTTCCATTATTCATTTTATGTTAATTTGATTAAATGCCATGTCAAAAAATTTCCTGAGTTCTTCTTTGTGAGCTGTTGGCATAATTTGGTGAGTGACAGTCCTCTTTTATCTCCTGTCTAAAAGGAGAGCTGATATACAAAGACAGGGGGAAATGAGGGAAAAATAAGTTTGGAGTGTTATTCTCTTTCTCTTTCTGTCTCAGTTGGTCATGGGCAAAGTGAAGGTGAGAGAATGGATATCAAAAACTTCCAGATTTACATCAGAGACTCACTTCAGCACATTGACATCATGAAGGGCCGGTACCCCAAGCTGCCTGTCTTCATCATTGGACACTCAATGGTAACATACATTTTGAAACCATCCCCTTATAATTTTCCATAAGCAAACAGAAATCATAAGTGTTCTGTCTCTTTCTAGCTCCTTTCTGCTTTTTTTATGTTGTTTATTAGCATGACAAACAATCCTACATTTTCATTGTACAAGCTGTGGCTGAGATTACTTAAAAGTACAAGAACAATGCAAAATAAATGAGATAAGTAATAAAACGTATCGGTTACCTAACGTAACCTCGGTTCTCTCTAGAAGAGGGAACGAGTATTGCGTAAGTTAGCTTACGCTATGGGAAAGATTAATCTTTTCGAGATATTGAAGCCAAAAAATTATCCTTAATGGAGAGGCACAGCCTGCCGCCGTACAAATGTCATGAATAGAAATTCCGCTGGACCATGCCCACGATGAGGCCATGCCTCTAGTGGAATTAGCCCTGATGCCCAAAGGGCACTGCAGATCTTTTGATGCGTAAGCAGCAGCAATAGCATCCACTACCCATCTGGACAGGCTCTCTTTCGAGGCGGCGAGACCCTTGGTGCGCCCACCAAACGAAACAAAAAGCTGCTCCGAGCGCCTGAAAGGGGCGGGCGGAGCTCGCAAAGTAAAGCTTCAGCGCTCTGACAGGGCAGAGGAGGCTAGTATCGCTCTCACTATCGGATGCTGGCAGAGCCGATATCGAAATGACCTGTGCTCTGAAGGGAGTGCCAATCACCTTCGGGACATAGCCATGCCTAGGTTTGAGGATGACTTTAGAGTCATTTGTCACGGGCATTCAGCCAGCGTTGCAGTGGGCGCATGCGCAATAAGCCCAGCTTAAGCACTGCCGCGGCTGAGGCCATATAGCCCAGCATCTTCTGAAATGTCTTCAGGGGAACGATGCTGCCTTTCTGGAAAGAAGCGGCTAGGTGACGAACACGGCGCGTGCGCTGTGTCGATAAACGAGCCGTCATGGCCACAGAGTCCAGTTCTATTCCCAGAAAAGAAACTGACTAACTGGGCGTTAATGAGCTCTTGGTCCAGTTGACCGAGAGACCCAAGCTTTCCAAGTGACTGAGAAGCACTGTTCTGTGAGACAACAGTTCCGTCTCTGACTGTGCCAGAATAAGCCAATCGTCCAAATAGTTCATAATTCGCATGCCCTGATTTCTCAAGGGCGCGAGGGCCGCGTCCATGCACTTGTGTCCATGCACCGTGACGTCACGTCGGGCTCAGTGGTAGGCTGCTGCAGTTCCCGCAGGGTAGCCTATGAGCATGCTAGACAGCCTTCTCAAGGTCTGCTAGCTGCTGCACTGTGTTGACAATGAATACAAAAATTAGGGATAATTTTTTGGCTTCAATATCTCAAAAAGATGAATCTTTCCCGTAAGAGAACTATAACATAAAGGAAACATAAATTATATAAATAATTATAACAATAATAATATGAAATAACAATGAGTGGTTATACTTTAAGGCAAGAGAAAGAAAACTACAATGGTATTTCGCTATCTAGCAGATTTTAGGCATTTTAATATTTTATTGTACATATTGATTTGCATTGTATTGGATTCATGCATTCATGCAGCTCGATTTTAGCAACCAAGTTTTCAGCTCATTTGTTTGCATTCTCACAAATGTGCAAAGGTCTCATATTCATATTTACATGTTTCCTACGTTTATAATACAATTCTTTCCAAGAAGCAGACATCTCAAAAAGATGTAAATATTTTTTTGTCTGGAAATTTCTATACAAACATTTAACACTATGTTTAATAACTATTCAAAGCCAACTACAACTGTTGATAAAGTCAAAGTAAACTATTTCAGACTGTCTGTGACTCATGGGGTGGAGGCCACAGGAAGAACCATTTGCTTTTGCTTTGTTCCATTTCCCATGTTCAGTGTGAGTTAAACCCAAACTATGGATGACTGAATATGAACAAGAATCCATCTGAAAGCTCTTTACTGTTTTTTTTATCCAACAATTCCTAATAAAACAGACCAGCTGCATACTCAAGAAACTTCATGAGCCATATAGACTAGAAATGTGTCTGGATGTATCAATACGCTGTATTTTTTTTAAACATCACAAAGTTGTGTTGTAGTGATGGGCATTCTGGTAAAATAAGAAATCCTTCATCTACTACTAATGCCCATAATGCACCTCTCTCCTGTTCCTTCAGAGCAGATTCTCAATCTAGATAATCAAATATGTTTTTGCTGCTCTCCATCTCCCTCACTTTCCTTGAACTTTATTTAATTCTTCCCCTCTTTCTCTATCTATTATCTTATGTAATAACAGGCTGTTTGGTCCTTATATAATCAATCACAGCCTTATGTCTTTAATAAGAAAATGAAATTATTTTTTACACAATGCTTCCTATCCACCTTATTCCTGACGAGTTTACTGCGTTTTGAATTATGGGCGGCACTTCCGGTTTGGGGAACTTCCATTCAAAAAGGCTGAAACGAATCATTTCCAATCATAAGGTTGCCCTACAAATAAAGCTGATCCGTCAGTTTGACTGTATGAGCTGTCAATTTTCCTTCATGATTTTTTTTCAGACATCATGAGAATAACGTTATACTTGGTATTTTAACGTGACATGTTATAACAAGAATATCTACGGCAAGAGCTCTTTTCAGTCGCTGCTTTCTTTTCCTCATAATGATTTTTATTTTTTCCTTTGCAATCCGCTGTAAAAAGTATGAAAAAGGACAACATATACGGCACATTTGTGGTCTGTTCTCCCGAATTTAATTTACGATATTCCATTAATAATTCACTGGAATGCACAAGAATCTCTCGTTATTCTCCTCAAATCCTCACGTCTCTTTCCAGGTTTGTTTTCACAGGTAAATGCAATCTATAATCTGTCAAAATGACGGAAATCACTTTGATGTAGCGTCACGTAATGCTGAAGTTAATGCACATTTTTGATTAAGGATTGTTATACAATACAGATATATATTTGCCTACTACAGTGATATTTAACCAAAGACTCGCGCTTTTGGGGCTATTTTTGGTCTGTTGATTCTTTTAAACTTTTAAATTTCATTTTAATGCTCGATGATTGAAGGGTGAGTCGATTATTTTCATCTCATTGTGACACTTTTGTCATCGTATTGCGATCATAGAGCGAGCCTTTCACTGATTGTTTACAGCTTACCGGAAGTTACACCCATAATTCGCGCAAAGCGTCATGGGGTGCAGGAATAAGGTGGATAAGGAAATTTACAATCTTGCTACATCCAGTCGTGGGATTGTGTGTCCTTGAACTTTTCGCTTTCTGTGACCTGAGGAACTGAAGCTACTGGCTGAATAAACATTTGCTTTCCTATCACGTTTACAAAGGAAAACGATCAGTGTCATATAATAATGTGTGTGTGTCCTGGTAAACCCTACCTTATGGGGACAAAACACATAGATGGCACAAAGATGGCAATATCCAAAATCCTTGTCCTTGTGGGGACATTTTTTTGGTCCACATAAGGAATAAGGAACAGCTTATAATTTTTTCTGTGACGTTTAGGGTTAGGGTTAGTGTAAGGGGATAGAATATACAGTTTGTACAGAATAACTATGAAAAGTCCCCATAAAACATGAAAACACAACGTCTGTGTTTGTGTGTGTGTGTAAAGGAAAGGCATGTACAGATAGGCGTGTTTAACTTCCAGTTACTCCCAGTAATGCATCAATTCTAATTAAAAAACAACCTCATATAATCAAATCAAAGCAGACCACATATTTTCTTGATGAAGCTTTAGTGTTAGTGTGCATGCAGTTTTGTGTGTCTAAACTGTGTGTGTTGGGGTTTGTATGTCTAGACAGAAAGTGTGTGTGTGTGTGTGTGTGTGTGTGTGTGTGTGTGTGTGTGTGTGCGTTACTTTAAACAGACCATTATTGGAGTCTCTTAGAAATGTGGTGGGAACTGCTCTTTAATCTCTCCACCTCTTTTGAATCCTGGCCTCTACTCATGAATATTCATAGATAGGTTCATAATAGAAGCAAGATGAAGAAAGCAGAGGAGCAGAGCATCAGAAAATTACAAATTAGGGGCTTCTCACTCAGATTTACTCATGTGTGGAAGTAAAATTTTCATATTTATCATTCAGTGTATTACAGACAGAATTTTAATGCAGGGGTTTTCAAACTTTTATATAGGCAGCTATATATTTTCATGTAGGCCTATACAAGACACCTAAAATTAAGCATATTATGGCTTTTATATTATTTTGCCATAATATTTTATACCAACTTTGAGTGCTGTTAAATGTATAAATATAATTTATATTTTCTCTATTTAGAAGTACTAAGTAATCTACAACTAAACTAGTGTAGTTTGCTGTTTTCAATAACATGACTGGGTCTGTTTGTTTTCCTACAGGGAGGGGCCATTTCCATTCTGACCGCATGTGAGAGGCCGCAGGATTTTGCAGGTGTGGTTCTCATTGCTCCCATGGTTCAAATGAATGCTGAATCTGCTACACCCTTCAAGGTAAAAAGTCACTAAATACACTATAGTGATGGCAAATTATTTTTTCAAATTCTTCCCAATTGTTTGCATTTAATATCTATCACAAGTGAAACGTGAGGCTGTAAATGAGATCTGCTGCCCCCTGCAGTCAGACGGTTAAATGCAATCAAATAACAATAGCTTTTAAATGTCAGCTGTCAAATAACTGCAGTAAAGCTCAGTGCTTTCATCTATTCAATCAATCTCTGCCTCTCTGTAATGGCATTTAATTCTGTTTTTTTTAGTGCATGTATGAAATCAGTTCCCATCAAATTTCAACTATGAACAAAACATGTTTTAATTGCATGTAACAGAATGTATAGCCTTTGTCTTCATTTTGAAGAGTTGCTATTGTTTTATCATATAAAATACACACTGTTTTGTGAAATATTTTGCTTTTTAAAAATAATAAAAAATGTGACTTATGGATAGATTTTATGAGTATTTTAGGTGTCCAGATTCCTTTTTTGGCCAACGGTATGTTTATTCAATACGATGTGAACATTGTCATTTTCATTTGTAAATCTGAAAATGTTTTAGCTGAGAAATATTTAGTAAATTCGGTCATCTGATGCAACAGAAATGTTACTGCTGCTTTTAGATGTTCATGTCTCTGAAGTAAATCATCTGTGTGTTCTTGGATTCTTTGCAGGTTTTCGTGGCAAAAATTCTAAGCCGTTTGACTCCAAAACTCTCTCTCGGCTCGATCGAGTCAAGATGGGTCTCACGGGATCCCAAACAGGTACAGGAATGTATGCGAAAGGTCTTCTGTTGAAGTAGGGAAATGTGTATGTGTGTAAATTTCACACTGACAGTTAGTGTTTGAATAGGGTGAAGTAGACAATCTGGCAATGTTGTTATGTTATGTTAGCTTTTGATACAGTATTTACACAGTAAACCTACTCTTTCAGAGGGAGGTACATACGGTACATAGTGATGAAAACACACATGAATGTAATTTTCTTCATAGGTTGGCCCTGGAATACATTGACAGAAACAGCTTGTGCCATTTATTCAGTCATAGTAGACAACATAAACATCTTACAGTACAATAATAAATATCATTTGAATTGTGAAAGAAATTTGATATGTTTATTGTATGGTTTATTGTTCCCTGTTTATTGAGTATAATCTTGAGCAATGAGTTACTGCTATTAAGATCATGTTTGAAATCCTACATCATCTCCTCATTAGGTGGAGGCATATGACACAGATGAGCTAAATTATCACGGAGGGCTGCGCGTCTCATTCGGAATGCAGCTGATGGATGCGGCTACTCGCATTGAGAGAGAATTACCCAACATCACGTGGCCCTTCTTTATTCTCCATGGCGACGCCGACAAGCTTTGTGACATCAGAGGCTCTCAACTGATGTATAACGAGGTCAAGAGCACTGATAAAAAACTGAAGGTGAATCAAACGTGCATAAACATTGGCCAAATAAATGCAAGAATGAACATTCTGTCATCATTTACTCACCCTCATGTCATGTCAACGCACAAAAATAATGTCTCGGTGTTTTTTCACTGACTTTAAAAAGCAGTTCTTCTGTCATCATCCTTCAAAATATTAGTTTGTGTTCCACATTAGAAAGAAAGTCATACAGGTTTGGAATGACATGAGGGTGAGTAATTGATGCAGGAGCTATCCCTTTGAACTAGAGGTTTGACTTGTGAAAACAGTCTGAGCTGTTGTTGTGGCAGTAGATGTTTCGGATATCACAGAATAACCTGATCCAGATGCACATTCTGTACTCTAATAAAAACCACACACATCCCCCTCCAGGTTTCAAAATTCCTACATAAGCCTTGCCTTGTGGATTCTAACTCACAAAATCTGTGTGTGTTTCTATCATGAACAGGTATATGAAGAAGCCTACCATGCCCTGCATCATGACTTACCCGACACAGTTGAGTCTGTCTTAAAGGAGGTGAGCACCTGGATCCTGGAGAGACTCCCCACCCCTCATGGGTCTTAGCTGTCAATCACCGCATGCACACTTGCCTAAGCCCTGCCCTCTATCAAATCTTTCATCTCTACTGACTAAGGGATGTCTGATTGCACTACATGCCAACAAAACTACCCTCATTAAAATTACATAGGTGATGTAAGAGGTCATTAGTAATAGTAAGTGACCTTTGACCTTAAGTTCCAATTACGCTTTAGTATGGCCAGTAAGGGTTCTGTGGGAGTTTATGTTCTGTCAAACTTCAAAGGTATCAGCACTACAGGGCATGGCGCGTGTTGCCACTGCAATTTGCTCTTTGTGATGTCCACTGCTCATTAGAGATGCAGTGCTGCCCCCGCTGGACAACAGCAGTACTGCATCCTGCTTTGAGCACAGTTACCAAGGCAACTCAACAATTGCCTATGGCTTGGCAGAAAAACAAACTGAACCTACAGAATGAGAATATGGTAATGCTTTGAGACATTGAGAGAGCAAAATGTCTGCTGGGCAATTTTAAAATGCTCTCGAAGAGATCAATTATTAGATAATCTCTAACAGACACATCTATGCAGGAGATCCCACAGATTCCCACATATAGACTATATATAGCCACAATAAGGAGAATTAGAAAAGTTTTTTGGCTTTTATGAGTTTCTTTTGGTGGTTTGACTGTTTCAAACACCTCAGACTGTTCCATTCCTTTGAGTAAAGGGAGAACTGGCTGTTCTGCATCCGGATTTACTGAATATGAAACCTATTTGCAGCTGATTCTTCCTTATGGGCTCTGGAATTGTAATATCTCATTCCTTTGTTTTTACAAGTATTACGTTACTAAATTAATATGTTACCATTGATATTATAGTATGTTCACAATAGCTTTTGACCTCATTTTACACCTCAGGGTTCTCATGGGGTTTGTAGCTCTAAACAACATGAAATTGTAAAAGGTCAGTCGTTCACACCAGCTTAACATTTAACACGACTGTTTTGATTCTGACAAAGGGGAGTTTTGTTACAGAGTTTTGCCTGTTATCTTCAAAGGCATTTTATCAATGAATGTGGATCAATGAAGGTTTTTTTTATCACTGAATGTGGCACATTTTTAATGGAAGCAACACGCAAAAACTTTCTCTTGCTGAATTTTATATATTGTCATTTAGCGCTCTGACTAAGATCAGAAGGAAAATGACTGCTATCCGTGACATGAACAGAACTGAAATGCCCAACACAAGATTGTAAATAGTGTGCATGTTTGTGTATGGGTTTTGGAGGGAGAATATGTAGAGATAAGCTATATGGATGTCTGTTTTACACGTAAAGTATATTGTCTCTCAATCATTTGAAATGGATCTCATCACATGTACATGATATGTAACACATATTATGAGAGTTTGTAGAAGGACTAAATCTTTATTACTGATAATCCTTTGTGACTTTGACTGTTTCCTAAGGTGGAAGTGCTAGGAGCACGGCTAATATTCTCAAGGACATTATCTTTACATTGGGCAATAACGCATTATTCATTTGGATTTGAAGAACTGTCCATTTGAGTTGCTTGCCTTTACTATGACATCTACAATTCTCTCCTACAGTTGCACTGTCCTAGTAAATGGCACATTTAATATAAAACATTTTTCTGAATGCTTGCATAAATGCTGTAATATATTAAACACAGAAATCAAATATATAATGTGATTTAAACAATAATGAATATGGCCAGTTAATAGTCTCTGAATTGTTAATTCTATAAAATAATAAATTTGAAATGCTAAATGATATATGGCTTATGTGTATTTATTATTTTTCAAAATGATCCCAGCACTGTGGACTCTACTTGGTTCAACTGTCTGAGAAAGATTTATTTCTATTTGTTTGTTTATTGATTGATTCATTGATTTATTGATTGACTGATTGATTGGAGTGATTGCATGCATGTGTGCATTTAAATTATCATAGATTTACAAAGATGTGCGATGACTTGGGTCATATGAGTTATGGTTAAGCCCCTCAGACTAAGGCACCAAAAATCCCCAAGCTTGTTAAAAGCCCCTTTTATACAATACAACAGAGATTTGTGGCAGTGTCTTTCAGATTTGAGTGCAAGAACTAATTATGCCTGGAAAAAATAGAATGGAAAAATTATGCCTTGATCTTTTTTAGTAACCACTCCGATTTGTTCTAGAAAACTGTCATTTGAAGTCATGCATCTACTCCATGTTTCCCTTGGTGCACATCTGTCCTAGTTTCTCTAAGGCAACAGGCGTGTGCTTTTACCTTCAGTCTTTAGACTGTCAGGAAAGCCCATGTGGAATTTGCTGCCTTTTCCCCGTTTTTTTATTTATTTAAACATGGCCAAATGTGTTAAACACAGCTGAAAGTACCTGAAAGCATGATGAATATTGAATAAACAAACATGGAGAAGAGATTTAGAAGTAGATTTTTGTGAATGACTAACATTCCTGTTTTCTGTAGACTATGTTCTGCCCTAACACAACAATACGTATTTTCCCTTAATCTGCTGATGAGTTTAAAAGTTATGATAAAAGGAGGGTCAGTCACCATTTACTTTTATACTGTGTCACATGTTTTTCTGTGTTCCACAGTGACTGAAGAAAAAAATCAGGTTATGATGTTGAGTAAATGACAGAATGATAAACCCCGTTAAGAACTATTAAGCTATTATGAGCTATTTTTTGCCCGGCAGGGGGCGCATGGGTTCCTCGAGGAAAATAACTGGAGGATTTAAAGGTAGGTTCTGTGTGGCCATGGTAACGGCTTTACCTGCGACCTGAATGGAGGAGACCCGAGAATAGGAATAGATCAACTGCTCTATATTTACTGACAGGGAACTCCATCTCTCTTGGCGTTTATGTGTTTCGTGAATTGTTCGTCTGAGATCATTTTTTTTTTTGCCATGGAGCCCTTCTAGGAATCGACACAGTTAGATTGTAGCTTTGTGTTTTCAAAGTAGCCTAAATCAAACAATAAGCTTTTACTTTCGATAATAAATAATATTTTACGTTTTATGGTTGCATATACAACGCATTTATAGAATTCATGACTCAAGACCGAAGATTCGTGTAAAATAAACTGTTCCACCGTGCGGGCTTTATCGATACTTTTGTTATTTTTCTTTCACTTATGTTTCAGAGAGTGCTTCCGTATATTTCTCAACGCTCAGCTTTGCTTGAGTTCAGAATTTGGCCCTGAACCCCCCCCCCCCGTTCACCCACTTCACCCACTTCCTAAATCTCGCGCACACGCTTCAAAAGGGGTGGAGGTTCAGTCTCATGCTGCTCTGCGATTGGTCATTTTCGAAGTCTATCAGGGCTTGACGCTCGCTCTCGAACTCTGACCGCGCCCCCGAGGCTCAGCGGCTCGCCGTGGAACAGGAGAGTGTCCGCGCCTTCTCAGGAGGCACCAACGGTCTGTTCTTACTGGAAAAAACGAGAATATTTCAGCTCATTCATGGCGAAATTAGTTTTATTCGACGTCCAGAAACTTATACATTCCGGACCGCGGCTCTGACAACGACAGGCGACGAGAATATCCGCAGCTCTCAGCAGTTGGAGTTTACCGAGGATTTTCATAGCAGTTTCGTGCTTGGAGGCGCGCGAGTGCCGGTGTCGTCGTCTCCGTGGGCGCCTTTTCCTGCTTTCTGGTGACAGCTGACACTTGTCCGATTTCCGAAGACTAGAAGGCCTGATCTGTCTCCCCCTGTCCGGTTCACCGGGTGTCCCTGTCAGTGCCGGGCCGCCTGCACACTCACCCCGGCGCGGCCTCGGTCCTTACCGAGTCCCCGGCAACGACACAGCTACCTCCCCGGTAGAGCCAGTTAACTTACCCACACTCCTCTAAAACACCTGCCGTGTTTAGAACTACCAAAAACAGTGGATCCTAGGAGAAATAACGTTAACGGACAAGAGAGACGCGGATCTGCGCGCTGGTGAAATAGACAGACAGAGCTGTCATACAACATTTCAACAGATATCTGAATTTACATATTGAGTTTTTTTGCTTCTTCTCTCGTGCATATCCGTTATTAAGGTATTAGACAACAAAACGTCAATTACACAAACTAATCACGCGTTGTGCAAAGGCAAGGAAGGCCTCGTCTGCTAACTCAGATAGCTACATCGCTAACTCCCAGCCTGGGTTTAATCAGCTTCTAATCTTATCAACCGCACTTTTGACTCTTATTCATCGCTTATTTTGTTCCATACGACACAATAGCGAAGCGATTTTAATTTATAGTTACTGGTTCAACGCACAGGACGGTATTCCTCGCCAAGAGATTTATTGAGCTAAAGCAGAAGGAAACAGAGCTGTCAGCCTTTATTTTCTACTAACGTTACTCGGCCTGATTAACTCCAACCTTGGGAACCAAACCCCCCGAAGGATCGTATGTGTTGTGCTTGTTTCAGCTGACCTTTGCTACCAAAATTAACAAAGTCCCTCGCGAGCTTCTTGCGCAGCAACCCGCTGCATGCACTGATACAGGAAAGACTTGATTTATATTTTTGTACCATAGTTCAGGAGCCATTTAGAAAAGGGTCAAATATCTGCACAAACCTTCTACTACTGTTTAGCCATGAGTATTGAGATTCCAGTCGGTCTGACGGAGCTGCTTCAAGGCTACACCGTGGAGGTGCTGCGCCAAAGGCCGCCGGACCTGGTGGAGTTTGCCGTGCAGTATTTCACCCGTCTGCGGGACACCAGGAACCAGGACGGGTCCGGGGTCGCCACCGCCAAAACCGGGGGGAAGGGAGTGATGTTTGATGGCGAACCGATGCAGACAGAGTCGAACGGCGATGACGAAGACGAGGACGATGACTCAGACTTTGAGCGTGAGTGCCTCTTTATTGAATCAGCGTATTACGCTACCTGTAAAAGATGAAGATATTGCTGCTTGTGTGTGTTTGAGTGTATACCGTGTTTGCACGGCTAACAAGGGTGTCAGATCTCCCTTGAGATGGGTAACGTGAGGAAAAGCCTTATCTAGGCTGTTTCCATGGCACTCGCTCGAGCTCCCATCCAAGCGCTTGATTGTGTTGCGCCCGCACAAGGCATCCCCAGAATGCATGCAAAATTAAGATGGGATAGTATGCACGTTTAATAGATTTGCAGACTGATCTCATAAAATTGCGTGTGTATGACACGCCAATTCGTATTTCCATTTTTGGCGTGCTATCAACACGCACAATCGCTTTTCAGCGTGTTTATGAACGCAGTTGACTTAACGTTATTACTGTATATATAAATATATGACCTACCTCCACCCCGTCCCTAAACCTACCCGTCACTGGGGTTAATAGCATTTATGAGTCTTCCCCTACCATCCTAGGGAAAAAAAATATCGCTCCCCAGATGTAGATCTACATTTTGCTTCGTTTCGCTCGGAAATTTAATGGCGTGTACATATACGCGGAATCACTTGGACATTAATGGCGTAGACATACACGCATACACGCGGATATCTCAAAATGCGTATAGATAACACGCAACTTGACTTAAAAGTGGCGTGTCTGTTTACGCAAAAGTCATGATGTCATGTTGAGATTTGCGTTAATATTTATGCATTTCTGTTCTTGAATAGAGACGGCTGTGGTGTGTGATCGGTCTAGCGTTGTTAGCCCATTCGTGCTGTATGAATTGCTTGTATGAATGGATGCTGGATGGCCATTGAGAATGCTAACAGGGATTTTTCATAATGGAGAGAGGTGCGCTCGCGCACATCAAAGCAGCCCCTCTTTCCTTTCATGTAGTGCAGAGCGAGCAGCTGCAATACCAGGCAGATTTCACTGGCAGAAATGTAAGTCATCATTTGTGAATTAAAACATTCTTTTAAAGAAGTCATTGAGAGAAATCTGGACCATTGAGAACAGTGAGGAAGAGGTGTAAAAATGGATACAGGGATTGTTACACATTCCCAAATCGCTTAGGCCTATAAGGCTATAATCATATTTCATCAAACTGCATGATATGCAGTATCTGCCTGTGTGGATTGTCTTGTTTAGGCTGATTGCTTAATATTTAATTCTGTAATTGTTTTCACATCCTCTTACAAAACGGATTGGGGAAATCAATGCCAACTGTGTGTTAAATCTGATCTCAGATCAGTGAGTGTGAAGGTTTATGTGCTCTTTCAGTGGTTTGAATTTGAGCAGGTACATCATTCTCTTTCCACATCCTAATATTCATACTTCACTGCTAAATTGAATGCAAAAATCAGTATGATATATTATAGTATGACAGAATATTTACCATATTTGGTTGGACCATTTTAGAGACCACTTTTAATTTGCATGTATGTGCATTTAGTAGGCAAACAATACAGAATGACCCACTGCATCTAACAAGATTCTGAAGTGTGTGCAGCAAGTTTCATATCCCACAATTCTGTGGGAAGCTGACAAGCTTTCAGATTTGAAAGGTTGGTAAATTAAGAAAAAACTTGAGTGGCTTTTCGAGTGCAAGAGTTGTAGTTGGCAAGAAAGTTGTTGTTGTTATTAGTGTTGTCACAATTCTGGAATTTCTAATTTCATTACGATAGATATTCACTAGAGCACCACGAGTCACGACGCATGCATGTTCTTGACGTAAGAGCAGATGTTGTTGAGTTGGACAGAGATTAATATTTTCTAAATAAAGTGGTAAATTATGATTTTGCACAAGCAAAGCACTCACATCGCTTCATAAATTTGAGGTTAAACCACTGGAGTCACATGGATTTACCTTAATGATGACTTTACTACCTTTCTGGGGCTTGAAAGTGGTAGTCGCGTAGGCTGTTAATGGAGCGACAGAAAGCTCTCAGATTTAATTAAAAATATTTTTTATTTGTTGTCTGAAGATAAACAAATGTCTTACGGGTTAGCGCAATTAGCCATGAAAAAGAAGTCAATTTGGTACTTGTGAGCTGTTTAAGAGGCGGCTTTATGTATGCGCCTCTTATATAGATCAGTGGTGTGCGCTCTTTTGTTGTGATCGCAAAACCTGCAGGAATGAGAAAAATGATGTGCAATTGCAATACCCACAAGCAACCCCACAAAATTCAGGCCCTGTAACACCAACACTACTCAACCAGAGCGCATGAAACGGGTTTATAAGAGTAAGCAGGTGTGTGTCAAACTTTCAACTTGCCGTCAGAGAGAAGAGAGATTGAGAATGTGCAGCTGATATCGGTGTATCGATACTGCAGAAAAGGAGTATTGGAATCGTTTCAGATATTGACACGCATCAAAATATCAATATTTTTGACAACACTAGTTATTATTTGACAACACCTGAGTAGATTATTTTCACAGTTATTGTTAGTACGTCATAGGCCAAAAACATCTGGGAAAATAAACAGTGCCAAGATGGCAGATTAAATATGAATGCATTTTCAGACAAAGTACAAGTTTGTATTTATCCAGTTCAGGTAGAGCATTAATTAGCTCAGATAGTCGTCCGCACATCCAATCATTATAGTGGGATGGGTTCTGCATTAGACACGTGTTGTTCCACAGCAGAGCTTCAGTGAGCTAAGGAATCCAGAGCATGCTTGGGCATGTTTGAACAGTTAAAGCATAGGTAAGACCATCCCACCTTGATCTTTCTTACTTTGCGTCATGCTGTCAAGAAAACATATACACATCCCTGCAGAACTGTCAATGTATCACGCAGAAGTTTAGATGGATTTGATGGCTCTTAGACTTGCATACTTTATCATGTACAGTGCTTTATCATGTATATTGTTGGTTTCTGTGAGAATTTAGATACATGCTCACAATTGGTTTTGGATAAAGAGTAGTTAAACGTTTTGTAAGCAGTTTCAGCTGTTTTGTTAACTTCCACCGCCAGACTTTGGCACTAAATTAGAACACCACCATCCTTTTAACCACATGGCCTCTCTACAAAACCCCTTGCCTGAATGCACAAAAAAATAATTTCTGATTTGCCTTGGGCTGTTAAAGGCACTTTATGTCTGGTATCTCTTAAAACAAAAACAACAAAAAAAAAGCACCCTAGTTACTCTAATAGAAAAGATGTACTGTAAATTAAAGTGAAATGAATTGAAGTATAAAAGAAGTGTCTGTCTAAGTGCAAGTGTATAGCTTGTCTGTCTGGAGGATAGTGTACTCTTTGTTGTAAGCTGGATAATCAGAGAGGAACAGAGCAGTCTGCTGTTTTAAGGACTCAGAGTCCTTGTCAGAGACAACCTGCAAATACCCTAACAGGGTGTCAAAGAACCTGTTTGTGCTGCTCCTAACTGTCAAGTTGCCTGTTGTCAGTTTAATAGGACACACGTTGCAAAAATGTTTTTGCATCATCTCAAACTCAATATTGAGTGTGAACCTTTTTCACACTGCAAACGTATGAAACTAAACTTTGAAAAAGAGAACTGTAGTTTTTTCAGGCAGTTAGCGTGTTGTCTCAACCATGATGTGCTGTATCTGAGAAGGTCTTCATGTCCTTTACTAAGCCAAAATCATGTTTTTGCAATTTGTCAAGAATTAACTATTAATAAAGGGCCTGAATAATTAGTGTTAAAATGGCCACCATAAAAGTAACATGAATAATTGTCTTTTCCTTTTCAGAAAGAAAAAGATTGCACTATATATTTCTTAAGGTGCAGAAAAAAACATTCACTGCAGTTGTAAATGCTTTTCTACTTGACTTTTTTTGAGTTTTAATCATTTTTCTTTATTTAGAGTTCAGAATGAAGAAAGGAAAATGTTACATGTTTTTGGCTTTACTACAGGTCGCGTCACATATTAAGAATACGCACCAGCTACTGGCATTCAGAGAAAATGCTTTGGTATTGTTTACCTGTCTATGTGTGTATTGTTTGTGTGTTTTGTATGCCTGGGTGTGTCTATCTTTTATTCTTCGTTTGAGGTTTCCGATAACAATCTAGACTTTAGTACTTCCTCCTATCTAACAGCAAGAGGGTGACTTATCTAACTACCCTGACCCTGTTTGTTCTTCCCACCCTGGTCATTGATTGCAGAAGCTGCATTATAGTGTGGTCGTAAGAGCTTATGAAGTGTTATCTCAGCAGCTGGTCATAGACTTCAGGTTATCATTCCTGCATTTTTTAGTCCTGCACTCGCAGAAAATAAGGTAAGATGAAGTTAATTAGGTTTAAGAGTTCATATTGCTATACACTTATTGCATAAACCGTCTGTCCAATAGTGCAACAGGGCTGTTCCCTCTCAAGACATTGTGGGTAAGGCCAAAGGTTAGACAGGATGTGGAAGCCCTGCACATTATCTACATTGTTACCTACACTATTTTTGTCTCCAATTAAATCTAATCGTTAATTTCCTCTCTTCTAACCACTCAACAGAGTGGGAAACATTGTTCTGATCCCTTTCTTTGCATGTTTGTTGACAACAACACACACAAACACACAAGATTATTCCTCAGCCTTTGTAAGATGTTTGCAGGTCAGTCTGATTAGTGGTGGTGGCTCAAGGAGAGGAGGTCATTGGGACAGGAGGAGTGCATCCAATGGGAGGACTCCAATTGCGAGGTGTATGTTTTGATTGGACATGCCTTGACCTTCAACTAGCACCACATAATACCATATCAGCCAATAAGAGACGGGTTAAAAGAACAGACAGGGACCTTGTCCAGTCAGGGTGCAGATTAAGCAGACTGATGGCCTTGTCTAATCAGAGGGAGAGCTGACCTCGCCTCTAATGTTCATATTATGCACACAATCACACATTTGCAGATATTTTAGTGCCACTGAATCATCGCATATGCTTTTGTAAAGGTTATAGAAAGTGAATAAAATGTGTGTTTTTGAGTGAATATCTGCTACTGTTGATCCTGTCATTCATGCTCTCTCACTGCAAGTAATCTTCTGGCTGTTAGTAAGGGGTTAAAGCCACAGGCACAGTGCTAGACAGATCCACACTACCTTATAAGGGCTAAAGGGAGAAATGGATCACTGAGAAAGATAGACAAAGTTTTTAGAGAGTAAAGGAAAAGGGGGGGATTCAGACATCAAGATTGATTGCTTACAGCAGGAAGGGAAGAGTATTTTCCTTTTGTTTACGAGTTGTACAGCTGTTTGGGATTTTATAAATTAGTCGTGCAGCTTTCTCCGTGTGTGTGTGTGTGTGTGTGTGTGAGTGGGGTTCTTTATTGTGTTATGGTAGTGTTACATAGTGTAGACTCCCTTGTGCTTTTGCGAACGTGTGTATAGGGCCTGTTTACACCAGGTCACATTATGCGTTTTCTCTGATCGGATAGCTATTCGTGATGGATTTAAATTCGACCACTCAACCACTTCAGGAGGTGGTTTGAAACGCATTTCAAAGGATACTTGAGAAGTAAAAATGCATCTGGTTGTTGAAGCCACATCATAGACTGTAAAAAAATATGGACGTAGTGTCTGTGACGTCAGCCGTAGGTTTCTGAAGAGCGTTTTTGAAGCCTAAAGTAGGCGGGGCCGGCCGTCGCCATCTTGGCAGCGCGTCACCTCGTCACTCCCGGATAAAATAAAATGGGCAAAGAGGCGAGACGTGGGTGTAGCTGAGGTGCTAATTAGAGATGCACCGATTACAATTTTCTAGGCCGATCCCGATTCCGATTTTTCCTTGAGTTTGACCTGCCGATACCGATTTTAGCCGATTCCGATTTTATTTTTTCAAACCACTTTACAGCACACACAAATATTTATTTTCTATCTTCTCTTTAATAGAACATTTTGCATAGAACATTTTTTTAACAGATAATCGCTATAAAATAGAACTATATAAATGACTCCTAGTGTGGAAAATTCTCACACATCTAAAGTGCAGTGTTATGGAAGAACCATTTCCTTTTCACATCCAATATCCAATAAAACAAAATTGATATATTTAGCAAACTAAACTTCTGTGTGAAAACAGGTAATGGCAATAAAATAATATATAAATAACAAATAAAAATTCAATAAATATAGCCTTGCAGTATAAAGATATTTATCTCTCTCACACACACACACACACACACACACACAGGCCTATTGCAATCACTTGTACATCAATGGCAAGTTATATTTCTCAAGCAGTTCTTCTCTCATCTGACACATGTCCAGCCAAGCTAAACAGGACAAGTGGAGCATGTGCAGGGAAACAATTAAATAATAATAAAAACAAGTTTAAATGGGTAAATTTTCTATAAATATTTTTGAGTCTTCATTTTCTTTCTGACATAGCCTAGCCTACTTCAGTTCTTGTTAAAACACACCAGACATGCAAATTCTTTGCATTTTGGGCACTTTTTGGATGAAATCATATTTATTTTGTCCATCAAAAGTGTGCTTTCACTTAAATTGAGCGCAGCAAAAATAGATTCGTCGCCGAAACCCACGCTTCACTGTTGCTCACGCGCGGCTCCTGCTCGACGCTCACGCGCTGCTCCGGCTCGCGGTGTGAATGCACTCACTGATTAACATGCACGCCGAACAAAAAAAAAAACGCGCTGCACCTTGTGGTGTGAAACGGCCGTAATTCACGAGGTTTCCTACATGTGCGCGTTCCGTGTGCACGTGTGATGCTGATGTTGCGCGATGTTAATCATGCGGCGCCCGAGTGCATTTGACCGGCATAAAATCGGATTATGTCAGACTGACCGGCCGGTCGCCGATCATGGCCGATCACGTGAAAACCGGCCGATTCCGGTCACCAGCCGATCAATCGGTGCATCTCTAGTGCTAATGCTATATGCTACTGGGCTCGCGTTAAAGTGACAGCTGATTGAAGAAGTAAAGCCAATAGTAAAGTTCATGTTTTTGCCCTTCAAAATAATATAATAGTTAAAAGACGTAACTAAAAGTGAGACTGTGTATCGTGATGCATTATGCAAATGAAACAAATTCGCATCCTGAAGCTCATTCAAAGTAGAGAGACTAATTTATCTTACCAGCGCTCATGCCGCTTTCTCTCCTATTGCGGTCTTTGATCTTGAAATTAGCTGATGATAAATAAATTGCAGCTTATATCTGTTTCTTTCGATGACGTGAATTCCGTTAAATTTGCATATAGAATAGAACGGATTTATTATTCATTTTGTGGGGACACATTTATGTGGCCAAGTGTAAATGGAAGAGTTTTAACAAAATGTATAGCTATCTGATCAGTTAAAACGCATAGTGTGTAAACAGGCCCTATGAGTTGAGTCCCTGTATCGTGTCACTTGTAATGTGAACGCAGCTTTAGCTTTAGCATCTTGATTGATGCTGTCATCCAGGGGTATCGCTTATAATTGCTGTGGTTGAAATGCTTTAAAAAGCTTTGCCTTTCTGCACAAAATTAAGCTCTGGTATAAGTCTTCCTTTGCCGATTAACTCCAGCTTCCCTTAAAGTTGATCTTGAAAACATTGGAGAAGATTGGTCAATTTTCCTGCCATTTGAAATTAGTCTCTCTCATTGACTTTCTATGGCTTGGCACTCTGTAATTTCACAGCTGGACCACCAATCACAGTGCTCGCTAGGCAAGAAAAATCCTAAAATGGAGAAAACGGACGTCTACACAACACACACTGAATAGGCAGATTTAAAGGGATTATTTCCTTCAAAAAGATTTTGAACTTTTATTATCAAATCAAATAAATGTTAATAATATCATATACTACCATTCAAATGTTTGGGGTGAGTAAGAATTTTTTAAAAACTATTATATATTATAATAATATTCTTATAAGAAATGTTTCTCGAACACTTAATCAGCATATCAGAATGATTTCTGAATGATGATCATGTGACTGAAGACTGGAGTGTTGATGCTGAAAAATCAGTTTTTCCATCCCACGAATAAATGGCATTGATTTGACTATGTTTTGTGTTTTATCATAGTTTTGAATGGTTGCTTATGCATGTTGCGTGAGAGAAAGCACGGAACTTTTTGTAGTTTAGTTGCTGACTCTCACATGATAAGTGATTTTCGCTGTACCATCACAAAGATCACACACACATTCTGTTTACTTTTAAAATTACTAGTGTCTCTCTCTCGCTCGCTCTCGCTCTACACACACAGATAAGACTGTGTGTGCATGAGGATATCTAGAATGACATGGAGGGAGATAAGAAGAAAGACGGGACAAATATAGGGTTTCTGTTGTTAGTAGTTACTATTGCTCAAACTTAAGCTTACAGATTTAAACAAACTTCTAATCCTAAAATATTAAAAACTGGCAGGTTTATATATAATTATGTAATACCTCAAATCATATGGCTTGCTGACTTTTTTTTTAAGCAGTCATATTGAAAATGGATGAAAAAGTCCTGTAGAAGAAGTTTTCCCATGGATTATTATTTTTTTAAATCATGGAAAATAATTTTATATTTCCTATATTAGATGATATGCGTAATGTATATAGACTACTGTTCAAAAGTTTCGGGGTTGGTAAGATTTTTTTAAATGTTTTTGAAAGAAGTCTCTTATGCTCACCAAGGCAGCATTTATTTGATCAAAAATACAGCTCAAAAACTGCAATATTGTGGAATAGTATTACAATTTAATAACATTATTTTATATTATGTTTTATATAATATAATATATTCCTGTGATGGAAAGCTGTATTTTCTTCAGTGTCACATGATCCTTCAGAAATCATTCTTATATTCTGATTTGCTGCTTAAAGGGGTCATATAATGGTACATGCACTTTTACAAGTTGATTGTACTGAAATGTGTGTTGGCAGTGTCTAATCACAACCAACACATAAAAATAAAAATCCATCCAGTGGTTTTGTTTTAATCTCCTTATATGTTTTCCCCTGCCTCAAATCGAGCCGTTCGAGCCTGTGACGTCAGAGGCTCGCACGCCCCTCCCTCGATTGTTGATTGACAGCAGTTTCAACACAGACCCGCCCTCGCTCGTGAGTGAGCTGTCAATCATACTCCGCGCGGATCGGCGCGGTCATTGTTGATATGCTGGAGCACTGTCTATGAGCAGAATGGCGTCTAAGCGATTGTGGTGTTCTGTTCTTGGGTGTAATAACGAACACAGTCATTATAATGTTCCTAAATCCGAACCGCCGAAGACACAGTGGCTGAGTTTGTTTTCGAAGGGAATATTCCCCACGAGAAACGTCAATGCTCTCATGTTTGCGCGAATCATTTCACACACCAGACTGCTTTATAAACGAGGATCAGTATAAAGCTGGTTTTGCTAAGAAGCTGCTCCTGAAAAAAGGATCGGTACCAGATATTCGTGTTCCTGCTGAACCTCCAGAAGAACTGAAGTGAGTGTAACGTTTTATTAAACTTTATATTAATATTTATATTATTCCTTGTAAATCGCTAGCTGCACGCTTCACAATGAATCCGTCTAAGGTTTACACTCAGGTTACATTACGGCATGTTTTCTATGTATGACGTTCTCAATATAATGCATAATCCCACGTTTATACTGAACAACGCGTTATGGTTATTGTGTTACAAACGGTGTACGCCAGAGCCGGCTCTGGTGTACGCACAGAACAGAGAGGCGGAGTCAGCAAAGCTCATTATCATTTAAAATCATATGCACTGAAACGGCGTGCTCAAAACAGAGCTGTTTTTTACCAGGTAAAATAAGTGTTTTCTTACAATACTAATGAGAATTTTTAATTAAAGTATATTACAAACTTTTAATTTAGACCCTAAAGAATCATATTAGCTTGTACAAAAATGGCATTATATATGACCCCTTTAAAGGGTTAGTTCACCCAAAAATGAAAATTATGTCATTAATGAGTCTCATGTCCTTCCAAGCCCGCAAGACCTCTGTTCATCTTCGGAACACGGTTTAAGATATTTTAGATTTAGTCTGAGAGTTTTCTGTCCCTCCATTGAACATGTATGTACATGGTATACTGTCCTTGTCCAGAAAGGAAATAAAGACATCATCAAAGTAGTCCATGTGACATCAGTGGGTTAGTTAGAATGTTTTGAAGCATCAAAAATACATTTTGGTCCAAAAATAACAAAAACTACGACTTTATTCAGAATTGTATTATCTTCCGGTTCTGTTGTCAAGCCGCGTTCACGAGTCTGCAGTGACGCTGATGACGTAATGACGCTGCTGACGTGTTCTGGTGTGTCCGTGTATTCGGGTTCAAATGGCTGGGCAAAAAAATTACGCAAAATTGTGTCCAAATTCCGGTCTTGGTAAGTATACTCGTAAACAGTCGGTTACGTATAAAACGCGTGTGACAGACAGTATGATGAAAACAGCAATGGATCAGTGCACTAGCAGTAAATGTGACAGCAGCCACACATGTGTCTTTCATTAATGTTGTCGTCAAAACAACAAAAGATAGCTTTAATTGTAAGGAATGAGAATTAATAGTCTATGTATTTCGTTTAGTCAGGAATCAGAACTAAAAGACTATGTGTTATTTTGCATGCGATTACTTTATTCAGTTTCTGTAGTATTTCTGAATACTAGTGTTAGACCTACCCAAAAACTTTTTTCTTTATTTGTATCTTCTTTTTTTTTTTGTATAGATTTTTGCTACTTTTTTTTCAATTTAATTCAAAGATTGAAATCAAGCTTCCTAGTGTTGTGTAAACACAACAAAATTACCCCATTGTAAAAACGCAATGAGTGAGCAAACATTTAGGCGAGATAAACGTAATGAGGAAAAAAAAAGAATTTCTATATCGTCATAAATATCATTATCGCAAATATTCTTGAAATATCGTGATATAATTTTGAGGCTATATCGCCCACCCCTAGCGTCTTACGTCACCAGCGTCACTGTACGCGGATTGACAACAGAACCGGAAGACAATACAATATAGCTTCCATTGAAAATGAATGACTTCCGGCCGCTTTGGAAGCTCAAGTCGGCGGCGGTGTGAACGTACAGTAATAGATTATTTGATCGTTAATTTAAACAACAATCAATTAATTAATACTAATATTAATACTAAACTAATACTGACATGAGGGTGAGTAAATGTCAAAACTTTCATTTCAAAGTAAATTATCCATTCAAAATGGACCGACTTTGTATATTTTAAGAAATATTGCCCTCACCCATATTCTTTCCCTGTTCTTCCTTCCAGTGTCATATTCTCTCTCTCTCTCTCTCTCTCTCTCTCTCTCTCTGGTTGTCAAGAGAGAGTGAGTGGGTGTGTATTTGGGGGGGATAGATGTTATAGTCTTCCTTGTCTTTTGTTGTCATGGCAACTTTGTCCACTTGAAATCCCCTACACGTGAGGTTGAAGCACCCCATCTCACTATACTTCACGCGCTCATGCACGTACTCATTTCTTTGAGTGCTCTCACAACAAGTCTGTGTATTAAGCCGCCTTATCTGGGCATTGCTCACACACAGTGTTAAGTAATTTGCAAAGAGGTGTAAATCTGAATGCTTGCTTATGTGTGAATGCACACAATTCGGTGGCATTTAACGTGAGCATGTATTGAGTTGCAGGTTTATTACTGTAAGAATGTGTTTAAATATGATCATACATTTAGGTTTTTGAAAATCTGTGTTTGTTATAGAGCAATAGGTTATGAGCAGAACGTCTTAAGACGGTAGTTCACTAATAAGGGAAGTGTGTATGTGAGATAAAGCTCATTGCTAGTTTTACACCAAAGAGTTAGAGTGATGGATTGTAACAGTGCCATGAGAAAGGAGGAGGGGGGTGTGCAGACCTGCAGGGCTCCTGAGAGTCGTGCTAGTGCACTCAGCTGTGATCGTACACACATAATTGCAATCTCCTGAAACTGGTACAGCCTGTAGGACAGGCCTTTTACTGACCTTACTGAATACTTAACACGCCCACACAGTTACTGAAGGGCACATGTGAAATTCGGAGACTAAATTTGATCGTTAACATTGTCTGAGAGTCTGCAGTTCTCAGCGAGCATAGGGGAATTTGAACAGTCGTTAACTCTCTCTGTCTTTCTCTCCACAGCTCCTCCCCCCAGCAGATTTAACCGGAGAGTGTCGGGTGAGTTCTGTTTGACGTCATTGCACTAATCATGTGGTTTAAGTGTGTGTGTGTGAATGTCAGATAAGTGCTCTGCCTTTCCGTCATTTCGCCTAGTGTTTGTTTTATTGTAATTACTGTATGTGGCCAATATGCCCACTCATTCTGCCCCTTTCAATTGTCAGTAAAAAAAATCCCCTCTTACACATCATCATATGAAGGAATCTAGATATGCTACCTGTAAAGACACATTTAATGCATGGAGAAGAATACTTTTTTTTTTCATAAGTGTGAAGTTAAGCATTGTCCATTCAGTCATCTCTGTAAATTAAACACTTCTAGAGCAGAGATTTTAAACTGGACCCCTGGGGAGCCCAAAAAAGGGTTCTATGTGGCCTGTGGAAAATTTGAGAGAAAATAAAATGTTTTACAAAAAGTTTGCCATACAAAATAAACATCTTGCCAATAGTTAAGAGAACTAAATATTTAGTTTATTTATTTGTTTGTTTGTAACAAATAAATGTAAGTTGTTTCTTTGGTACATTACTGTTCAAAAGTTTGGCCTCAGTAAGATTTTTTTTTATTGTTTTTGAAAGACATTGTTGATACATTTGATGATAAATACAGTAAAAACAGTTATATTGTCAAATATTATTACAATTCAAAATCACTTTAACTATAGCTTAAAATAACTTTCTATTAGAATTTAAAAATGTAATTTATTCCTGTGGCGCATGTGAACGCCATCAGCGTTTATCACAGGTTCGTGTTTATATAGTCTGTGTAGAGAGAACGGTGTCATCTTAGCGGCCCCTAATTTTAATAACAAATGATAATTTCACCGGAAGTGAATCAATCAAAACTAACTTTAGCTGGAAAATAACATTATTCAAGAACCGATAAAACCACACCAATCTGTGTTACCTTAAATTATATTAAGTTTATCTCTGTAAAGCTACGTTGAAACAATCTACATTGTTAAGTGTACGCGCTATACACAGCGCTATATAAATGAGGATGACTTGACTGGGATGTCAAAGCTGATTTTTTCAGTCTTCAGTGTCACATGATCCTTCAGAAATTATTCTAATTCTAAAATATACATTTTTGTATATCAATGTTTAAAATGGTTGTGCTGCATAATATTTTTTTTATAAACTGATAAAAAAACTGTAGGATTCTTTTATACAGTGTTTCTTTAAAATAGAGATATTTTGTAATATTATATCTTTACTGTCTGTCTTTTGAAAAACTTTTGAACTGTAGTGTAGTTTTTTTGGTATAATTTTCTTTAAAGCTGCTTTTTGTTGTGAATAGCCAAATACTTAAAATTGGAAACATCAAGCTGTTTTTATTATAACATGTTTTTTCTTTTTCTTGCATAGTAAAATTTGATACATTTTGGGTCTTTGGCATTGAAAATTTCGAGAGAAAAAAAAACTTTTTAAATGTTTTTGATTCACATGCATGTGGCTTTGGTGAAGACTTCTAAGTAATTAAATAGTCATTTGTTTTCATAGTGTGTGCGGAGGCATTTAACCCTGATGATGATGAGGAAGACTCTGAGCCGAGAGTTGTTCATCCAAAAACAGACGAGCAGCGTTGTAGATTACAGGAGGCCTGCAAGGACATTCTGCTGTTCAAGGCTCTAGATCAGGTACACACACACACACACACTCACAGAGAGAGATATGAGGGCTATTAAACTGTATACAGACGTCATCCAGGTTGTGTGTGCAGGCCATTCAGTCAGGTTTGGTTTGCATGTGCGACTGATCATCACACGTGCCTTACTTAATCAGTCACTGTCGGTTCATTGTTGGAGGAAATTATTGAACATACTGTTACTTGAACTGATAAGCACTCTTAATTTTCTGCTGATGTCATATAACTGAACACATAGTTTTCACCTGTTTGGTGCACACATAAACATGTGATGTTGACTGTTTTAATTTTATATAAATATAATATTTTTTGGTATATTCTGTGGTAGTTTCACAGCAGTGAATTAAAAGACACAACTTGGCAAAGAGGATTTATGCTAAAAGTCACGGTCAACATGGTAAAACCTGCTTCAAAAAGTGACGTATTTAAATTCACCTCTTAAAAACTTTTGTAATGAAAAGTTGTCTTGAATCTTCAACCATAAATTTTAGTTTTATGATTCAGTTTTATGAAATAACTTCTAGATATTTTTCACCTTTTTTAATGTCTGTCAAATGATTTTTTTTTCATTCTGCACTTAAACGTTAGTTCACTTGCATGTGGGTATCTTTTGGCATAGAACTGCATATCACTCTTTTGTCCCCCCCTTCTTCGTTCAGCATTGTGCACCATGAGTGTTGAGGTTTTAAGATGGCATGTCGAGATAAAAAATAGTTGAAACATGTCTGGACCCTCACTTTGTTCCATTCTGTTGCACTCTGTCTAGCTGTTGTGTGAACCATAAGAAACTTGCCAATATAAAAACTTTTTTTAAATATGTCGTTTTGCATAAATCTGTACTATATGATTCAGAGCACAAAAACACATTTCCTTCATCAGACACTTTGTCTCTCTCTGGTACAGGAGCAGTTTTCAGAGGTGCTGGACGCCATGTTTGAGGTTCTTGTGCAGCCACAAGATCACGTCATTGATCAGGGAGATGATGGGGATAACTTTTATGTAATCGAGAGGTGTGTATTTTAAAGTGTTTTTTCGAATATTACCTTTCATATAGTGTGTAGTATAGCTGTTTTTGAATGTAAAAGGTCTGCAAAGTTGCAAAGATCAAAGTGCACGATAAATTGAGTTATTGTCTCCTAAAAGAAAGAATTGATTCTGACCTGCCGAAACGAGTCGTCAACAATTCCAGTTTTACTTCCGGTTACATACCTGTGTAACAACATAACACATTTGCATTATGCCTGTGATCATCATTGGCTGCCTGTGAATGTCTACTTTGACCCACGCTCATACACTGTAGTTGTAGCTGAGACTGAAACAAATTTGCATTTGTTTGGTTCATGTTGTCGACGTGTTGAGACTTTGCATGCAATTCATAGGGATGAGGACTCACGCTGGAATTCATACATAAAGACCGACGCCATTGTTACTGTTCTTATCACTGTGTATCAAGTAGGGATGCACCGAAATGAAAATTCTTGGCCGAAACCAAGGCGGAAACACCGAAAGAAATGATGCCAATTATTAGTACCATTGCATTTATGGCTATGACTGTGTACAAACTTTACTAAAATCAAGGCAATGCAATTGCATAAATTAATATAAAATTTTCAAAGAATAAATCAATTACAAATTATGCAAATATTTATTTATTTAGCACAATGCACAGTATAAAATAAAATTCAAACTTAAATGTTTAACTTGATGTACACCACTGATATTCGGCCACTGAAAATTTTCGGCCGAAAATGGCCCAAAAGTGCATTTTCGGTTTTCGGCCGAAAATTTTCCGTGGCCGAATATTTGGTGCATCCCTAGTATCAAGTGCTGAGAAAGCCTCTGGAGCTGAAATTCAAATATGGTAATAGGCGTTTACCTGCAGTGCAATTGCTCAGCAAGTGCAATCAGGGCGGCAAATTAATGTCAATCCACTGTCTCTGCTAAATATTCTCTTTAAAAGCAGCAGAATACCGCTTTCATGCGACGCACATACAGTAAACCCAAGTTTCGTTTACGCCGCTGTGCATAAAAGCACTAAATTAATAAAAAACACAATATATTAGCCGCGTTCTGTTTTCTGTTTTGCGGCGTGCACGTTTGTGATATGGCATGATGAACGCAATTGCACCAGGGTTCGATAGATTCAAGTTGAGTGTGAAACCAGACCAATGCAACGGGAAGCACTGAGAACAATCGTGCTCGGACTCGGACCGCAGCAAAAGTGCCCAGTGTGAAAGCCCCCTGAATCTTCGAATAAACTGTTTTTAGGCCCTTTGAGAAATGAGGTGATGTGCAATGTATATTATGAGAGAATTAAAGTTGAAATTGACCTTAAATGCATGTAAACCTATTGTAAGAGACCTCCAAAACAAAATCTGGAACCTTTAAAATAGCATAATAGGGGCACTTTAAAAAACAGATTTATGTGTGCTGCCAGTTTGTGTATGGTATTCTTGTGCAGCGTTTTACGTATATTTGATTGACGCTTATTTTAATCTTTGATTAATCTATCAGTTGTTTTCCCAATCAGATTTTAAAAATCTGACATTTTACTTCCAGCATTTTGTGTAAAACGTTTATCTTTTTCTAATAATAAGCAAATATAAAAAAGAAAACCTACAAATACATCTACTGCTACTGGATACTTTGTTACTGTTCATTTCTAAAAATTTACTTGCATTGCCTACTGTATGCACAGCGCATTACATGTTTAAACGAAAAGCTAAATGTAATGTCCAGTAACTAGTTGTTTTGATGAAAACAATTGAGCTCTGTCTATGGACATAAACGCACACTCTTTGAAGTGAATAGGAACAGCAACATCACTTGCTTGCTGTTAGGAGAGTTTATTCGAAATGGCAACATTTGCATTATTTTGAATTTATAACACATTCACATATGAATTTTACAGTACTATTATGTTATATTACAGTAGTATCCTATGTCCTGGTGAAAAGCACATCTCAACCACATGAAAATTCATTTGGCATGGCGACTTGGCCATGCAAATCTGAATATGGTTATAACCTTCTTTGAACTGACTTTTCACTACTGCAAAGTTACATGTTTGTCAATTATTGTCATCAGTGATTTTAATTTAATTATAGCAGCCCTAATCTTGTTGAGACTCAATTTGTGATTTGATAAAGGAACTGAGAGTAAAAAAAAAAGCTCTTTGTAAATTCCTATACACTGTTTAACTTAAACCATAGTAATGTTCCTCATTTGTCAATACCTAAAGGTCAGAATATCAGAATGAAGTGTAGCAACAATATAATTCCCACCACAGCACTAACTAAATGTATGTTTTTGTGTATTTTTAGGGGTGTGTATGATATTGTGGTAAAGAAGGATTGTGTGGGTCAGTATAATAATAAGGGCAGTTTCGGAGAACTGGCCCTCATGTACAACACTCCACGTGCTGCAACCATCATTGCTACAGAGGATGGAGCCCTCTGGGGACTGGTGAGTGTGTGTGTGTGTGTCTGTGTGAAAGAGCATGCCATACCCTGTTGACAAAGTGCTCTATAACAGCACCGCCTTGTGGTCGGAACACTGAATGACTGCTGCTTCACTTTCAAAGTGCTTTCATAGCAATTATGAAATGACAATAAGTGTGACAGAAGCATACATCCAGATCCTAATACAACAGAGTTTTCAGCTGAACGGTATGTCTGTTTCAGGATCGGGCGACTTTCCGTAGACTAGTAGTGAAGAATAATGCAAAGAAGAGAAGGATGTATGAAATCTTCATAGAGTCTGTTCCACTGCTCAAATCACTGGAGGTGAGAAAATGATTGTAAAACTATTTATTCTATTGACAAATGTGTTGTTTAGTGGTTCTGTGAAAGAGTATCAGGGTTGCGTAGCTGAAATGAACATTGAAGAAAAACTTTAGGAGAAAGAGAAGAACATTGTTGCATTCTTAGACCGGTAATAAAATGATGAATACTTACCCCATCTTACCCCACGTTTCATAGTTATCTGAGAGGATGAAGATTGTTGATGTGCTGGGTGTAAAATCATTTCATGATGGAGAGAGGATCATTATGCAGGTGAGCTTTGCAGTTGCCCCAGGACATTAGTGTATAAATATAACGCCATACAGTAAACTCACATAAAGCAATCTATACTACATGGCAAATCTCATCTGAATGATTGTTCATATTATCGCCATATTTAAACTATTGCCCAGCTCTAAACTGCTAAATGGACTATATTTATAATAAACTATAAATATTTTCATCATGAAAATTATGATAAATTCATATTAATTTCTGTAAAGCTTCTATGAAACAATGTGTGTATGGTGAAAAGTTCTATACAAAAGTAAATTGACTTAATGAGAACTTAATCATATAATCTTAATACAAATAATTATTTGTTTGCAAATCCCACTTGGTCGGTCATTTGTACATTTACCTTTATACATGTGTCACACTAATTTTGTGTAAGTCAGTGGGCTGTGCCATTGAGAACCATTGAGATATCCTCTGTTCAGAACTTACACACTTGATCAGCTACAGCATGTCTAAAAGAACCAGCTCTCTCACACACACACACACACACACGCACACACACACTGCAAGTGTAGTTATAGCACTAAAAATGGAGCAGAACTGAAGATCAGGACTCTGACTTATGCTATTGTATCATTAATCATTATTATTATTGTGGACTGCTCTATTACCAGGGTGATAAAGCTGATTGCTTTTACATTGTGGAGTCTGGAGACGTGAAGATTATGATGAAGAGTAAAGTGAGTTCTTTATCTTTCTTTTCTTCCCTCTCTTTCATTGTTATATTGTACAATTTTAATTTTTTGAATGTTAAGGTTGTGTATTTGTTCGATTGATTCCCCTAAAATTTGTGCATATTGACTCTGACTAGCTGGAGACTTCTGCTTAACCAATGGCTTAGGTTTGGGGCAGGACTATTTGTTTGGCTAACCAATACATTTTGCAGTTCTTCTTGGTGATTGTTGCAATGTAAAAACATTCTTTAATTTTCCTTCAGTAATGTCAACATTTAATTTTTAAATAGTTCTTTCTGTGTCTCCCAGACGAAAGCAGACAGACAGGATAACACTGAGGTTGAGATCGCTCGCTGCAGTAGAGGGCAGTATTTCGGAGAACTCGCTCTCGTCACTAATAAACCACGTGCTGCCTCTGCCTATGCTATAGGGGACATCAAATGCTTGGGTAAGTGTCTATGTGGGCATCTGACTTATATTTATGTATTGAAGTAAAATGTGTGCCAAGTGCTCATACAGCATCACATGACTGATGATTATGTATTTCAGTGATTGACGTACAAGCCTTCGAGCGCTTGCTGGGACCCTGCAAAGAGATCATGAAGAGGAATATCGCCCATTATGAGGAGCAGCTGGTGGCTCTGTTTGGATCCAGCGTGGACCTGAGGGACTGAGACAGACTGGCCGTGCCTTACACACACACACGCACACACACTGTACAACACAACACATAGGTTATACATTAAAAACATTTTGTAGGCACACATTCCTTTTTATGTGCACTCATACTCCATCAAACACACTCACACTTTCAAATCATACCTCACAAACACACACACGCCTGTTATTGCGTCAGCTGTTCAGTACGAAATAAAAGCATTACCAGCTCAACTGCTGTGACCCTGAACTAACCACAGCCTGGAGAGGACATATGCACACACACACACGTTCACTTTCACCAAAAAATTCCCAGCCAAGGACCCATCCTTTCTCATGGTCACTTGCAGTCACAACAAATAAAAAAGAAAAAGAGACCAGATAAAAGAATCTATGTTTAAACAAGAAAAAAGTTGATATCTTTCAATAAAAAAATGCAAAAAAGTGCAAAAATTTTACGTTTTAGAGCATTTTATGACAATGCAAAGCTTTGATAAACTTAAATATGACCTGTTTCCTTCCCTGCTGTTGGTGCATAAAAGTTTTTTTGCTGGTGGTATCCACAGTGACTCGTTCTCCTTAATTAAACTCCACATTGTATTGATTAATGTATTACTATTATTATTACATATTTTTGTCGAAGGGTTGACTCGCTGTTACACCGCCCCCTAATTGGAGGATGCGAGGCCGAATCTAGTGTGAATTTTTTCCCATTAGTCTTTCTGAATGAGTCGTCCTGAAAAATAAATAAAGCAGACATTTTGGTAACCTGCTGGGACTCTTATGTTGTGAATGGTTGTGTGTGTCTTGGACGATGCGGTCTGTAATTACAGGAACAGTGCCATTTAAATGTCAGGAATCAGTTTTGTTTGTAATCTTTTGATTGGAGACACCATACAAGTGTTTTGGAATGGAGTGTTTTTTGTTTTCTTTAGGGCGTTAGCTGGCTATTGTTAGTTTATCACCTTTGAGGGTTGGCTAGTTTCAGCATTTACAGATTGTACTTTTAATAAACTTTGGATAAATCAGGGTGTCTACTTTTATTTGGGGATTTTTTTTTTTCATGGGAAGTGTTCTGAAACAATACCTTACATGGGCTACATTAAATGAGTTGATGGAAATGTGCCTTTATTGATTAACATTTACTTTTCCCTACAATTACCTGAGAGTAAAATATTAAATTGTTACTTTATTGTTTTAAACTTTCTAATGGGTTCTATTGAGCAACTGAGCCATTTTGTCTCTAGTTTCTCACAGATTACTTGTGACTAGAAACAGTCTGGTTGCGTCCTACTGTGTGAGATTAAAACACTCTTCTCAAGAGACACTTGTTGGCGTTTTCCTGCTCTTTTCTTAGCAAAATTCACTCATCACGAAATGAAGGCCTGAAGTGAATGCCTGGCTATTTCAAGGACCTGGTCACAAGTCCATTCTTTCTGAATTTCTATATTATTTTTTGCTATGTGTTCACGCTTAAAAATAGTTCGGTAATTCTCCTGTACCATTTTGAGCAAAGAAATGCTTTGACAAGTCTTACCCAATTGGTTCCATTGTCTTCATCATTAGTCTGAGAATGATTCACTGGGCTATGTAACACTTTTACGTGTCAAGAAAATACACCTATTTAAAGGTTTTGGTCAAAAATACAAAAATGGTTTTTATCTTGACCAGAAATTGAGTTTTATTTGTAACTTTTTTTTTTGCAACAACATTTTATGACTTTTGATAAGAAAATCTTTTTTCCTGATTAATATTGACAGGTTTTTTTGTAATGGATCTACCTGACGTGCTAGAACATATACAAGGAAGTTGAAGGAACCCTAAAATGTCTTTAGGTAAAGAGAAATTGCTTAGTTTTATTTAGATTCAGATGGGGTGCTGTAACAAGGCAACTGTTAACTTGCAGCTTTCTATCACTTTTGCAACAAATGCAGTCATTTTCAGGACGTATCAGCTCCTCGGCATGATTCGGTACTAGAGCTGCAGGGTCCCTGTCACAAAGTTTGTCCTCCAGCACCGTGTGTCCAGCGGGCGTAGATTACGCGGGGACGGGGGGAGGCGTGTCCCCCCCCCTCACTTTTTATACAATGTAAATTCGTCCCCCGCACTTTTTCATAGGGCAAGTGTGTCTACGACAAGCTGAGGTTTTCGCGGGTGTGTACCCTACATCGAGATTTAAAATCTAAAGAGTCAAGGATATTCTATCTACATACGTGACTTTCACGTTTCCATGGTAATAATCAGTCACTTGTGCATTAGCCTACGACACGCCCATGCGCGCACCGCGCCGAATCTATCAGTTTCAGTTCAAAATGCCAAAAAACTCTTCACTCCCTTTTCACGAAAAAGTCAAGCACTGTAAGTAAGTTGTCATGTAGGATCCGAATTGTGTTGCACAATGATGAATAACTCCGCCTATGTCTCTTGTTGAATAATTAACAGGTTTTGTTGTAAATTCACTACCCGAACAAACATGCAAGATTTTCAATCTATTTTACTCGTAATGCTTTTTATTTTCACAGATATGTTATCAACGCCCTTCAAATTAGAATATACATGCTAAATGTTAATGCTGAATTTGTATTTTCATGCATTAACAGCCACGATCTGCTTGAATCAGGCAGCGGTGTAACGTGTATAATGTTTATCATAATTTGGTAACACTTTACAATTAGATAAACAAGTTTGTAGACAAACTTGAAGTTCTCTTGAAAAAGCCTAACTAGAAAGTTTGAAGTAGTTTTAAAAGCTTGAAGGTTTTCAATTGGAAAGTTTTAGTTTAGTAAGACAGACTGTGTTTAGTAAGAAAATGTAATTTTGACAAAAAAAAAGAACTTTAATTTTAAGTAAATGTTATTTTTAAACCAGCTTCAGTGTGATATTTAACCATATTATCATGCTTAACACTGATAATTTGAATAATTGTAATGCGATGATCAGATATCTAAATCAGAGAATATCATATGTTTGGGCAGTTGGATTATTTATTTTTAACAGTGGATTCGGGGGACTCAAAGTGCACCAGATTAATGAATTTATCTTTAAAATGGGGGTGGCTACGCCCCTGTGCCGTTTAGTTTTCCGTGGAATCCACAGACCTCGTCAGGGTAGGTAGCGCAGTTTTAAATAGTTGAAATATCACTTACACAACGGCCTGTATCAGTATTTGCTGAGAAAAGCCCCTCAAAAAAGATTGTAAACATAACAAAAATGCGTCAGAACTCAATATATTATTTGTTGTACTGTCATTGATGATGATGATGATGATGATGATTGATCATAAAGCTGTTCTAAAGTTCCATTTTGCAATCGGGTGTGACTCTCTATGGTGCCATTGGTGTGACTCTGAGGACGATGTATTCTTGTAGGGGGAGGAGGAGGGCGGTCGGTGCGGTGTGGGGTGGGTGGGGATGAGGAGGGAGGGTCTACTCTAGCCAAAGCCATGGCTGGGTCTTTTTTTTTTAGTAGTTAGCCTCCGTTTTGTTTGATAATAACGTAACTTCGAACGTCAACAAGAAGTGACACCCACCAACATCGCTTAGAGCACATTAATTCGCTAGTTGCATATCAACGGAAATAGAATTTCCTGTTTGTCTGCGGTGGGCTGGACCACTTCCGGTCACTGCTTCTGTCAATGGCACTCTTACTTAACCGACCGTTCAGCGTAGTGTGAAAAAAAACACGAGTCTTTTTGGTATTAAAACCAGCAAGTGTTGTACCGAATTAGCCTACTATGGGAGAAGGAGGTCTCTGCAGGAGTAGCATCTGCCTGCAAAAACGGAGGCTGCATTTTCAGGACCCCACTTCTAGGAGCGCATTTCTAGGACCCTAGGTTTTTAGTGACAACGCCACCTACCGAATTAGAGGACCAGCGAAGATGGATGACATTCAGAGTGTGAGTATCAAATGCGAATCAATTTTTATTTGTTTAACTTTAAAAACAACTGTGATGCATTTCATTGGAAAGTTAACGTTGCCAACGTGCTGGTGATTTGCTAAACAGTCTTGAATGCATAGCCATCATATATTAGCCTCTAATGCTGGAAAATGAATTGTTAGCACGCTCATTTAACGGAACTGTTGCATGATAAGCCTGTGTTGACTTATTTACAGCACAATAAACTGTAGCATGTTCGTTCTGAAAGCTTGTTAATTACTCATTGTTTTTCCATTTTAATTCAGTTAAAATAATCTTAATGTTTTCACTGTCACGTGCTCACAATCAACCTGTTTAACGTTACCCACAATACATGTTAGGTGTACGTCTCTTCATTTTGACATGGTTTTATAAAGTTGGTTGAGACATATGACATTTTAATAGTCAGACATATCAGAGAGGCCATTATAATAATTGACTGTTAAAATCCAACGTGTTAGATTGTGTCATTTACTGTATACTGTACTCTATATGAAGTGCTATCAAGGACACAGCACAGAGTAGGCAATAATATGACAAAAGATAAATCAATAAATTGGTTAAGTACTAGGCTTAGGCCTAATTTATGTCTATTTATTTATATGAAATTAACTTAAAAATGTTTTTCAAGAAACACATAACAATCCAAACAATTGCGAAAAGAGGGGCGAGCATCAGGTGGTAGGTAGTGCTGCTGCATACATCACAATGTGTGCTTTAAATCTGATATATATATGGTCAGGAAAAGTCGTGTCAATAATGTTATTTCTATTCAGATTTCTTGCATCTCTCTCTATTATTTTTTTTCTCAGTTCAGATGGGCTTTATTGACATGAGTGTTTCTAGAACCTTTTTTTCCCACAACATCAAAATAATTTTTTTTTCCAAATCTTTGAACAGTATGCAATAATTGTATTATGAACATTAATTGGTATGAAGATTGATATCATTATTTTTATCATTATCATAGTCTGTGGTAACTAAGATCTTTTAAATATGTAATTTAAAATTAGAGAGGAGAACATGTTCAACTAAATGTTCCTTATTTAATTCACTTCTCTTTCTCTCTCTTAGGAGTCAGTGATGATGTTGTCCTTGTGTTTGTCCATCCATCGAAGTTCTGTCTATGTGGTTCACGTCATGATCAAATTTGTTTTTGTTTGTGTTCAAGTTCAGTTGTTATATATTATTTTGTAAAATATTTTGTGTTGAATTTCAGTTGTTATATATTTTGTAAAATATTTTTTGTGTTCAAGTTCAGGTGTTATATATTATTTTGTAAAATACACAATCTTAAATCTACCCCCAGAGTCATCCTTGTCTTCCCTCTGTACTTGAAAATGTGGTCCATCTAGTGACTGAAAAGACTATAACATGATTCCTTGTTTATTTTACTTGAGTTATTATAGTATGCTACTTAGACCCAATAATTTCTCAACATTCCAGGAACCTGGTTTAATTGCAATAAAGAAAGTAGTATTTGGGTGTAATAAAACTTTAAAAAAAAAACTCTAATGTAGTTAAAACTGGGTGGAAATACTGCCTTGGTGGCACTTTTTTCGGTCCTCCAAAACTAGGGTCCTGGAAATGCGTTCCTGGGACTGCGGTTCTCCGGTTCGGTAGGTGGCGCTGTCACAAAAAACTAGGGTCCTAGAAATGCGGTCCTAGAAGTGGGGTCCTGAAAATGCAGCCTCTGGGACTGCAGACAGATAATATTGCTCTGCAGAGCAACAAGGGGCGTGCCTCAATTTTGGGGCGTTTTACAACCGGGTAGGCGTTTTACAACCTCTCTGCCTGGTTTGCTAAAACTTGAGTGGGCGATTCCTAATACTTGAATACGCTTTTCCCATCAGATATGAGTGATAAAGCGAGAAAGCGGTGAAATGAGGAGAGAGGTCACCTGTATAGATGTAAGTGGATTTGTGTAAACTCTCATTTTACGTCAGTTAACGTTAATTAGTTTGTGTAAATTTGCTTGCAACATGATTAAGTTGCAACATGATTAAGAGAAACTCCAAGAGGTCTGCCACTTACAATCCATTATTAGCAAACATTCAATAACTTTTTGGTGCATAAGTTTATTTTAGTGTTGATAGTGGTAGTTTGCTTTCCTGTTTTTTTCTCCAGTCGGCGTATTCTAATCTAAAAAAATAGTTAACGTTAGCTTGTCAGACTAGAAAACAATAGTTGTAAACAAATATTAATGGGCTATTCCACCGAATAGGTGCCATTTATGTCCCCAGGACATTATGGCCCGGTTTCACAGACAGGGACAGGGTTTAGCCTGATTAGTCCATATTCAATTAAGCAAGGCAAGTTTATTTATATAGCACATTTCATACACAATGGTAATTCAAACTGCTTTACATAGAAGAAATTAAAATCATTCTGACATTTAAATAATTTTCATAAACATGCTTAGAAAAAAAACCATTACGTTTATCTTGAGACAAAACAAAGGCACTGATATATTTTAAGATCAGCCAGTGCAAGTTGATTTCAGTTGGAACAGCTCAGACTTACATTTTGGTCTAGGCTTTAAAATTGTTTGTGAAACCAGGGTACATATAGTACATAGCCTACTAATATGTACTATAAATACAATAATAAAAAAAAAATAACTATAAATACATTTTAAGGAAAGTGTTGTGCACATTAATCTAACTGCAAATTGTATCTAATAAAAAAAAAATTAAAAACTATAATATTTTGGATAAATTATGTTTTCATTCAGTCCAGAACCCACTCCCTTCATATATGAAATTGTGTTTGAGTGTGAGGTGCACTGTAAGAAAAAGCATTGCTTGTTAAGTTTATTATTTTTAATATCAATTTTAATATAATATTTATATATTTTTCTGTTTATATTTATATTATATCTCATAACCCTAACAAAAACCTCTGCAGCCCACTAGATTTAAATAGAAACATGATTTGACCTTTTTTAGCAGTGAGACCAGCTCACTAGTCAATGTTCAACACATTCATTATATCAGTGCAGGCATTAATACGTCACATGTGTAGTCAAACCTATAGACTAACATAATGGATGAATGATAACATTTTTCAGGTGTCGTGAGACTGACAAAGACTGTGGCGAAGGCTACAGAGGAAGAGGGCAAAGAGGTGTGTTGCAGGGGTTCTACGGCTCTGATGACTTCCAAGGATACTGCGGAGACGACTGTTTCTATGAGGCTGGAGGAGGCATCTAATGTTTCATACAATGTGTTCCTCATGTTTGAACTTGCCACTTGTATTGCTTATAAGTAGAGAATGCTGCATTTATCAATACAGTTTTTCATCATATTGGTAAATAAAGTGATGCTAATGTTTAAAGTTTTCTGAGTCATTATTCTAAGTAAACACATTTTACCTTAATTTAAAGGTCAATACGTTTTACTTTATATATCATTTAATGTAAGCTAATATCACTTAAATATCAGTCATTACATATAAATATACTTTGAAAAATACAGGTGAGAATAAAGACCAATACAATCATTTTCACCTTTGCTTTACAGTAGGATTTGATATCTTTATTGGAAATTGCTATTAATTTACCTTGTTAATCACCGTTACAACTGCATTTATGTTGTGTTGTTCACACACACACACACAAAACGAAAATAAAACTATGTAATTATAAATAGTTGAGTAACGTAATTTTTAATACTTTTACCTTTTAAGGTTTACATTTAGAGACAAATTGCATGTAGGTAGGAGAGAATATTATAATATATAATACACACTCACAGGCTTTTAGGCCTATATAGGCTACAAGATCTGTATCTTATAACATAAGAACGGGAAAATTGGTTTATGAAAGAATTCCTTTTTAAAGAAAATAGGTAGCCGTATACTGTATTTTATTTTGTCAAATGTTGTCGCGATATAGACATAATAGTAAAAATCAAGAAAAAAAAACCCCGAGAAATAATAATAACGCATTTCCGCTTCTGCAAGGGCTTCCGAATCCGTACGGTTTTGATTGGATGGTTGGAAAATGCCTAGACGATTTGAAAACGCCCAATAATTGGGAAACGCCTTCTTGTTGTTCCGCAGAGACTATGGAGCCAGATCAGACTCATTAATAATTCACGCAAAAAAACACGATTCACACATGCGTGAAACCTAATTCAAACACAAAAAAAATTCACGTGCGTGAAAAAAAAAAATATTAACAAAAAGCAATTCACATGCGCAAAATAAAATTATATTTTCATAAAATACATTTCACAAATGCAAAACACAATTCGTAGATATACAACTGTGCACAAAAACCTTTGAATGTTTAAAATGTAAGAGTGTGTCCTTGAATTTGAATGTGCAAATCGTCATTCACGTACGAATCGCCTTGCATGTGTGTGTGTGTTTTTGAAACTTTCCTGGCAGCGCTTTACTCGTAACACAGAGCAGTCGTACTCTTTAGCCAATCAGATTTAAGCTCATCAATCGACCAATCAGTATCACGTGAGGGCGGGCCTACCTGCATGTTACGTCATCAGCTTTCGACCAGTTCGTGGCTGAGCAGAGGTAAGTGCAGTTAATCGTTCTTTATTTATCCTTAGCTTTAGTCAATGATCACATTATTATAATTATAATTATCAATTATAATTTGTTTTATTTCTATTTTTAAGATGCAATTAAGCAAAAACAAAACAAACATAAAAAAAGGTATTTGCCTCCTATAGGCTATAGTCTATTATATACAATATACAGACATGTATTTTATCCCTTTCACGCGTACGATCACACCGGTGTGATCAGTCTTGGCTGGTCCCTGGAGGTACGATTACACCCATAGACATCATTTCGAGACTAGGCTGCGTCCGAAATCGCGTAGTTCCCTACTATATCCCTATTGGCCGCTGTGGTGCAAGAAATGCGCCGCCATCTTAAACCGGTCATACTCCTATTTGCGTTGCATAGCAGCAGTAGATGCCAGAGCACTGTGCAGCATATTTATGCTCAAATCGGCGGACCATCACTCGGGGATTACTTTTCACAAGTAAGATTTAAAGGGGTCATGACATGAGAAACCGAATTTGCCTTGATCTTTTGGTATATAAGAGATCTATGTACTATTAAAACTTCCTGCAAGTTTCATAGCTTAAGACGTCCTCCCCATTATAAACGAAGCATTTATTTAATCAAGCTCTAAATACAGCTCGTTCTAGATCCTTTGAATTTAGTGACGTCACGGTACGAAGTGACGTACCAGTCGTTTGCATATGACCGCCTCCAGCGCAAGACAACTACGCCTCATTTCGCTCGATGGTGTCCGGACGTCAGGGAAAGCAGTTGGATGCAGTTTATTTGCAGCATTTGCAGCCCGCCAAAGCCTTATTTGTTCGGTGAGTAATGTAGATGAGTGTGACAGAGCGCATGTTACTGAAAGAACGAGCAGAGAGAGAGAGAGAGAGCCCCGGCCGCGCGCGCGCGCCTTCAAACTGTCTTGCTCTCCCTCTCTCTCTCCCTCGCGCATATGAATCAAAATCAATTGAGAATTGACACGATGGTAAAAGATCGGAAGACCGAAGTTTCACGTGGCGGAGCATTGTGTACATGTGATACAAAATGATTAACGTTAATAATTTATGCATAAGCAGCACTGAGGTTAGGCAATCATAACAATGGGCGTTAAAGGGTTAGTTCACCCAAAAATGAAAATTAAGTCATTAATTACTCACCCCCATGCTGTACCAACCCCGTAAGGCCTTCGTTCGTCTTCGGAACACAAATGAAGATATTTATGATTAAATCTGAGAGGTTTATGACTGCTACATAGGCTCCCTAAGGGAATGACACCGGACGGCCCAGAAAGTCATTAAAGAAAAGGAATAGTCGAATAAAGTCGTTATTTTTGTTTGTTTTTTCGCACAAAAAGTATTCTCGTCGCTTGATAAACTTATAGTTGAGCCACTGTTGTGACATGGAATATTTAAACATTTTCTTTAATGACTTTCTGGGCCGTCCGGTGTCATTCCCTTAGGGAGCCTATGTAGCAGTCATAAACCTCTCAGATTTAATCATAAATATCTTCATTTGTGTTCCGAAGACGAACGAAGGCCTTATGGGGTTGGTACAGCATGGGGGTGAGTAATTAATGACTTAATTTTCATTTTTGGGTGAACTAACCCTTTAACACTGAACTCTTAAAAAACACCTCCAAAACAGACTGTTTGAATCAGAGGGGGAGAAACAGGGTGGGAAAAGGTCATAAATCACTTAATTAATTTTTTTTCTACAAAAAACTATATCAATACTATAATTGCACCTAAGGGAACATAATAAAACAAAACAAAAAAACATATCATGACTCCTTTAACATTTAACATTACCTATGTGTCCTGTATCGTAGCTACGTGTATGACCTTTGCAGCAAGAAAACCCGCGTGAAAATCAGTTCGGTATTCAGTGAGATATGATTAATTAAATGCGCTGACAGCTCATTGCACCTGCCAAACATTACACTGAGCGGAGCGGGTGACCGGTTTAAGATGGCGGCCCCACGGCTCGTCCGCGCCAATAGGCAGTAGCGGTCGATAGGGCGTCTATCTATATGATGTCTATGATTACACCGGTGTGAGTAGAACGGTCAGTGCATCACGTGATCAACTGCTAAATTCAAACGAGCTTTCACTCGTTGGCTGGCGCTGAGCCAGAGACGGACGCACTCAGTGCTGTCATATCACAACTATTGAGTGTTTTCAACCACATAATGTTTATTTTAGGTTTCAGACATTTAAATACACATAAGTACTAGCAAAACAATGATTTTGAGTTTGTAAAATACGTACTGATGTCTATGGAAGCGGCAATAATAATCCTTTCCATTATAATAAGGCGACACGTTTTATTCATATCAGATACACATTGTTGTGTAGCTTTACATTTGACCCATCTTCTCCCAGTTCACCAGCCACTTACTTTCATGTATTTCGTAAGAAGTGGAGGAATTGACGTGTTGTAAATCCAACAGATCCGATTCTCTGAACTGTACAACAAACTAAAATGGCGCCGCCGATTGTGAATACAGCTCAATTAACGCGATCGTTATAAAGATATTTAAACAACAAAACCCATCCACTTGCACATATTTGACAATCGGAATATCATCAGAAATCCATTAGTCCATGTGAGGGAAACAGCTGGAAACACAGCGCTGGTCGTTCTCTCCATACTCAACACGACGGGATCCAACGGCGTGCAGGGGCGATGGTATAATACATGTATTAAATTGTATGAAATAATCCCGGGAAAAGCATGTTACGGCTGTATACTTGTATTGTGGTCTTTGCCGTGTCTGGGTGTGTTTTGCTCCTCCTACAGGTGCGCTGCGGAGCTGAGGGAGTAATCAGGTGGATTGGGTGCACGCAGGGGTGCGGCCAGGGATTTTGGGCCCCATGAAAAAATAGGTACTACTGCACCCGTTCAATTAATAAAATCGATCTCTGGGGCCCCTAAAAGTGTGTGGGCCCTTAGAATCGTCCTAACTTTTCCCCCCTTAGCGGCGCCCCTGGGTGCACCGGTGCACAGGTGTGCCTGTCAATAAAAGCTTCCTGTTTGGCGTCCTCAGGAAGTGTTCCATTCTGTAACATCGATCCCTGGCCAGGACCGAGATGTTGATCGGCGTTGCGGCGTATTGCGAGAGCTTGAGAGACAGTCTTTGTCATGAAGAATGTGTAAAATAAAGAGAGTATTGTAACCGCCGTAAACGTTTCTCCCTCCTTCATTGTTGCTCCCTAGTAAGGGCGTAACAAGCAGAAACACAGCTGAGGGTGACGCTAACAGACAGCAGACAAACGACTAGCAGTGAAAGCAGCTGCAATCCACCTGTCACTCAAGTGGCCACGCCCTTAATTATGCATAACTTTAAGGCTTAAATATAATTTAAACAGATGAGTTGTAAAAAAAATTCACCCCCCTCACAGTCGTCATGAAGGGCAAAATTAGCACATAGACCAAAAAAACTATTTGCCACCAGGCTGTAAACATGTTTTTTTCTGCTGTGAAGTTAGACATTTTAACATGGGGTAGATACAGATTTGACTCGCTTTTGCAGTCAGCCTCAAGCGGCCACTCGATAAATTGCAGTTTAATTCACTTCCGTGTTGGCTTCAAGAGAGAGACGGGGAGGTTGCCCCTTGATTAAAACTCGCTTCAGCGTGTATTTATGTGAGGCGCGTGCACGCGAAGGGGCGTGTGATTTGTCCGCGAGTCGGAACTCGGTACAAGACCTGTTTTAATACCAAAAAGACTCTTGTTTTTTTTTTTTACACTACGCTGAACGGTCGGAATGCGTGTGCAATTGGCGGAAGCAGTGACCGTAAGTGATCCAGCCCACCGCAGACAAACCGGAAATTCTATTTCCGTTGTTGTGCAACTACCCAATTAGAGCAGAGGTCTTCAGCCCTTCTCTTGGAGGCCCACTCATAGATATCCATAATAAAGGCTTTATTATGGATATCTATGGACCCACTGCCCTGCAGAGTTTATATCAAACCTGCTTTAGTCTGTGATTTTCAAGCGATCCTGAAGAGCTTGTGGTTCAGGTGTGTTTGATTAGGGTTGGAGTAAAACTCTGCAGGAAAGTGGGCATCCAGGAGCAGGGTTGAAGACGGAGCGTCCAACGGAGCACAAAAATGGAGTTTCCTACTATACGTGTCATTTACCCGGCGAGAAGAATAGCTACATCATCCGCGGAGCCTCCACGTACTCGCATAGTGTGGAATGGAGTCGAAGAGACTGAGCACGAGAAAGAGTCGTTTAGAACGCTAGCTTCTTCTATAAGCTCATGTCATGGCGTCATTTCAATCGTAAACTTTTTTAATCTGTCATAAAAATAAGCATTATTCAGGTATCCCAATAATGTATAAATAAATGTATCACTCTTTATCGCTGATCCTGCGCCAGAGCCCGCTGATCCTGCGCCAGAGCCCGCTGATCCTGCGCCAGAGCCCGCCCAGCCGGTCCGGTCCGCGTCTGCTGATCCAGAGACTGTTCACGTCATGGTTCCTGTTCCTGAGCCGGTGTCTGTTCCTGAGCAGAAAGAACCAATCTTTTTACCTGTCAAGTTCCCCATTAAAATTTTGGGGGGAGCAGTACGCCCTGTAAGGGGACCATGGCGGTCGTAGCGACAGGGTCCTCACCACCATGGCCACCTGAAGGGTCCTCACCACCATGACCACCTGAAGGGTCTGATCCACCATGGCCACCAGAAGGGTCTGATCCACCATGGCCACCAGAAGGGTCAACGCCGCCATGGCCACCAGAAAGGACAGATCTGCCCTGAACGCCCGAGGGTCCGACAGCTCCGCCTTGGACGTCCGAGGGTCCGACAGCTCCGCCCTGGACGCCCGAGGGTCCAACAGCTCCGCCCTGGACGCCCGAGGGTCCAACAGCTCCGCCCTGGACGCCCGAGGGTCCGACAGCTCCGCCGTGGCCATACCCGCAGCCAGTTCCGCCCTGGAGGCTTCCCGTCCGGTGTTGCCACGTCCTCATAGGCCTCCAGCGGCGCCCACCCTCCCACCCCTTTGGATGTTTTACGGTACGAGGACGTGCCTGCGGGGGGGGGGGGGGGGGGGGGGGGGGGTTAATGGGGGTCAGACTCATCTGTCACATTGTTAATGTGTTCTGCTCTGTGTTGTGATCTTGTTTTCCCCTGTCTTTGTGGTTTTTGGTTTAGTCCTGTTAGTTTTTCCCTGTCTGTGGTATTAGTAATTCCCCACACCTGTCTCTAGTTAATTTTCCCATTAACCCCAGTTCATTTAAGCCGTGTTTTCCCTCAGTGTTTGTGGGTCGTCGTCCATGTATGGTTGTGTTTTCCTGAGTTCATGGTATTTTCCTGAGTTCCTGTATTTTCCTGAGTTCTTGTATTTTCCTGTAACCTGAGTTTGTGAATAAACCAGCTGCATTGAAATTCTGTTCCCTCGTCTTCAGCAACCTGCACAAGACCTGACACATACAACACTGCTAACTGACATCATTTTTGGAACAAATATTGTAATTTTCCAAGTAATAATTTGACATTCATTATTCCCCACAATACAAAATATATACGTATACTTAAAATATGTGACTTCTTCTGGTTATTTAAAACACTTTAAAAAATATAAATATCATACTTTGGTCTAAAGAAGACATTCAAATTTTATGTGATTGCAAGTGTTTGGGCTGTACAAATATTAATATATGGTATAATTATAATTAAAACACAAACTATATATAATAATAATATCGATCATCCAGAATGTACAAGGTTATGTAGCCTACTGTATGTGGTAGTGTAAGGGCAGAGCTGGAGAGCTGGTCCAGTAGGTGGCAGTAAAACGACTCGTGCTGTTTCATCTGCTCCACTAGAAGAAGAGGGAGATTCTAAAGACAGCTGATGTGACAGCGATAAAGTTTTCAGCATGTAGGTATCACAGATTAGAACTCATATAAACTAAATCCAAAATAAGTTGCATGTGTCTCTCACAAGCAGTCGAACGGGAATCTTAACCGCTTGCTGTTTCTTTATCTGTTCACTTCTCTGACTTGGGTCTGTCGTGTTGTGCTCTTGACTGTTGCGGCATGCTGTTAATGTTGTTTTAAAGAAGGAGATTTTAGCAATTAATTTTATAAACGTAATACGATAGCACATAAGCTATTGCCATATTTGTTAAATCAAACTCCCCTCAGTTCTTGTCAGAGAGTCGCATTGCTTTTGACGATGAATGACTCCCACGTTGGAGAATGCAGGTGAATTTGGGACACTTATTTTTGCCATTGAGATGACGGAATTTTTTTCTCCAATTATCCTGAATAGCCTACACCCCTACTTGAGAGAGAGGAAAGGTGTTTCTGTCCAGCTGAGCATCACTATCAGTCTGAATGAAACAAATGGATCACATGCTACATTTTAAAACCAGAGCTGAGCTCAATTGATAAAAGTAGCCTAAACCAGACAAAAATGGACATGACATTCCATGGACTTGTTAAATTACTTTAGATAGCTTTACTGCGTCTCTCACCATATTAGGGCCTGCAAACATTTATAGCATAACCCTTTCAAAAACCCACATACTTATCAGCATTTCACACTTGTCATGGTAAAGTTAAAAAAGCTGTTGAAAGCTGTTTCCTTTCATTACTGATCTAGAAACAGTCTCTCCACACTAAAACCACAATAATTAATACCAGCTAAACTGACTCCAGGCCAGTGTTAAAGGAAGCTTACAGAGAAATGAATTGCTTAAGCCTCTTGTTTCCTGATTTTAACCCTCAGTTGCACAAGAGACAGTTTTGAAACATTAACTGGCAGTTCTGTCTCTCTGAGCACCGCAGGTGAGGCTGGTTATTTTATTCTCAAACTTTTCTGTGTTTTCGTTTTGGTAGTTTTGTGCTTTTTATATGGAGTGAAAATGGATTATGGTTTATGTTGACATGCTGAATCTGAGTTTGCATCCTTTTTGTTAGTCCATTGATGGTTCTGTCTTTAATTTTAGCAAAGAAACTATTGCTATTACTTATTTTTATATGTGTGGTTCTGTTCATAATTAAAATGTCCTAACTAGTGATAAATCATATTGTCCGATATTTTTGGGATTATCAGCCGACGACAACCTTGTCCCCTTGGTCAACAAACCGTGCTTCCATTTGTGAACTAATCTATCTAAAATAGAAGTTTGTTTAATTTCAGCTGGGTTTTTTTTGTGCTTATCATTTGGGGTCATGAACTGCTATAGGCCTATTATATATCAGTATTATATCGACCACTGCCCACCCTGCTCTTTAGGTGCATTGAAAACATCATATTAGATGGTTACTAGATATAAGGGATAGTTCATGACATTCTGTCATCATTTACTCACTCGTATGTTGTTCTTTCTCCTGTGGAAAAAAACATATTTTGAAAAATGTCTGTTTTTTCACCCATTCAATAAACAGGTTTGGAATAATTTGAAGGTGAATAATTGATGGCAGAATACTCCCTTTAAAAGAAAAAATCTGTAATTTACTCACTCTCATTTTTGGGTGATTCATTAACTTCCATTCATACATAGAAATGCAAGCAAAAGCGAAGAAGTTTGTATCGAAGTTATTGAATTTGGTGAACTCTGACCAGCAAGTTCGCATAGGCCTAGCTCAGAGACATACTGAAAATGTGTCTAAACTGAACTTGAACACAAATGTCAAAGCTACATTTTTTTATATCTTATATTCTTTTTTAGACTAGTTGACATTGAAGTCCATGTGGTGTATCAGGAATCACACATTCAGACAAACCCAACAGCCACACATCAAAACCACAGCTTCTTCTGCTATTTTAACTTCAGCTGAGAAAATGTGCTATGAAAAAAAAACTACTCATGAAATAGGTTGTTGCCATTGTTTCTGCTTGTGTTTATTGCTTCAGTGCTCAGAATTACTTACAATGATATTATCAATCTAGCTTTTGTCTGCATGTGAAAATGAAATGTGGAAGTGATGTTATGAAAACTGTTGAGCGTTGAAAACAACTGACTACTGTTGCAACAAGTTAAAGAAATAACTGTAGAAAATAGGTGTAATTTTAAAGAAATCAAGTGGATACTCCTCCTCTGTTCTGCACACTGCACGGCTCTTAACGGAGGAAAAAAATTGTAATGTTTGGGTGTAAAATCCCTTTAAATGGAAATTTATGTCATTTACTCACTTTCTCGTGATTCCAAACCTGTATTGAAATTTCTTCTGTGGAACACAAAAGAAGATATTTTGAACTGAAAGCTGTCTTTTTCTATACAATGAAAGTCAATGGGTTCCAAAACAACATGTTTGAATTCAAAATATAGTCGGGGGTGCGAAATAACTCCTGAGCTGTTCAAAAGCGGCACTCTGACCCCAGTGTTGACCCCGTGTCCTTGGCGTGTGTGCAGGTGCGATGGCGACGTGAGCTGCGCAGTAGTTCGAACCGAACCTCTTCATGAGCGCTGGGACTTAGTGGAGGCGTGTGCTGAATTACTCAATGCCCAATGGCAACGCAGCATGGGGGCGCGAATTCACTCGCTCCGCCAGTCGAGCCACAGCTATCCTGTGTGTCTCCTGCTGCTGAAGGGGGACAGGCGGAGTCAAGACGAGAAGCTAATAGGCCACGCCCGCTTGTCCCGTGTTCTGGGGAGCCGTAGTTTGTTTGTGGAGTCGGTGGTGGTGTGCAACATGCTGCGGGGCAAGGGGTACGGCCGTATCCTGATGGAGGCTGTTGAACGGTATGCCGAAGGACGGGGCTGCACCCGATTGTGCCTAACCACCCATGATAAGCAACACTTCTATGCCCATCTGGGGTTTGTGCTGTCCAAACCTGTCCAAAGTGTCGGGACGCTGGCCTCCTTCATGCCTATGGAGGTGTTGCACAAGTTCTGTAGAAGCACAGAGAACGAGGAGGAAGAGAGGAAGAGTGATGTTAAGTTGTTTTGCAATCCTGCACCATCTACACCATCTATTTTACCACCTCCTCCTCCTCTACTTTCCTGTCCTCCTCCCCCTATATCTCCTCCTCCATCTTGTCCTCCGTCATCCTGGGCTCCAGTAAGTCAGACTTTGGAGCAAACGCCATACACAGACAACAGAGGGTTGCCCATCTTCTGGATGCACAAGGACATCTGAAACTCAGGCTACACTCCTTCAGTCTGTCATTATTCAGGGATACACAAACAGTGTTTACAGGCTCAAGGAAGATCCAGTTTGAACTGTATTGACTGGAAATACTGTGACAATCTGAATGTGCCTTAATCAGAGTTTACTTTGTGTTAACTGTTATTTATTTTGTTTTTATATTTTTTAAATGATTTAATTGAAAGGTAAATCTTTTATCACAACCCTCTAAAGGAAATGTATTTGCTGAGATTTTCTGTTGCTTTCAAATGGTTATTTAAAAAATAAAATAAAAACATTCTATAACTTCACATTTTGTGCTTGTCATTTAATCGGATCACATTTGAGGTTGGGTTGTTGATGCGTAATGTTTCTATGGGCATTTCCTTTTTATCAACATTGCGATTTTATGTTAAAATTCACACGACTGTTTAAAAGTTTGGGGTCAAAGTCTCCATGCTCGCTGCTCACTCCAGAATACAGTAAGACAGTAATATTGTGAAATATCATTACAATTTAAAATGACTATTTTTCTATTTGTTTTTAGATAACCTTTATTGTCATTATAAACATGTATAACAAAATTAGGAAGTGCCTCCCTTTGTGCCGGATTATACAACAACTCAAACAATGTTACATAGACACAAATATTAAACATACAGTATAATGCAAAAATAATAAATTTGTAGTAAGTTTTAAATATATCAGTAATAAGAAGTATATTGCACTAAACCTGTGAATTGCTAAATAAAGAATGAAAAAAGAAAAATAGCACCCTGAGATTGTATATGTATGTATGTAGCAGAGACGGATCAGTGCTTATTAGATATATTTATAAATATATTTTAAAATGTAATGATATTTTATGTTTCAAACTCAGATTGTGATAGAGAAGCCATGCATCTTTACAGTACAAACCTTCCATGTAATATCTCATGAGATCATAAAAGTGGTGTACAAATAATTATTAAAGCATTATAATGCAGTTTTAGATGGAGTATTTGTTCTTAATGATGGAGTTTATTTCTTAAACTAAGTACACGATTTGAATAGTTCCAGACTCATTTCTAGATTATTTGCTGCAAGGTATCACTTATAATGAATGACACTAATTGTGTGTATTTCACAGGCATGCATTTGAGATCTTCGATTCATACCATCCTCACCTTAGCCCTTTCAGCCATTTTGTTTCTCAGCAACCCTGTTCAGAATATGGTTCAGGGGGCGGAGTCTGTCATCAGAAGGCGTGACTTTTCAGTGATCTGGAATATGCCTACAGCTCGATGTCAGCGTCGGTACGGAGTCTCCCTGCCGCTGCGCCAGTACAACATTATACATAACTCACAGCAGAGATTTCAGGGTCAGAATATGAGCATATTTTATCAGCGCCATCTGGGCCTATACCCCTACATCAACCGTCAGGGGTCAAAAGTCAATGGTGGCCTGCCTCAACAAGGATCCCTAAAGGCTCATCTCTCATTGGCTGAGGCGCAGATCATTAAAGTGTTGAGACAGATGTTCAGCGGATTAGCTGTGCTAGATTGGGAGGCGTGGCAGCCCATATGGATGTGGAACTTCGGGACCAGAATTGCATATCGGAAATTTTCGAAAAAGCTGGTTCGGTGGAAACATCCAGATATGACAGAGGAGGAAGTGAAATCCAAGGCGAAGGCTGAGTTTGAATTAGCAGCAAGAGCGTTTATGGAAAAGACTCTGCGCCTTGGTGTTCGCCTCTGCCCAGAGGGATTATGGGGGTTTTATGGGTTTCCCGGTTGCTATAACAATCATGGCCAAGGACAAAGCGGCTACACGGGGCAGTGTCACAATGGCACAGAGATTTTGAATGATAGACTGGCGTTTCTATGGCAACACTCCACCGCCCTGTATCCCAGCATTTATCTGTGGCGTAAGCTGGCAGGACATACACATGCTCAACTAATGGTGAGACATCGTGTACTTGAAGCCCTCCGAGTGGCATCCCAGCATTCACTTGGCACTGAAGCACTTCCTGTTTTTCCCTACGCCAGAGTCGCGTTCACACACACATTGACGTTCCTGAATCAGGTACAAGAACACCCTGACCTTTCCACGTGGCGTTTCACATTGTGAAGGTCAGAGCTCCGAGCTCCAGTCTTATCATGCATTAGTGGGCACTTCACCTCCACCCAGAATAGACACTGAAAGAGGAGGGGGTTTAGTTCTGAGCTTTTGCCCAGTACAGTAATAGTGACTCACTTCATCCTCATCTTCAAGTGGATGGTTCTCCTTTAGCCCAGATCCAATCTCAAGTATATGAATTATTGGCCAATGATTTGTAAGCGCATAACAATGCATTACTCTACAAACTTAGCATGCATTTTTGTTACTGTAACTAACCTCCGTACTCAAGGGGGCAATAGATTCAATCAAAGATAATCTTAAAAAAAACATCATTTTATTAACACTGTTAAATGTAACTTTTAGCAAATTTCAAAATGATTATCCATTTAAAATGATACATTTTAGTGTTTTTTTATTTATATCTACGGACCCCCCCTAGTCCTACTTTGCAAAAAAAATTAATAATAACTATCTCGTGGCCTCAAGATAGTAACTCGTGGCCTCAAGATAGTATCTTGAGGCCACTAGATAGTTATAATTAATTTTTTTGTATTACACCAAATATTAAAGCATTTTTAAAGCATTTTTATATAAGACATTTATAGCTTATTGGCAATATGAACATAATTCAAAAACAGACAGAATATAAAATTTGTGATTCCCTAGTTCTGACCACTGTTATTGTAGTATTATTTATTATAGATAGTTTTATTAATATTTACAATAAGCATTTATTTTGTTTAAATTTCTACTTAATTTTAGTTTACATTCTAGTAGTTGTCATTTAATTATTATTTTATATTTCTAAATGGTTTTAATTTTCATGGGTTTCAGGGTTTACTTCAGTTTAAAAAAATAATAATTTTAGTACTTTTATTTAATCTTATTTCAATTAACATTTTAACTGTTAACTTATTTCAGTTATTTGCAAAGCAAACATCTAATTTTCATTTGGTTTAAGTTTTTCATTTAATTATATTAATATTTTATTGTATTTCAGCTTTATTTCATAAACAACATTTCAACAACACTTGCTCTGACTCATTCTAAAGCATTCACATACTTTCGTTTCAAGCTTAGAGTGTCTTAATTTAGGCTGATCTGACTTTAAAACCTATATCATTGTGTGAAACTTTATCATAATATGTGTGTATCTTTTCAGACGGATTTGGAGCACACACTAGGTGAGAGTGCTGCTTTAGGTGCCGCTGGAGTTGTGCTATGGGGTGAGCTGAGTTTCGCCAAGTCCAAGGTCAGCAGGTCAACCTGTGTGTGAAAGTTTATGGTCTGGATTTACCACTGTGTGATAACCTAATGAAATAAGTTCTGTCATATACAAACTGAAAATGTATAATATTCTATATACATGCCTCATCATTAGTCATTGCTGGGGCTGTTATGATATAATACATTTCTGTCTTTCTCCAGCGGCAGTGCGCCCTCTTGCGTGATTACCTAGGCTCAGTATTAGGAGACTATGTCACCTCCCTGCAGGCCAGTGTGAGGAACTGCAGCGAAAGAATGTGTAACACCCAAGGACGCTGTGCTCGTCGGGACCCTCACTCGGGTTACATGATCCCTCTACGTGGTACCCATGAAGCTCTTCCTCTCAGCGACATGAGGTCAAAGTTCAAGTGTGTGTGTTATAAAGGATGGAGCGGAGAACAATGTGACCAAAATAATTTCTAAGAACTGTTTGCAACCCATTTCATTTCTGTAATGTGACATTTATGAGTTAAACAGAATATTCAATGAAAAAAAAAAAATGTAGAGTGGGACCATCAGGAATTTGTTTGATGGTGAAAAATGGGTGTTACACACCAGAATGGAGTCAGATTTGAATCTTTGCTAAACAGTGCCTTAATAGCCATTTAGCTGTTTATTAACATTATCCAATTGAGTGCAACAGTTCTGGAAGTATTTTTCCCATTATTTTTATTTTTTTTACTGTAGGGACTTTAAAAAAAAAAGTGGTCAAACGTTATAAGCTATTAACCAAACCAACATGCTACGAGATGAAGCACAACTTAATAATTTGAAGCAAAAAAAATAGTTTCAAGACTGTACTTAACTTACTGTACTTAACTTACTGTACTTGTAAGCTTTATAATGATGAAAAGAACTACAATCTCATGAAGCATTGCAAATGATATTATTGAAATAAAAACAAATATTTAAGTAGTTTGATTAGGGAGACTTGGTTACGTCATTCACAGCACTTTATGGGAGTGGGTTGGCACTAGAATGTTTTTTTTTGCCCTGATTTGCTTGTTTCGATTCTCTGATTAATGGAGATTTAATCGCAGAATTATGAGCAATGTAGTTTTTCACCAGAAATCATGCTGTTAAAAATAAACAGCTGTCATTAAACAAAATATTAGCAATAATGTAGAATGGTGGCTCCAACAAAAACATACCACACTGTGTAAAAAAAATTATGTGATCAGTAAGTCATGACAACATATGTTTTTACATTACTTTAACTTATTTTACAAGTTATACAAATTCAACTCATTTTAAAGCCAGTTTAATGTAATTTAAGTTGAAATGACTGCAAAATTTAAGGCAGAAACTTTTCTTTTTTTTTTACAAAGTGCATCAATTAACAAACTAATAGCTCACAGGCCTGTCTTTAAAGGTTTATAAGTTATCATTCCCTTACGGGGAAAACAAATGGGGTTTTTACTTCTGGAACCTGTCTGTTGTACTCTAACCCCATAACCTGAGTGCCATAAGCAGAAAAAGAAAGTCATTTTAAAAGCATAGATAAATCATAAACAAAAAGATCAGGGACATAATTAATAGTAAATTGGGTCAATTTGATAGTTTAATTTCATGTCAACTTTAAAGTGCTTCAAAAACTCGAAAAAATGTAAGATCCATGTCATGTAGATTTTTTTTTAATTCTTTTAAAATGATTTTTTTCTCATGGTCTATATAATTATTTACAGTCATTGTGCTCTCAAAAGCACTCACCATAGTGAATGTTCTTGCTCATTCAAAACATCACAGATCAAGCATGATTTATGTCACAATCTAATATGTTTGTTTACAGCGATATCAACTAATTAAAATATATTTTACATATTCTTTCCAAATTTTCTAATGTGGTTTTGTATTATCATTTGCTGTAGTGAAACTTATGTAGCAAGTTGCCAACACGTGTACAAAACAATACTGGTAAAAAACAACAACACTTAAATCACTACATTGTCTGTTTACACTCCACAAACGGCAAGTGAATGTTTTTGAGCAAGATAATTGACTAATGGATTCCACCAGAGTAATAGAAGCCTTTAAGAAAGTGACACACATTGATGTAAAGTTCTGGATCATTAGCAGACTCATAATCAGTGCTCTTCTCTCAGTGTTGTCACAGTGCAGTAGTGTTTCTGCTGTCGAGTGATATGTTCTTATGGTCTCTGCTCTGCTGCAGCTGTTGTAAGAGTTGGGAGATTTCCTCAGCTGTTTCCTGTTTCTGTTTCACCATCTCCAGAAGTGTGTGGAGAGCACTGCTCTGCAGGACTGGAGGGTTAGTAAAAGAAAACAGATGTTATTTGGTAAAATAACAGTTTAACAGGCCCTCTAAATGAATGTTCCGGGTTCAGTGTGTTCAAAAAGCTCTGTCCACAGCATCCATGGAATTAGGATTACCACAGAAAGTAATTTTGACAATGTAAAGGGTTAGTTCACCCAAAAATTAAAATTACCCCATGATTTACTCACCCTCAAGCCATCGTGTATATGACATTCTTCTTTCAGACGAATGGCAGTGAATGATTGCTTCTGTTTTGAAGTCCATCAAAGTGCATCCATCCATGATAAAAGTGCTCCACGCAGCTAATAAATTAATAAAGCCCTAATAAAAATATCCATATTTAAATCTTTATCGACTAAACTAGCTTCCAGCAGACGTTCTCCGCAAGTCGACTTACGCCAAAAGGGTACCCTTGATGATGTATGACGTAGGAGTATCGTAAGCTTTGACGCCTCTCGCGGTTTAAACAAACAGAGCTGGGCAACAAACTCAAGCTCCTCTGACATTTCTCTTTTAAAAAAAAAGTAATTTTAGACTTCTAATTCATGACTGGTGTTTTGTTTTGCTCTATCTTCTGTGCTTCCACCTTCATCATTACGTTGTGCATCAAGGTCAAGGGTTAGTCTTCCACCGTAAATCAATACGTTTGGCCGTCTGCCGGAAGCTAGTTATTTTAGTCGATTAAGTTTTAGATATGGATATTTTTCTTACACAAACGCATCGCTTCACTTCAGAAGGCCTTTATTAACCCCCAGAGCCGCGTGGAGCACTTTTATCATGGATGGATGCACTTTGATGGACTTAAAAAAATCCATTATAAAGATCACCGCCATTATAAAGCTGGGAAGAGCCAGGACTTTTTTTTTAATATAACTCCGATTGTATTCGTCTGAAAGAAGAATGTCATATACATCTTGGTTTGAGGGTGAGTAAATCATGGGCTAATTTTCGTTTTTGGGTTAACTAACCCTTTAACAACAAGACATTTTGTGTTCGCCCAAAAAAATGTTTGTGTTCCTCCAAGAAACTTTGCATTAGTTCACAAACCTTTTCGTTCCTTCGCAAAACTTCTGAACTCAAAGTTTCTCAGGGGAATGCAAAACATTAGAGAGAGAACGCAAAAGCATTGACATCATTTTTTCTACCATCATATTTTTTCCCCATCATCACCATGTCCCTTTAGGGGCTCCGCAAAAAATGCAAAGTTTCTCAGGAGAACACAATACTTTTGCAAAAGAACGCAAAAGCATTGAAATATAATTTTTCCTCCTATTGAAATATAATTTTTCCTCCTATCTCATATTTTTTTTTTCATCATTGTGTCCCCTTAGGGGCTCTGTATAAGTCAACATTATTCCACAAAAGCTGTCAATGGAGCTTAACTTATATTGAAGCCCAAACTATTTTTTTCATTTTAGCCTTAAAACACATTAATTAGCTTACACAAACAGATATTCTCACCTAAAAAACTGAAGATAAGAATGAGAATAAGGAGGAACGCAATGATGGCTGCACATGCTAAGAAATAGTGTCGTCTAGTGGAAGTGCAAATGTCATTCAGTCGGCTCATACAGGCTGGTTGACCTGTTTGATAGACAACTGCCCGATCTTGCATCTGGAGGTTCCCATTGGAGGAAGGAGGTGGTGGACGGGGTGGCTGAACACCTGACAGTGAGAGGTAGGTTTGAGTTGTATAGAAACCAACAAGGATTTTAAAGTCATACATACACGATGAAATACCTTTGCTGTGCAGGTCATTGATGGAATCGACCGAATGGAGCTCAATCTCTGTCAGGTCTCGCTCGCTGACACGAACAAATACTGGAGGAGGAGAAGGAGTGGACTTCATGATCAGTCCCACTACTGAGAAACAGACAGAATGCAAATCTGATTTAAATATTCAAAAACATAAAAAAAGTGTTTACCATCCCTCATGCCATTCCAAACCTTCATGACTTTCTTTCCTTCATGAAATATTGCCCGCAATTACATTTAATGGGGACTGGCTACAGACACAGAAGCACCATATGGCTTTGTCATAGGCCTATGCTATGTGAACTTTATGTGAGAAATCGAAGTGCTCCAGTAAGCTGATAACAGTAATTGGAATTTCATGGGACAAAGCAAGGAAAACAGTCTTCAAATTTTCTCCTTTTGTGTTTCTATTAAAGGGATAGTTCACCCCCAAATGAAAATGTTGTCATCATTTACTCACCCTCAAGTTGTTCCAAAACTGTGCGAGTTTCTTTTTTCTTTTGAACACAAAAGAAGATTTTTTTAAGAATATTGCCAGACAGTTGATGGTAGCCATTGACTTCCATGTTATTTTTTCCTACTATGGAAGTCTATGGCTATACCGTCAACTGCCTGGTTACCAACATTCTTCAAAATATCTTCTTTTGTCTTCAACAGAAGAAAGAAACACATACAGGCTTGGAACAACATTAGAGTGAATAAATGATGCCAGTATTGTAATATTTGGGTGAACTATTCTTCCTAACAAATAAAGAGCAGAAGACATTTAGATGTGTTAATGACAACATAGTCCAACCCCATGATGAATAAACACTAAATGAACTGTAATGCCATACCGTTTTACAGTTAAGTGCAGCTTTATCGATGTTAATATGCTGCATTTACCTATGTGATGCAATAGTGCGGTTTCTTTTTAACAGCTATATTTATCTCAAACATTTTGCCAACATTGATGCATGACTAAAATCCAGTGTAACTTGTGTTGTAAGTTTTCAAAGCCTGGAAACAGCAGTGATATGCTCTTATATATTGTACAAACAGGGACATTTGTTTGTTTGATACTGTTCACAATGCCACTCAAAATTATAGCCTACACCTCTGATAGAGACAGTAAACACAAGTGCACTGCATTCACCAAACAACTCATCATATTACTCTAAACCAGGACTCGAATTCGATTCGAATTGTCTCAGGTGAATGTTGGTTGAGTAGATAAAACGGAGATCTGGTGAATTAATGTAAACTTTTCGATGTCTACTATGGCCCAGATACGTAACACATTTCTTAGTAGGCTAAACCATTTTAACATGGTAAACTGATGCGTGTGTAAACTTACCCTCAGACTGGCTTCATCAAACGCTAGAAGACGCCTGTTCGTGGTTGCGTTGCTGACAAACACTAAAAAAAAGAAAGCCGCTGTGATTTGGATGGTCTTCTTCTCATACGGTCTGAAACGATCTGTGCCCGTCTCGTCCGCCTGGCACCTCTACCCTCTAACACAGCTCAAAATCCCCAGACCCAAAATAGCTACAGTCTCATGGACGAGAAGAGAGGTTATTTATAGATTTGGGGCCAAATAATCAGTAACATGCAGACTGTGTGCATTTTGTGATACAGCACAGGCATTAAAACTTTGACATTAGCTAGCGTTAGAGAAAGTTTGATATACATTATATTCTTCAATTGGTATTGGGGTAGAATAAAAACTACAACATAGAAATGTTTGTGTTTCACAAACTAGTGGATTAGTTTGCTATCGCTAGCAGAACGAGTACTGATTCACATCGTGCGTCACAGATTCATAGATAAAATAATTGTATGTTGCTATATTTGTTTGTTTATAAGGGCCACTCACCTCTATTATATTTGTTGTGGGCTGTGGGAATTTCTCAACCGCACGTGCACGTCAGGAATTCTAACTAGCCTACATTTCCCAGGATTCTCTGAATTTATACGGCACGCTCCTTGTTTTGCAGTGAAAGCAGAATTACGAGAGTGAGATTCGAGTTCAAACGTGCTGACAGTGAGGTCGTGTTGCCTGCGCTGGGCTTTTGAATAGTTGGTGTGAAACTAAACAAAACACAACATGCTTGCTCGGGCTTTTGCAAACGGACTCTGTAACCGACTTTCAAGGGAAACCACGCGGACTGTCGGGTTAGGCGGAAAGGGGCGGCAGGACAGACAAGCTTCCACAGAGGTATGCACGGTACTGGGATCATCAAAATCATCTGCTAACTACTTGAAATAAACCAAGTCTTTGCAAAACCGTGAAAAATTACTAAAGATGTATAATGGGGAAGTTTGCATGGTGCATTTCAGTGTAATTCTTATTTTGAATGATTTTGAATGTATTGCCTGTAGTCGTTCATGCACAATGAACACGATGCTGTCAGTGTCCGCTCGAGCTGCTGCGCTAATTAAGAGCACGAGAGCGTCCATCCGTTTCCGTTCAGGGTCCTCTCGGCTTCCACTCAGTGAATCACTGAAACACACTGATGCACTCCAATTCAAATAGGGTCCCTACGGAGTGTTCACTGCTCTCTCACTCACTCTCTCTGCTCTCTTTGTAGAAGTTCACTTCAGTTGGCAATATTTTATTTTGTACGGAACACCCTGTAACGTCATCAAACGCTGACAATGAGTAGCGCAGTTTGAGTTTTTTGTATGACAGGTGTACATGTATGGCAAGCCGTTTTAGCTTCTATTCATTACCAGGATATGAATTCTTGATATCAACAATTCAATTCTTGATATCAACAATTCAATAGAGACAGTGTAGAGAAAAGAAATCTCTGATGACCGAGGCACTCCTTAATTAAAATGTCTTTATTGGAAAACTGACATGTCCTAAACGGACAATTTTAAAACACCCACGCGTAGCGGCATGGAGCGTTCTTCAGGGCCCTGAAGAAGGCTCCATGCCGCTACGCGTGGGTGTTTTAAAATTGTCCGTTTAGGACATGTCAGTTTTCCAATAAAGACATTTTAATTAAGGAGTGCCTCGGTCATCAGAGATTTCTTTTCTCTACACTGTCTCTAAAGATGTTCTACCTTGGACCGAAGAGCACCCAAATTAAACTTAAAAGGAATTGAGCACGCCATTCATCCTGAATCTAATCAACAATTCAATTCTTGATATCAACAATTTAATTCTTGATATCAACAATTAAATTGTTGATATCAAGAATTACATTTTTGACATCAAGAATTCAATTGTTGATATCAACAATTACATTTTTGATATCAAAAATTGAATTCTTGATATCAAAAATTGAATTTTTGATATCAACAATTGTATTTTCACTAGTAAAATGTCACCAGAGGCTGCCATTCAAAACCAATTGTTGATATCAAGAATTGATTTCTTACTAGTTGAAATTCCAATTTCACATATCAGAAATACAATTATTACTAGTAAAAACCTTTATTTTTGATATCAAGAATTAAATTGTTACTAGTTGAAATGTCTATTCTTGATATCAGCAATTGAATTGCTACTAGTAACAATGTTCATTTTTGATATCAATAATTCAATTTTTACTAGTGACAATTTTAATTTCTGATATCATGAATGTGATTGTTACTAGTAAGAAAGCCATTTTAGATATCTGAAATAATACTGATATCAGAAATACATTTTCAGATATCAAAAATGATCATTTTTACTAGTAACAATTGAATTGTTGATATCAAGAATAGACATTTCAACTAGTGACAATTTAATTATTGATATCAGGAATTCACATTTTTACTAGTAACAATGTAATTATTGATATCAAAAATGATATTTCTACTAGTAAAAAATCAATTCTTGATATCAACAGTTCATTTTGAATGGCAGCCTATGTTGACATTTCACTAGTGAAAATACAATTACAGATATCAGCAATTAAATTGTTGATATCAACAATTCAATTGTTGATATCAACAATTACATTTTTGATATTAACAATTCAATTCTTGATATCAACAATTCAATTCTTGATATCAACAATTCAATTCTTGATATCAAAAAATGTAATTGTTGATATCAAGAATCCATATCCTGGAAATGAATAAAAGCTAAAACGGCTTGCCATAGTAAAGTTAAAAGTTGTTTAAAGTTAAAACTTGAATACGAAATTGTATATATTAGGTCATGCTCTGCTATTCTTTCTGCCTTTGCTAGTTCATTTCCAATGATCCCATGGTGTTACAATTTAATTAAACCACATATTCCCTTTAGTATCTAATGATAGGATCAATAGTATCAAATAATATGATCTTATGAAAACTGCATGTGTACTGATTGCAATAATGAATAGTAAAATCATTTAACTGGTAATAGGGTGACGGGACACTGAATTCTCTTGAACTTCTAAACAGTGTGTGACACCTAAAGTAATAAAGATAAACTCTCAAACACACACTCTCTCTCAGTAGATCAGATAGTGTCCTAGTCTCTCATTTAGACTTCTTAGTTGACTTTGGACTGGTTTCGTAAACTGTAAATAGCTAATGTGGCCTAATGTGAGGTGGGTGGCTGGACACATAGGCAGGAGTCAGTCCTTGAGGTCAAAGGTCACAGTACCACGCCATAAGCTGATTTAGTATCACGCACTTGATCTTATTCATTGTGGAATCTATTTATTAAACCCATGCTGGACAACATATAAGATTCAATGCAAATTAAAGTTTTTTAAAAACTATAAATATTAAACTTTTTTTATTATTGTTTAATAAATATTAACTGTCTTTATCCCAAATGATTTATTTGCACTGCTTTTTCTCTGTATCTAGGTGGTACTCAAGAAGACCCCGCTATATGATTTCCACAGGGCTCAGGGTGGTAAGATGGTGGAGTTTGCGGGATGGAGTATGCCTGTGCAATACAAAGACAGTCACATTAACTCACACATGCACACACGCCAGCACTGCTCCATCTTCGATGTCAGTCACATGCTGCAGGTCAGTGTGTAGACATTCAAAGTACTGCCTTTGTAGGTGTATGTAGACCAATCCATGTGATTTTTTTTTTTTTTTTACCCAATGCTGATTTTAATAGAGTAAAAAATTGTGTGACATGAAAATTCTATCAGTTTAAAGTGCCAATATTCCTGACAATATTGGATATTCTGTATTATGAGGAAGTAGCGTGAAGTGCATCTGAATGTGTCTGGTTTGTTGCTTTCTCCTCAGACTAAAGTCTATGGTAGAGACAGAGTGAAGTTTATAGAGTCTTTGATTGTTGGAGACATTGCTGAACTAAAAGACAACCAGGTATGGTAATAACCGCAAATTTAGTCACCATGAAATCAAAATGGATAATTCTTGTTTTTTATGGAATTTTATTTATATTAGTGCAGTATATATTATAAATGGACTATCTGTGCACATCATTATTTTTCTTGCAACTTCCAGGGTTTCTGTGGGTCTCAAAAAGGTCTTAAAAAGTCTTAATTTGCCCTTACACAAAGAACTACCGGTACACGCCAGCTTTAAATAATAATACAGATTGCTTTGTCATCCAAAAAATTTTTTTTTCCTAGGGCACTCTGTCCCTCTTCACAAACACTAAAGGAGGAATCATGGATGATCTGATTGTGACCAAGACAGATCAGAAGTACCTGTATGTTGTCTCCAATGCTGGCTGTGCAGACAAAGACTCTGCTCATATGCAGGCCAGTAAAAGTTCATGAAAATAAAAAATGCTCATCATTTGATTGTGATTGGTTGATCATGGCATTTAAATATTTTTAATAATGAAATTATTTGTAAAAAAAAATTCCAGTTTTATTAAATAGTATTGTGTATGAATCTGATTCTTTAATGTAGTAATGTAATTTAATGTTTATTTATGAGTAATAATGTGTTTTTTGCTCAAACGTTTGTGTTTGTTTGTAGGCCATACTGCAGGAGTTTAAATCAGCAGGTCATGATGTAGATTTGGAATTCATGGAAGAAAGTCTCATTGCTCTGCAGGGTAAGTTGTGGGTCTGTGATATAGACTGAACAAAATTATAAACGCAACACTTTTGTTTTTGCCCCCATTTTTCATGAGCTGAACTCAAAGATCTAAGACTTTCTATGTACACACATGGCCTATTTCTGTCAAATATTGTTCACAAATGTGTCAAAATCTGTGTTAGTGAGGACTTCTCCTTTGCCAAGATAATCCATCCACCTCACAGGTGTGGCATATGAAGATGCTGATTAGACAGCATGATTATTGCAAGGCGTGCCTTACAACATGGGGCCGTGCATTATCATGCTGCAACATGAGGTGATGGTCGTGGATGAATGGCACAACAATGGGCCTCAGGATCTCGTCATGGTATCTCTGTGCATTCAAAATCCCACCAATAAAATGCACCCGTGTTCATTGTCCATAACACACGCCTGCCCATACCATAACCCCACCGCCAACATGGGCCTCTCGATCCACAACGTTGATATCAGCAAACTGCTCACCCACACGACGCCATACACGCTGTCTGCCATCTGCTCTGTACAGTGAAAACCGGGATTCATCCGTGAAGAGAACACCTCTCCAAAGTGCCAGATGCCATCGAATGTGAGCATTTGCCCACTCAAGTCGGTTACGATGACATCTGTAGTCAGGTCGAGACCCCGATGAGGACGACGAGCATGCAGATGAGCTTCCCTGAGACGGTTTCTGACATTTTGTGCAGAAATTCTTTGGTTATGCAAACCGATTGTTGCAGCAGCGGTCCGGGTGGCTGCTCTCAGACGATCTTGGAGGTGAAGATGCTGGATGTGGAGGTCCTGGGCTGGTGTGGTTGCACGTGGTCTGCGGTCGTGAGGCCGGTTGGATGTACTGCCAAATTTTCTGAAACGCCTTTGGAGACAGCTTATAGTAGAGAAATGAACATTCAATTTACGTACAACATCTCTGGTGGACATTCCTGCAGTCAGCATGCCAATTGCACGCTGCCTCAGAACTTGCGACATCTGTGGCATTGTGCTGTGTTATAAAACTGCACGTTTTAGAGTGGCCTTTTATTGTGGCCAGCCTAAGGCTGCGTTTACACTTAGCATTAACATGCGATCACCGTGATCCGATCAAGCAGATCGGATCATTAGCCAATCAGGACATGGTGCGTTTATATTTGTTCACATTAAGCAGCTTCTGTATCTGGATAACCGATCGGATTTCTGTTTCCCGCATAATATTTAAATCAGGTCTGTGGCACGACACCAGACTAATAGTAAAGATGATACAAATTAAACAACATCCCAATTGCTTTCACTCACTCACTTTACTTTCATATGCAATCTCCATTAATTAGATCAAATTATATTTTTTGAAAGAAGGAATAGCCTACTTCCAGAGTTGATCTTACAAAAATAACTGGGTTGATAATGTTAAACAAGTCACATCATCGATCATCTGGGTTTAAGGTTGCGTGCAATGACTATATTGACAGAAATGGGAGATTGATAAACATGCTGATACAATAAAAACATTCAACATTTAAAAAAATTCCGATTCCGATTATTCCTCTGGCAAGTGCAGCTCTTCATTAAGATCTCATGACTGACTGTGAGTGTACAGGTCTCGTTCAGATAATGTTGCACAATTAAAATGAAAAATGACACACATAAATAAACTGTTTTAAAGATTGACGTTTATTGTTCAAATAAGTTTAAGTTTTGCGTCTGGCCATTACTTTCTGACAGTCATGCGGGGATTTAAATTACATCCACCTGTGAATGCAGACACGATGGCTGGATTGCGTTTACATTACACTGAGATCCGATCACAATGCGTCCTCGACTACCTCCGAACCAGGACACGCTGATCGGATAACATTCCGATCAGATGTGCGTTTACACTTGTCTTTTCAATGTGTATGTGGACAACATCCAGATACAGGTCGCATGTTAATGCCAAGTGTAAACGCAGCCTAAGACACATCTGTGCAATAATCATGCTGTCTAATCAGCATCTTGATATGCCACACCTGTGAGGTGGATGGATTATCTCGGCAAAGGAGAAGTGCTCACTAACACAGATTTAGACAGATTTGTGAACAAATATTTGAGAGAAATAGGCCTTTTGTGTACATAGAAAAAGTCTTCGATCTTTGAGTTCAGCTCATGAAAAATGGGGGCAAAAACAAAAGTGTTGCGTTTATAATTTTGTTCCGTGTACTTTCATGGTAATACTGCCGACATTCCTGCTTTATTCCTTTAGAATACATTGGTGTGTGTGTGTTTTAAATGTATTATGTACATTTTCAGGCATTCGATTGATTGTATATTTATTCTATATTTATATGCAGGCCCATCAATGGCCCAGGTTCTGCAGAAAGGTGTGGGTGATGACCTCAGGAAGCTGACCTTTATGACCAGTGTTTTGACCACAGTGTTTGGCATCCAGGGCTGCAGGGTCACACGCTGTGGATATACAGGGGAGGATGGAGTTGAGGTGTGTGTGATCTCCATCTGACTGTAGGACAACTATCCTGATATTATTTACTACCATTCAGAAGTTTGTTGTCAGTAAGATTTAAATATCACTGTTTCCACAAAAATATTAAGCAGCACAACTGTTTTCAGCATTGATAAAAATAAGAAATGTTACTTGAGCAGCAAATCAGAATTTTCAACTCTTTTCTGGAGGATTGTGTTTTCTGAATAGAAACAGTTATTTTAAACTGTAATAACATTTCACAATATAACTGTTTTAATGTATTTTTGATCAAAAATCTTGGTGAGCGTAGGAGACTTTTTCAAAAACATGACTATTATAAGTAATTAGAGGCACAAATCTCATATTTTGTTTTTCCAATATAGGAAATATTAGATCTGATCAAAAATATTATCTAACATAAATAATTAGCTAGTTTTAAACACTTTTTGGCGGGGCTTGGTTTGTCTTTATTTTTTGTTGCATGCATGTAAAGTTAAATTTCTTGTCTGTACACATGATTTATTCAGATATCAGTACCACCTGGAGACGTTGTCTCGCTGACTGAAAAGCTGTTAGCCAATAGTGAGGTGAAACTCGCTGGTCTCGGTGCCAGAGATAGTCTCAGGCTGGAGGCAGGACTTTGTCTGTATGGCAATGACATTGATGAGACCACCACACCTGTGGAAGCAAGTCTTGTCTGGACTATAGGTCGGTCAAGACTTTTATTTTCAGTTCTCATGAAAGTGTATTAGGTATTAATCTATTGGTTTGTGTTAAGGTAAGCGCCGTCGACAGGCACTAGATTTCCCTGGTGCTGACGTTATTGTTCCTCAAATAAAGGCAAAGACTCAGAGAAAGAGAGTGGGACTGATCTCCACTGGACCACCTGTCAGACAACACACACCCATCCTGTCAACTGACGGGAGGGTTATAGGTAACAAATGCATTTGTGTTTAAAGTGCCACTATTATGCTTTTTCAGATATTACCTTCATGTATTGTGTAGTATAGCTGTTTGTGAATGTAAAAGGTCTGCAAAGTTTCAAAAATCAAAGTGCACTATAGTTATTGTCTCCCAAAAGAAAGAACTGATTCTGAACTGCCTGAAACGAGTTTAGAATTTAGTCATACTTTCTGCATGAACCTACGTAGGTTTGTAACAAATTTGCATAGTGCCAGGTCTTCATTAGCTGCCCGCAAACAATGTCTACTTTGACCCGCCATCATGCTCTGTAGTTGTAGCTGAGGCATGGTTCATGGTTTGGTTCATGTTGTCGACATCTTGAGAAGATGCTCTTTTCTGTGCTTCGAAAGCAAATTCACTTTGCATGCACTTCCAAAGGACGAGGACTCGGGCTTGAATTAATATAGTAAAGATGACACCATTATTACTGAGTTTGTATCACTATGTAAGCACCGAGGAAGCGCTGAATTCTGATATAGTAATGTTTTTTTGACATGCGCTGTAAATGGTAGACCAATCATAACAGACTGGCCCATCACACCAATCAAAGCAGAGTAGGCTCACGGAAAGGAGCGGTTTAAAGAGACCGAATCCTTTATCGAACCGTTTCAGACACTGAGAAAAGATGTGATGCTGCAATGTATATTATGAGAAAATTAAAGTGTTTTTTGACCTTGGATGCATGTAAACCTATTGTATCAGACCTCCAAAACAAAATTAGGAACATTTAAAATAGCATAATGGGGCACTTTAAAAGAATAGTTCAAAATCATCATTTACTCACTTTCCAAACCCATATGATGTTATTTCCCGCCCACTTTATTTTAGGTGAGGTCACCAGCGGATGCCCCTCCCCCTGCCTCAAGCAAAACGTTGCTATGGGCTACGTGGAAGCTGGCTTCAGTAAAGTGGGCACATCAATCCAGGTGGAAGTAAGGAAAAAAGCAGTGCCAGCAGTGGTCAGCAAGATGCCATTCGTGCCCACCAAGTACTACATGGGCCAGTAGACCTACTGATCATAATCCCATCTGCGTTTAAGAGAGGGTCTGTCGTAGATCTTGTCTGGAAGTATTTAGCACTGGAATGGAAACCACACACGTCAACATTGAGCATTCCATAATGCAAACACAAATGCAAACTTTAAACACATACAAGATTCATTTAAAAAGTTTTCTACACATCTGGTTTTATGCCAGTGTACTTCTTTAGTGTTATAGTTCTATGATAGACAATAAGATTATTAACAGTATTAGTCTGAATGAGATATATACTGTAATATTAGAAAAGTGCCTAATTTCTCAGGTATAGATTATTATGCTGTAGAAATAATTAACGGCATCATCTTTTAACTTCAGACCACTTCACTGTGAAATCTTTCTGTCTGAAAGAACATTTACATTTTCTTTTTCTTTTTGGGATGTGATTAAATAATAAAATTTTATTTTATATAATTTTATAAACCTTTACCTGATTGGTAATATAGTAATACAGTCAGTGATAATTCTGTTTGTACTGTGGGCTGTGATTTAAAATAAAATATATTAAAAATAAATTATAATATATTAGATTTGGGTTATTTGCAGACATTGAGCTTGACTATTATGTAACGTTTTACGATGATTGATCTTAGTTGGTCAGTTAGTAAATTAATAAACAGAAAAAAGTGGGTATTGATATAGTGAATAATTAACTTGTTAAAGTGAATGAATTTTAATGGCCGATGTTGTACACCGGTGACGTGTACCACCGTCTCATTCTATGAGAATTACTAGCGACATAAATGTCAGGGTATACTGACAGTTGTGATTAGCGTCATTGTTTTCAAGCAGAAAAAGTTTATAAAGCTGTGACTTTTCCGCAGACTGTGCAATCCAAACATATCTAAATGGCTGATCATTGTTGGAAATGTAGTTCTCAATTTTACCTCTGTCACAGAATTAAGTCAGCTGGAATTCCTACAGCGAACTACATTACCCATAATGCCCAGCTGCTGTGTGTTCCGTAGAGGAGGAGCGTGCCGGGTGTGCGAGCGTTACCGATGGGAAGATGGTGGAATCTGAAGCAGCAACGTGCACGATACTCCGTCCCAAACATTTCCAACAACATTTACCATCACAACCTGGTATTAGATATCGGTTACCCGGGGACAACCATAGATAATATATACTAAAACTAAGAAAGAATTTTAAGTATTATTTTGATTTCGGTGCACCTTACATTGTGGTGCCTGAAACGTGGGGCCAAATTGCACATATATCACAGTATTTTGATAACGTTACTCTGGACAGGACTTCTCGGCTGGGATTGTTTATATACAGATTACTGTGTACCGTGTGTTGCTCTCTATAATCTGTGTCATTTGGTGTTTGGAGCGGCTGTCAGCATGCCACGAAGCAAAAAGGGGAAACGCGGTGGGAACAGTTCGAGCAAGGGTGAGTTTATCTGTAACACCTTCTGCTGTCATAGGCAGTATAACACAATCACACGGCAAAATATCGCTAAGCAATTTTTTATCTTACAAAATATATTTAAAAAAAGATAATTATACTTTTATAAACTGTGTAAAGAGTCGTTTTCAATCTCTCTTGAATTATTGTTCCTACACCATTTTTTTTTTTTTCTTGTAAGAATAAACCTCACTAAAGTGTAATTTATGTTAAAACAAGAAAATAATGTAACCTTTTAAAATAGGGTAATATGTACAAGCAATGCTTGCTTGGGTGACATTGACCAGCTGGAAACTTTATTTTCTCTCTCTTTCCTTTCCGATTTTAAGCCAAAATATTGAAATGATGCATATTATTTTACAATTTTTTCCCCCAGGCATTACGTTCCCCAAATAGGTTTGATTGATTTAGTCTTGCTGATGTGGCTGTAACCTTTCAGCACCATTTACAGCTGAGCTTCATTTCAAGAACTAGTCTTCTAAAAACTTGAATTATAAATAAACTAAATCAAATTATTAATTAAAAATCTAAATATTTATCTATGACTGTTTAGGAAACTGTGTGTTCCCTTTACCTCAGCAGCAAGGATAGAAGCAGAGTGATTGACTGTCAGGGTTATTCAGTCTGCAGCATGACAGGTGAAGCTCATGCCGGCTCGTGTATATTTAGCATAAGTGTTACGGAGCCACGAAAACCGGGCCTTTTAGGACCACTCACGCGAGGTGTATTACAGAAATTTTGGATTAAACATTGAAACGTTCGTCTCGAACGATAGGTTTTCCGTTTAAAAAAAAACATTTTTTTTGTTAAGTTCACGTGCAGAGCAGCGTCACGTGCAGCGTCAGCACGACTCGTGCGTGTGGACCGCCTGCATTTATCTGGCATGGTAAAAACGGGTATTTCTAGTGTCAGAATTCACTGCGACGAGTGCTGAAGAGTTTTGTTTGAAGGTTGTCAAATCACTTGATTATATTTCGGTGTGATTTGTACTGGCTGAAAAAAAAAAACAGGTTAAACTAATCTACTATGGTTTGCTGGTCTTCGCTGGTTTCAGGCGGTTTTTACAGCTGCTTTAAGATTGTTGTTTGTAGAAAGCTGGTGGACAAAGTGAATTCCCACCCTAATCAGCAAATCACCAAAACCAGCTAACCATGTAAGTATGACCAGATTGGGAGATCAGCACACCATTTTAGGTGTTTTTCAGTATGGCTGTAATTTTGAAAGGTTAGGGAAGACATTTGAGGCTACTTGCAATACCGGTAGTTATCTTTCTGTGTTGGCTGGCTTTGTCCTACAGTTAAAGTTGAAATGTCAAACTGATCTCAGATAAGATCTGTGAGTAGTTTAATCTGTCTCTTCCTCCTGTTCACTGTGAGCAGGCTCACTTCGACAGGAAGTGCTTCAGCTGCAGTTGTCAAAAACTGTCCTGTCACGTCCAGGTAGCGTGACCTGATCTTGATTGTGACCTTATGCCTCTCACCCCATTAATGTTTAATGAGCAGCATGTCAATATCCATTCATTTGTATTTGTTTACATGTCTCATGTGTCTCTAATGCCTTTCATGACTTGAGAACCAAAATTCCCCACAAGCATATATCACTTCTGCTTCCTTGTGAACGCAGACCTATAGATCAGTGTTTCCCAACAGTTTTTGGTCTATTGTACAACCACATCAGTAAAGGTCAACTACATTTTTATTGGTACCAAGCCAGAAATGTGTTCCTTTTATCTCCTATTCGCCTTATTCACCTCGAACGTTCCACCGACCCTGAGGGGTACACTTACCACTTTCGGTAGTTCTCACAACACGATTTCTCTCAGTGCAATGGTGCCTCCCTGCTGTGTTCCCCACTGTACACAGTCAACAACTCCATATCACTTACAGCTTACTAATGTTAACTTACCCCTAACTGCTACAAGCTAACGTTAGCAGAAACTGCGGTAAATTCGCGCCCATTCATACCTTCAATGTCATGGATAAATCCTTCGATCCAGTTACTGTATCCCTTCATTAACACAGCCCGGGGGATGTTGCAGTCGGTACTGGCCCACTGCTCCACATTTTGAATTAATAATTCGGGCAGACAGGAAAGATTGGTGGTCCACACTGGGGTTTCCATTGCTGGTGCTGCTCATAGGTGCTGCTGCGTCGGAGTCAAACTTCCGGGTTTGTGTACCCCTCAACGGCGTTCGAGTTTTCAAAATGGCCGACAGGTGAATAAGGCGAATTTTACTGGAAATAATTGATCAGTTTCAGAGGCTATTTTCTCACCCATTAGCTTCTTCTGTAATAAGCTCATCTTTCATGAGATTCGACAGTTCTTCCAATCAGAAAGAAACTGGGATGATTACCAAAAGTCGTCATTTGCACTTTTTCAGTGGTAGAATTGAAATACCAAAGGACCCTGGGCTACACAGCTCCACTATGTTGTAACGGTGGCAGCCGCCCTAATACAAATAATTGACTTTAAAGAAAATTTTGGGCGCCAAACAGGATAAAACCTGTCAAAATTGAAATAACCCCAGGACAGCCAAAAAATAAACACCTGTTACACAACAAAATTATAGTAATAATCCAAAAAGAAAAATCATTTCACAAAGGAGTTTCGCGACGCCCCAGACTTCAACCACAGGAAACAACAGATCGACAAGCGGCCGTCTCTCCCCAACAATCCATCACGATTTCACTACAAACTTCTCAATGCACAAACGGGTGACGCCCTTTCCCAGGTACGACACACTTCCTTATATTCAATTTCCTTCCGTGATTAACGTTGATTGACATACTCCACCCATTTGCGCAAACGTGAAAGTAAACAAACAATTATGTGACTCGAGTCGTGGCACAGATTCTCTTCATTGCCACAATGTGATGAAGCTTCTGGAAAGTTGTGGAACTCAAGTCAAAATATTTGGCTAATTGTTTCTATCCACATTTTGATTTTGCTAAGTCTGAGACTGTTGTGGATTGTCTCAGATATGTTTTCCACCAATTCCCAACTCCTCCACATGGAATCCATCCATCCTGAATGCACTGCTGCTTCCCATCTCATTCCTGCTGATCTGATGTCTTATGCTGATGCATGTATTAGTACAGCAGTTAGTATGCACTACCATTTCAAAGTTTACTCAGCTGTCACATTGATATTGATGAGAGATTTCATTTATTGTGGCCAGACTGTGAGCATAAGAGAGTCTTCATTAAAAAACAAACCAAACATTAGGAAATCTTACCGACCCCAAACTTTTGAACAGTATTATGTACATTAAGCAGACCAACTTATAAATGAGGAATATCTTCACTAAAATTCTCCCAAGGGAATCAGACTAATCAAGATAAATCATGATTAAATCAATCTAACTATATACTTTTAGACAATATCTAGTAAAGTAGTATAAAAAGGCAGATAAATAATAGTTTCAATACTGAATCTTTTCAAGAGCATTAACTATATGGACCTACCTTTCTGAGATTAGCCTGATTCGGTAGATTCTTGATCTAGAGTGGATCAGTGAAGAGACAGTGATTGATTTAAAGAGGATGGAGTCTCCGAGGACTGGATTATTGATTCATGGTTTTCTTCACTCCATTTTAGGTCATTTTTAATCATGACATTGACACTTCCATGTTATGTACTGAAGGTCTGCTGCTGGTATCTCAGGGAAAAATAGTTAGGCCATTGTCTGTGACGCATGTGTGTTTGAGAGACGCCACATTGAACTTTTGTTTCAATGAGAGCTCTGTTTCTTAGCCGTGGCTTAGGGTTCCATCCTTAGTGTATATGTGAGTGAAAAAGGGTTTTTTCTATTGGTTTCCTATATAGTCAGACTGTTCACACTTTGTCAAAAGTTCAATTAAAAGTCAGTGGTACACTAGATTATTAAAACAAACGGCACGGATTGGTTTTGCAATCCTACATGCGTGTTTGTTTTATCTGAGCACTGAAGTGAATCATTGTACATAGGATTGGTTTAGGTACATGAACTTTGTTGACAGTTGAAAGTTGAAACATACATGATCACTCTGACCCATCTATTCCCCTAACCTATGATCATTCCCTTCTGTGTTCCCTCTTTTATTAATTTAAACCACTAAACTAATGTTCAATGTGTATCTCTTATTCTTGTCTCTCTCTGTTTCAGGGAGGAATGGGGTGAGAGGCGAGTCTGGTGTGAGTGATGATGATTTAGCGTCTGATGTTCTCAGTCACTGCAGCAGCGCCAGTGAGAGCGCATCTGTTGTAGAAGAGGGCACAGGTACATGCACAATTACAGTTGCATAAATCCACAAACTATCGCATATATATATTGCCCCTAGCACATCCACACAATGACACTCTGTGCAGGTGAGGCAGTAGATGAACAAACTGCTCAGGAAGAAACAGAAGACAAACTGAAGCAATGTATTGACAATCTGATGGACAAAAGGTATCAATACGCTAAAATACAACAGTCTGCAATTACACAGTTACTGAAAACCATATAAGCTCTGCAGCTGTTTCACTCTGTTGTTTTATATGTTTCTCAGTGCTAAGACCCGTCTGGCTGGATTAGAAAGTCTGCGCTTGGCGTTTTGCTCCAGAGTCCTGTATGAATTCCTGTTAGAGAGACGTTTCACCATTAGTGACTGTCTGGAGAGGAGCTTGAGGAAAGGTTGGAATTAGGACTGATTTTCTTTCTTTTTTTTTGGTTTGCTTTTATATATGCTTGTTAATGTATGTTTTATTAGATCAAAACTCATGTTTCATTGTTTTTAATTATTCATTTTATTTGTTTTACATAAATACTAGTTTATCTTTTCTGGATTAGTAAAACGTGATTGTAAGAATTTAAGTAAAAGCACTGTAAAGATCATTTTTATTATAATTTTATATATTTTTTCTGTTGACAGTGCTGCTTGTACTTATTCACAAAAGATAAACTATTTATATAATTAAAAACATAATAAAAAATAATTAAGAAAGGCAAAAAACAACAAAACATGCATTTTATCTAATAAAACAAAGATAAACCATTCTGCTTGCTCTTACACTCTAAAGATACCAGAAAGTTATAACCACTCTTCATCCAAAAGCTAACTGTAATTTTAATGTATACAAAGGGCCAAAAATTGATTGAGGACAGTGTGCCAAAAGTATACCATATTCAATTTTTATATACATTTTTTTTTTTTATTATTATTTTTTTTTTTATTATATAAAATTCACTTATATTTCAATGCAATAAGTCAAAACAACAAATCAATTAAGATTGATAGATTTCTAGAGCTGTGTTATTTTTTGGGGGAGAAATCCCAAGCTGCACATAGACATGTATCTGTTGTTTCTCCTACTTGGAAAATAAACTGGGTTGACTTACTGAGTAAAGTCTCATTCCCTCTAGGTGGAGGAGAGGAGCAGGCGGCGGCTGCAACAGTGGGAGCTCTCTTGTGTGGGCAGCTCGGGGGTGGAGTCGAAGGTGAGGAGGGCTTCAAGATGCTCCGCCCCATCCTCAGCTCCATCCTGATTGACAGCTGTGCCAGCCTTTCAGCGCGACAGAGTGTGAGTGATGCCTCAAAATATGTCCATAATCTCTTATTAGATCTATTACATTGACTTTTAAAATGTGATTGTTTAACTATATATCTATCTTTTGTCAGTGCGCTCGAGCTCTAGGTATTTGCTGCTATGTCTCTGCCTCAGACGATCCAGAGGTACAGTCAGATCTTGTAAAAAGCATATTAATATCTATAGATCTGCATGTTTGTAGAAGTATCATCTGTCTTTTTCAGGACCTGATAAAATCTCTTGGACATTTGGAGAGCGTGTTTGTGGCTGCATATCCCCTGGGTGATGGCACTCTGCCCTCTGTCAAAGCTGGGACCCCTGCGCTCCACAGCGCCGCCCTACAGGCTTGGGCTCTGCTCTGCACCCTCTGCCCTGCGTCACGCATCGACACCATTCTCAACCAGTGAGTTTGACATGCAAGAAAACACATCTGTGTATAAACTCTACAAACTTAACCCTCTGAGTGTTTTCTGGGTCCTGGAGGTGTTCTGACATGCTCTGATATTTGTGCTTTTTTCTGATACTTGTGACATTTTCATGGCTAAAGTCTGATTACACTGTATTCAGCACAAACTCTGCTACAGTAATATGTCAGCAGCATGTATGTAAAAGTTTTTAGTTTTGAGATAATGACGTTTATGTGTGGTTTGTGAAAAAACTAAAAAACATTGTCACTGAAATAAGGTCATGAAACCTATACAAATTATTTCTTCACAAGACTTTAGAAAATTGTATCACGTGGCCTAGAATATTTGCTTCAAAACTATGTGAAAATCATCCTGACTACTCATTCAGATAAGACAATATTTTAACATTTAGTGTTTCACACCTGAGAAAGACAAAGACCCTCCCCTAATGGCCCTATTAGGTGATATCATTATGAGGAGCCTTGCACAAAGAATGAGGAGAGACTTCAAAAAGAATGGCTTTTAGATTGTTTGGATTTATTTGCAACACAACATAATCCAAAGATACACAACAAATGACAAAAAAGCACATTAGTAAACACACTGATCTAAAGAAAGAGACTTGGTCATTCACACACCTTTGTGCCATTCCTAAAATATAGTAGGCTACACACCTGTCATCTCCAAGGTGTTTGATTTTTCACTTTACCATGTTCATGTACAGAGACACAGTGAATGTTTAAGGCTCGGTTCACATATAGCGCCTAAAAACGCGTAGAAAACGCTAGGCATGCCGCGTTCTCCTTTTTCCAAAGCGCTAGGGCGGTTGCGCTCCGGAGGCGTCTGTCGTTGCTGTGGTTGGTTCTTGTCACGTGACCTACGGTGCGCTTGCGGCATTCTGAAAAGTTGAGATGTTTTTATCTCGATGCGGTGCGGACGCGTTTGGAAAAAACGAGTGTGTCGCTTCCATTATGAGATGCTATATATATATTTATGTATATATGAACACCAAGTTTGTTGTGCCTTGTAGGCATATATGTGTAGGGCTATATCAAATATTAACAATAGCCTAGATAGCAGGCAGCCTATAAATCGTTAAAAAGGAACACTTCAGTAACACTACATTAGAGAAAAATATATGGATTATCATGTTACTTCAAACGCTTCGACGTTAAATTGGAGTAAAAACATGAAGCCTAATGTTTGGTGCGTTTTGCTTTTCAAACCCACAGCGCGAGTGACTCAAACTCACAGCACGTGCAGAGGACATTTACTGAAGCGATCGAGCCGCTCCAAACTATGAAACATTATTCTTACCATATTATACATATCTACGTTTGAGCAGATATCCACACAAACAGTATTTAACAGTAAACACAGGTCTAAACATTATAATATTCACCATGTATAAACTTCCATACGAGCCTACTGTTATATCGTGCTGTTTAATTGTCGAACAAAAACATTCTCGTGTCGGACATGTAGGCCTATATACATTTAGCATTAGGCTTCACGTTTTTACTCCAATCACATTTCATAACGTACATTTTAGTCTGGCACCAGTTTAACTAGTAGCTACAATGTAAAGGAGTTATAAAGGCGGTTAATGTCGTCAGTTTTACCATATCAGTTTGAGCCCGAGTCAGATTCTGTAAATGCAGATGACCAGACCGATCGATCGTAACGTGACAAACTCTGCCGGTTTGAAAGCACAATGGGTGCATGCTGCTTCAGCTTTGCTTGAGCGGCCAGTGTGAAAGAGAACACGTAGTGCATCTATGTTTGTCATCTTTTCAGCACAAGTTATAAGCAGAGAGCAGAGGATACTATGTTTGTAAACATAAATCTTATCTCTGCGCTTTTGATCGTAAGAGCGACAAACTTGTATGTGTTACTCTACACTCCCTCTGTTGCTCTGGCTGAAAGGATAATAGTAATTGTGAGATGGGATAGTGTTTTGTTGTTACAAGGCCACAATCCAAAGCAGGTCTAAAATCTAAGCTGAAGTAATATTAAACGCGTTAATAATGTATCTGTAAGACTGGACAACTGGAAGAACTGGAAGAGAGGGCAACTCTGAGAAAACAAAGGAAATTAACATTTGAACTCTCTTGTGAAGTTAGCATCATCATTTGAGACGCAAGTCTCGCCTCAGAATACATATCTTTCCCTCTTCCCCCACTCCTCTCTCATGCTGAGATCACCAAAATTCACCCAAAAATCTATATGGTTTAATGTGAATAATTATTAGGGGTTGGGAATCTCTCACGATTAGCTTCGATTACGATTCAGAGGGCTACGATGATATAACGATTATCGATGCATCTTTTTTTGTGCGTGAGACCATTCAAAGTAAGGCAAAGGCAAAGTATTTATAATGAGCTATAAAAAATTTACTTCCAATATCTTTTATTAATAAAACAAATGGAAGTGATTTGGCAAGTCAACTGTCAGGTTACATTTGCCAGCACATGTCCCAACATTGCAAAGAACCAACAGGAAAATAAATGTGTGCCTGTACTAGCAGCATACTTGTAGTAAATTAATACAAACTTCTGCATATTCTGAATCTCTTACATAAAATAATAGACTTCTATTAAAATTTGACTTGAAATTTTTGCTGTATACCACAATCAAAAACAGCTTATACAAAAGAAAAGTACATGATCATCTGTAGAGAGCACAGTCAAAATGTAACTTTTTGTGACTGGCATTGCACTGATACACACTGTGACTGTGGAGGGCAGTACAGTAAACTTACTTTTTTTTTAACAGCATATTGATGATAACTTGCACACAGAGGAAGAGTGTGTTTTCCAGGCAAATGGCATTCTGCTCCCAAATGGTGTAAACTGAATGCAAATTCCTATTGTTAGCAAATGTTTCCATGTGAAAGAAGTTTCTCTCTATATAAAGAAATGCAACAAGAGGTTTAGGGTGATTTGTAACTCAAATTAGCCCGTGATGCGGAGTGTATGCAGGCACTCCGCATCATGTATTTTATAATGTCAGGTTCGCATCTTCTCTCTTTATTCCAGAGCATTTGATGTTTTGTATTTATTATCTTTGAAGTGATTATGAAATTGGCATGATACATTTACCTGACATAATAATTTGAATTATTCTGAAATTATTTTCTGTAGTAGATTAAGAGAAGTCTTATGTTTCCGCAAATCTGCGTCCAGGGTTAAGTTCATACCAGATCTCAGGTCAGATGGAGCGTGAGGCACATCTGGTGGGATTCTCGATTCCTGACTAACTGCGTGACTAAGTTGTTATGCAGTCGGAAATATGGGACTAGTTAAAAATACTTTTAAGGTAATAGCAAGCGTTAAAGCAGCATTATTTTAATGTACTAGTCATAACCTCTGGTTATTGTTCGGGCTTTAACTAAGTTGTTACATGGGCGACTGTAGGAGGCTACATGGGTACTTTTTAACAATAGCAAGTGTGACTGGTGAGTTTGTGATCATGAGATCCGCGTATAAATACGGCCGGCGCGAGACTCTCTGAGCGACATAGATTCCTAATGAACGGGTAAAATATAAAGTAAAGAGTTAAAACAATCAAATGCATTGCTAAACTATTATATAATTGACCAATAACCAATTGGCAATCTAACCTAAATTCGAGGTCGTGACAAAATGGAGTCAGATAAAAGCTCAAAAGGGAATTAAATTACTTCAGTAACGCGCAGAGACCTTCACCCGCTCTTATCGGATGCTGACATTGGGCAGATCTAGACGGGCTTACATATCCAATGTTTTTTAGGTAATGCTTTATCTGGGTGTTGTCACATGGCTTTTTATTCACCCATATAAGAGTACAGATAGACCTATTTGTCTGTAATAAAATCTTTCTCTTTGTCTGTATTTCAGCCACTTGCCACGTCTGCATGCGTGTTTAGAAAGCAGTGATGTGGACTTCAGGATCGCTGTGGGAGAGACCATCGCTCTGCTGTATGAACTGGGCCGTGACATCGATCAGGTGTATATTGTGTAGTGTTGAATAGGTTTGAGTGTCAGGATGATGGCAGCGTATATAATATGTGTTGTGCCTCAGGAGTTCGAGTATGAGGAGTGCGATGCATTGTGTGACAGTCTAAAGAGTCTAGCGACTGATGGAAACAAACATCGTGCTAAAAACGACCGCAGGAAACAGCGCTCAATTTTCAGAGAGGTGCTGCACTACATTGAGGTGAAAGGAGAACTGCAACTGAGGCTTTTTTATTTTTAACGTCAGTTAATTACATTCAGATATTTTATAGCTACATTGCATACTGTGCTAATTATCCGTGTTGATCCAGGACTGTCATAGATGATTATGGTTTAAAAATGTACATACACCAGACCAATCATTCCCTTCCATTTTCAGAATGAAGATTTCACAGAGGAGAAGATCCAGTTTGGGATTGAGGCCATCTACATTGATGGCTGGATGCGCCACAGGATTTATGATGCCTTTAAGGAGGTGCTCGAGTCTGGAGTCCGACACCACCTACAAGTGAGGAGGACCAATTGCAACTCACTGTTGGCATACATAACACTATGTAGTACTGGAGAAACATCTAGATTTTATTCCAATTAATATTTGTTTTAAATGATCTTAAATGGTTTCTTAAAATCCAAGTTTGATGATGAAGAAATGAGAAAATCCTTGTTTTATAGTGCTCTCTAGCAGCAGTTCTTAACAGTTTTGACTCCAATGCCTCCCCATTGTCTAGAACAGTGGTTCTCAAACTTTTTACACCAAGTACAACCTCAGAATATATTTGGCTCTCCAAGTACCACCATAATGACCAATATGAAAATACAGTAGGGTAGTAGGCCTTAACTATTCAGCTACAGTTATGCACAGCTCAAAAATTAGGCAGTTTAAAGGGTTGTTCACCCAAAAATTAAAATTAAGTCATTAATTACTCACCCCCATGCTGTACCAACCCCGTAAGACCTTCGTTCGTCTTCGGAACACAAATGAAGATATTTATGATTAAATCTGAGAGGTTTATCACTCCTCCATAGGCTGCCTAAGGGAACGAAACTTGACGGCCCAGAGAGTCATTAAAGAAAATGTTTAAATATTCCATGTCGCAACAGTGGCTCAACTATAAGTTTATCAAGCGACGAGAATACTTTTTGTGCGAAAAAACAAACAAAAATAACGACTTTATTCGACTATTCCTTTTCTTCCTTGTAGGCCTGAAACGAGACTTCAAGAGATTTCCACGACGCGCACGCGCGAGAACTTAACTGAAGTAGTTGAAGGAGATCGCAATTCTCGCGCATGCGTCGTGGAAATCTCTTGAAGTCTCGTTTCAGGCCTACAAGGAAGAAAAGGAATAGTCGAATAAAGTCGTTATTTTTGTTTGTTTTTTCGCACAAAAAGTATTCTCGTCGCTTGATAAACTTATAGTTGAGCCACTGTTGCGACATGGAATATTTAAACATTTTCTTTAATGACTCTCTGGGCCGTCAAGTTTCGTTCCCTTAGGGAGCCTATGTAGCAGTCATAAACCTCTCAGATTTAATCATAAATATCTTCATTTGTGTTCCGAAGACGAACGAAGGTCTTACGGGGTTGGTACAGCATGGGGGTGAGTAATTAATGACTTAATTTTCATTTTTGGGTGAACTAACCCTTTAATTTCTTATAAGTAGAGATGCACCGATTACAATTTTCTAGGCCGATTCCGATTTTTCCTTGAGTTTGACCTGCCGATACCGATTTTAGCCGATTCCGATTTTATTTTTTCAAACAACTTTACAGCACACACAAATATTTATTTTCTATCTTCTCTTTAATAGAACATTTTGCATAGAACATTTTTTGAACAGATAATCGCTATAAAATATAACTATATAAATGACTCCTAGTGTGGGAAATTCCCACACATCTAAAGTGCAGTGTTATGGAAGAACCATTTCCTTTTCACATCCAATATCCAATTAAAAAATTTTGATATATTTAGCAAACTAAACTTCTGTATGAAAACAGGTAATGGCAATAAAATAATAAATAAATAACAAATAAAAATTAAATAAATATAGCCTTGCAGTATAAAGATATTTCTCTCTCTCTCACACACACACACATGCCTATTGCAATCACTTGTTGTATATCAATGGCAAGTTATATTTCTCAAACAGTTCTTCTCTCATCTGACACATGTCCAGCCAAGCTAAACAGGACAAGTGGAGCATGTACAGGGAAAAGATTGGGAAATAATAAAAACAAGTTTAAAGGGTAAATTTTCTATAAATATTTTTGAGTCTTCATTTTCTTTCTGACATAGCCTAGCCTACTTCAGTTCTTGTTAAAACACACCAGACATGCAAATTCTTAGCATTTTGGGCACTTTTTGGATGAAATCATATTGATTTTGTCCATCAAAAGTGTGCTTTCACTTAAATTGAGCGCAGCAAAAATAGATTCGGCGCCGAAACCCGCGCTTCACTGTTGCTCACGCGCGGCTCCTGCTCGACGCTCACGCGCTGCTCCGGCTCGCGGTGTGAATGCACTCATTGATTAACATGCACGCCGAACAAAAAAAAAAACGCGCTGCACCTTGTGGTGTGAAACTGCCGTAATTCATGAGGTTTCCTACATGTGCGCGTTCCGTGTGCACGTGTGATGCTGATGTTGCGCAATGTTAATCATGCGCGCCCGAGTGCATTTGACCGGCATAAACTCGGATTATGTCAGACTGACCGGCCGGTCGCCGATCATGGCCGATCACGTGAAAACCGGCCGATTCCGGTCACCAGCCGATCAATCGGTGCATCTCTACTTATAAGAATATTTATTATTGTCAGCCACTTTAAACATTGGAAAAACACAATTTGAACTTTAACACTGCACTGTTCTGCTTACATACAGGTAAATAAAAAACTTAAATAATGATTAAATTCAAATGTATTGCACCTAAAAGTGAAATAAAAACTGTAGCCTACTGTACTTAAAATATTAAGTAAAAAAAAACTACTGTAGCCTACTTATTAAAAAAACACAGGCTGTGTATTCATTTTTAACCTTTTTAAACGTACATGTAAAATATTTTTCAAGGCGATCATCATTTAGAACTTTATTGTTTGTTCACTTTATTGTTTCCATGGTGATGCGTCATTGTTTGTCACGTGACACACCGGAGCCACTGAATGACTAATGATCTGCTTTTATTTAATTTTTTTTATTAAAAATATTCTCAAATTTGTTAGCTATGTCATGAAATATTTGATATTCCGATTGTCAAATATATGCAAGTGGAAGTGTTATGTTGTTTAAACACCTTTATAATGACCGTGTTAGTTGAGCTACATGCGCCTCCATGTTAGTTTGTGCCACTGATCAGAGAATTGGAACTGTTGGATTTACAGCACGTGAATTCGTCCACTTTTCCCGAAATACATGAAAGTAAGTGGCCGGTGAATGGGAGAAGAATAGTTAACTTTAAAGTTACTTACACAATGTGTAACATTATCTGATATGAATAAAACGTGTCGTCTAACGTTAATTATAATGGAAATTATTATTATTTCCGCTTCCATAGACATCAGTGTGTATTTTACAAATTCTAAATGTATTGTTTTTTTTAGTACTTATGTGAATCTAAATGTCTGAAACCTAAAATAAACATTATGTGGTTAAAAACACTGAATAATTGTGATAATTGACAGCGCCTGAGTGGCGTGTGTCCGTCTCAGGCTCAGCGCCAGCCAACTCCGAAAGCACTTTATGAATTTAGCAGTTGATCACGTGATGCACTGGCCGTTCTACTCACACCGGTGTAATCGTATTGTACGCTCCAGGGACCAGCCAAGACTGATCACACAATAGACAGTAAAAGATCACACCAGTTTGATCTTATGTGCGAAATTCAGTGATTCCTCTGCGTACCACTAGACGGAGCCTGCTTACCACACTTTGAGAACCACTGGTCTAGAATAATATTTGCAGGCCCCTGCATATAGGTTAATAGTTTTCCTCTGGTACATAATAATTAAAAAATATTATGTTAAAATAATTAAAATTTGCAAGTTTAAGAATTCCAGAAAAGCTGAATCTTTTTCACCGATCCCCCCTCTTTTTAACCATTGATTTTACATGACTTTTCCAGTTGTTTGTTTCACTAGATAAGGATAATTTACGTGTCATATATATATATATATATATACACACACACACAGAGACACACACACAGTGTGGGGTGTAATTACATAACTAAGTAATTAATTACATGTTAAAATGTATTTTGATGTAACATGATTCCCTAAAATTCTTCGGTCATTTCAAGAATAAATTATTCAATTTTTTATTTGAAAAAATTAAAACAGCCGTTTCATGGCAATTTTTGTATGGTTCACCTGGTCGACGTTGATAAGGGATTTAGAAAGTAATTAGTATTGAGTAATGCTTCTAGAGGGAGTAATTAGTACAGTAATCTAATTCATTATTAATTTGTTAGTTTTTTAGAGTAACTTGTCCAACACTGAGATGTATACATTATGTATGTGTCTATATATATATATATATATATATATATATATATATATATATATATATATATATAATATTATTATTATTATTATTTTAATGCTTGTTTTGTCTTGATTTAAAATAATTTTAAGTCATCTTGAGGCCTCCTTTGAAGTTTGCTGAGCTTCCGTAGTGTGCCCCAGGGCCTGTGGTAGAGGACCACTGCTATAAAGTGTTTATTTTAAAGAATTTTTGTATCTGTTTGTATAGTTTAATCCTTTGCTGAGGGATATTTTTGGACTTGGACCTCCTCTCATCCTGGATGCATCTGTTAAAGCCAGCAGGATCTCCCGCACTGAGAGGGTAATCTCTCGTCTTTTCATTTATTAATGTGACACTTGACATCATAAAAAATCTTAGTTTGCTGGCAGATTCAGTTAATTTTGTGAACTGTCTGTCAAGACAATTCATGCAAATAAAAGCAGCACCCTTTATTCTAAATTTAAGTTTTTGCATGCATATTTATGTAACTTTTTGCTTGTCTCTTCACAGCATCTGTTTAACTCTGCTGCGTTCAAAGCTCGGACTAAATTGAGGAACAAAGTGAGGGACAAACGTGCCGATGTGATGTGAGGATGAAGGCGACAAAGAGAGAGAAACACTACATCCTTAAATCCCCTCGGCTCACTTGAAATTATAGTTTGACATACTGCCAAGCCAGAGACTTGACAAAATGTGCGTGCGACTGATTGTATGTCTGCCTGTGTGCGAGTGCGAAAGGCCGGGTGTGTGTATGCGGTGTTTTTATTTAACATCACATTGTGTGATAGCTAGGAATCCTGCAATTAAACAAAACATGAAATATTGTACCTTTGTAACAACCTTTTGTAAGGCTGTATTAAGCTTTTCTGTTGAAACCTGTTTTACCACCTCAAGAGTTATTGGGGAAAAAATAATTTTTATCATAAACACTTTTCACAAACTTTTTACAGTTCTGCAACAAAGAAAGAGGCCAAGAAAAATGAATTATTTGTAGTTTTTCTATATGCATTTTATAAACGGACTATGCTGATGCACCTATGCTCTCATGATGCAAACAATTGAAAATGCATCTTGGACTCCAGGTTTCCTGAGTTAGTGTAGACGTTTTGTTAAACCTTTCTCACTGCCACTAAATCGTCTGTTTTACATCATACTCATCTGCTGAAAAAGTGATTTTTATTTTTATTTTTTTATTGGCTCCAAGTGTGACACAGTAAAATAATATTCTTATCCCCACGCTTATTTGTGCCTATTTAGATCATGCTTCCAACATTTGGTTGAATTTATTTCTAAATATCAAGCTACCTTGTCCTGACTCTTTTTTTCTTTCTTTTATTTTAAGTGAAAGTACTGTATACAACAGCCAGACTTTTGAAGAGAAATAAATTATATAATTAACCTTCACAGAGTTGGAAGTCTTTTTGACAGACAAATGTATTTGTAGTAGTAAGACATTATGGCTTTTATTAAACCAAAGTACAGTAAAATTGCATCTCACTTTCCTGGGTCTCCCATTACAAATGTATATCATTAAAATGTGCCTGATAGTCCAATTTTATATTATATATATTAGGAATGATTTGAGTGTGATGGTTTTAAATCGTTTGGGGTGTGATGGTTCGGCACTCTTGTTTTGTAGATCTTTATTTTGAAAAACTATTTACGACGTCTCCGCTCATGGGAATCTCGCGAGATTTTAGACCAAACAAATCCGGCTCTTTGACTAAAATGTTCAGCCATACAAGTCAACATACAGAGGTAAATTATAACGTTTTTGCATACTTAACAATAAGGTCCGATCTATCACCTCAAATTGTGTCATGAACGTATAAGTAAACGTACCAAAATACAGAGTTTAACACGCTACAGGTGAGTAACAGTTTGATGCAGCGTCAGGAAGCGACCAACTGCAGACCTGCTAATCGGCCCCTGGCTGGAGAAGTCCTTCAAAGGATCAGCTGTAATTTCAGAGAGTTTTTGTAATGATTCATTGTCCCGCCTAATACAGATACCAAGATACCTTTATTATTTTGGGGGCCTGTCCACATGTTGACATTCATTTTGCTTTAAATTACATTGTTAGATTTAGAAATTGAAATTCCCTTTCTTTTTTTATAAAAATGCAGGTTCAGATAGATTTGGTGCAAGCAAACATAATTTTGCCATGGATTATTTATCTAAATAAATAAGGTTTTCATGTAGGCTACAAAGCCCATTATCAGGAGACACATTAAGGTGATGTTTTGTTTTTACATTTTCATTTCGTAGCTACACAAAACTATTTTACGAGGAGAGGAGCAGCCAACTCTGCAGAGATGTGAAGACTGTTGTTCCTTGTACCACTGCCCTTTCTGTGTGCCTGAGATGTTCAAACCCACCATCAAAAGCAAATGTTTGAAACATTTACAGGGTCACAGAAGAAGAGCAATACGACACAAAGGCTAGTACTAAATAATATGTGTAAATAATAATTCTTTGTCTTACTATAATGGGTCTATAATAGAGGACCCCTTTCCTTTTTATTCTCTTCCAGAATTCTTCATTTTCAAATGTCATTTAAAGTGCCGAACTGGTCCACACTTTCACTGTGTCAGCTGCACATCCACCTTTATGAGGAAAGATGGTTTTCTAAAACACCTGGCAATGTGTGACAACAAAAAACCCAAGATAACAGTTGTGGAGTTGAAATCAGAGAAGAATTCACCTGCACCAGATCTTCCTCTGACTGAATCTGAGTCTGGCAGCTCTGTGGAGATGCCTGTCAGTGATGGACACAAGAGCCGGATCTCTGAGGATGCTCAGAAAATCAGACGAAGAAAAGCAAACTTTGAACAATACTTGTGCCCTAAAATGGTAAGTTTCTTTTACTTTTGTTTTTTCTGCATCTTTATACACCACTGTTAAAAAGTTTGGGGTCAGTAAAGTTTTTTATTTCAGCAAAGGGAGGCAATTGACAAAAGGTGACAGACATTTTTACAAAAGATTACTATTTTAAATAAATGCTGTTGTTTTCAAATGTCTATTCATCAAAAATCCTTGAAAAAATGTATCATGGTTTCCACAAAAATATTAAGCAACACAACTTTTTTGTACATTTATGTTTCTTGCGCACCAAATCAGTAGGCTATGTTACATAGAATGATTCCTTAAGGATTTGATGTATATGTGTGTGTATATATAAACATTAAGGGTACGTTTACACAACAATTATGTAAAAACTGAAAAAATGTGTTCCTCTGTGTTTCTTGGATCTGCGATAACGACTAAAAATGCTGTATTATGCTGTCAGGCCAGTAGTTAGTGTAAGGCCTGCTAAATCGATCCAATGGCGGTACTCGATTACAGGTGAAGGTTTCACACGTGTTCCGTCTTTCCCATGGCAAAGTGATTTTCAATTAAATGCAACACATTTAATCTTATGTATGAACTCGTTTCATCTGACTCCATAAAATGAAAAAGGTTTAACAATGATATCTGTGCATCATTAAATACACGTTAATGTTTGACTATTCCTTTTAGCTCTAATGAAAATAAAGTCAAAGTCTGTTAGAATAATCAAATATAACAATTTATTATGTCAGGTAAATGTATCATTACAATTCCATAATCAAATTAAAGATAGTCAATGCAAACCATCAAATGTTTCTAGAACAAAGAACTTTACCCAACATAACTACATGAATGCTGAGCCTTAAGACACAGCATCATGGGCTGATCTGATACAGAAAATGCAGCCCCGAGCTCTTGTTGCATTTTCCTTTAAATAGCCAGACCTTATTTGATATGTAAAACATGAGTTTAGTGGAAATTTACTAAGTTCCCCCACCATATTTACTGGGGGTAGCAGTTGACCATCTGCTAAGAACAGTGGAAATTAGCATTCATGAATTTACACCTTTGGGAGTGCCTAGAGACCACATGTGCCAGTTATTCCTAAACTCTTAAAAACCTTATTACCTTTTGTTTTACTTCTTTGGGAATGAGACATTATTACCAGCCACCCTGAGACCTTCAAAATGATACTAAACAATAATCATCATTCACATTAAACCATATATATACTTGTGTGCGTTTTTTAGTGTTACTGACTGAGAGAGAGAGAAAATGTAGATAAGGTGAAGGGGGGTGCGGGGTGTGTGTGTGTGTGAGATGTTCAAATGTTAATGTGCAAGCAAGGTCCTTTGCCTTATAGATCTGTGGTGAGGTTGATTCCTTCAACCAGTTTTCTTCAGTCTTACAGTTAGCGATGTCACTCTGTAAAGAAACTACGGCGCCTATAAACCGAACACGAAATATGCATGTGTGAGAAGTCACCATATTCACAGATTAGCATTTTTGTTACACGGAGACGGTAACTGTATCGTTTTAAGAACTTGCACTTTGAAACCCGTTTGCGTTTTCAGGCGACCAAAACTCTGTTCTTGTGTAAAAGAATGGCCAAAATGCATAAACGTTTTCCATTTTTAGTTGAAAACGCTGTAGTGTAAATGGTCCCTTAGACTAATGCACTGAAAATACTCATTTAGATGAATCATTCCTTTAAATTCCATAGTGGGCTTTGTTGTGTCAAATTTTTTTGAAGCTGTGGAAATTTATATAAACATACAAAACACTTTTCGTCCTGTGCATTTGCAGGCTGTAAGTGAGGAGACATTGAGCCCAGGGCCCACTGATTCAGAGATGGCAGACCAAGGGTCCACAGGTGATGAGCCTCATCAAACAGAAAACATTCCGCAGAATGCAATGTGCTCGTCTTGACCTTCCATTTCAAGTGTGACAAAGGAATGAAGTGATATCAGGCACAGAGTTAAACATATTTTTATCGACTTGTTATTTGATCATAGTGCCAAAATAAAGACACAAAGCATTAAGAATGCTAAATAAGTAAGGCAAGGCTCCACTTGCTGAATTAAACAACATGATGTTTGGATTTATCCTTGCATGCTGTTTAACATACATTTTTAAAAACTATTCAGCGAACACTGCGGAATGATACTAGTTCATACTGAATAATAGCCTACTGTATGTAACCTTCCTTTTTACCACTTGCCCAACAGGAACATGAATAGTGCTGGCGAGCAGGTCATTGGAAATATTTTTGAGCTTTTAGGATCAATCTTTAGTGAGATATTATAGATGTTTTAAAACGAGTCTAAGCCCTTTGTGTACTTAATATTCTGAAATCAATGAGCAGATTGGGCTGGAATACATGACAAAACGCTTTTGCCCATTTATGCAGTCTGAATGCGTCAATGCTAGTTGCTGAAAGTTATAGAGCCAGTCTACAGATTTTGAGAAGTCAGAGTTAGAGAATTTTACAGAAAATTGCTAAATGTATGGTGGGCACCGAATAAATGTTTTTTTCCCCCGCTTCAGACCATTAAATGGTTGTTATTTTAAGATGAATTTAGAACATTGCTTTCATCTTTCAGGCAGGTTTCTGTGCGAGTGTGTTTGTTTCAGAACGACATAAAAGTCTGGTAGTGTGTGATCATCTGTCGTTCGGCAAGTGAATGCCTACTGTTTTAAAAATCTGTTCAGATTTTATAAGTAGTGCAGTGCATTCCAGGCTTAAAGTTGGAATAAAAAGCAAGTTTCTATAGTCTATTGTGATATATCCAAATGAAATGACTTGTCAAACAGTGAAAAAATGTAAGGTGGGACATTGGGAATTGATTGGATTGTTTAAATTGTTGTGGTTCGCTATTGCTGTGATGTCATGTGAGTGACAGGTTGTCCCGCCTTCACACCAGGAAACAGAAGTTATTTTGATTAAAGATTATGAAGGCACAAAAAGTTTCAAAAAATGTGCACGGATTAATTATTTATAATAATAAATACTGCAATGTTCCATAAAAAATCCCCAAGAATTGTCCATTCTGATTGCATGGTGACTTTAAATCTGATTCTTTGTCAGTCTGGCTAGCCAAAAAAACAGAACTATGAAATCCAGTGTGTAATGTATAATGAGTCTTATATATTAACATGCTCTGATCAGAGACCTTAATATTTTTACTCTCTTTAATCTCAGGTGAAGGAAGGATTATGGAGGAGCAGGTGAGAACAGATAAGCCATCTAAATCCCCAGTGGATGAAGGAGATCCTCCAGTCCTAAATCTCTCTGTAGTGGATCACAATGTCACAGAAACCACTGTCTCAAATTCTGCTGCCAATCCTCATCCTATAGAGGTTGATCTCGCCGTAAAGACTTTGGTAAATGATATGTTCACTGGGCACACACCTGTTGAAAGCACCATCCCACAAAGATCCAAATCCGACGCACAAGATCTGTGTCCTTTCTGCGGTTTAATGCTGCACAGGAAGAATCTGCAGGTGCATTTAAGAAGGAAGCACCCAGATCAAGTTTTAAACCAGGAGAAACCTGCCTCTGCTCAGGTGAAACACCCAAAACAACAGAGACTCCCTTTGCGAAAACAACAGAAGGTGAGAGGAGAAATTCATCCTTTGCAAAGTTATTCTGCCTTTTTTTACTCTTTAGAGCAGTTTCCCAAACTGGGGTTTATGAATTCCTTGGGGATTTGTGATGAAAAGCTAATAATTAATGGACAATTAAAATAAATAATTTAAAAATAAAAACAAAATAAAACACTTACTTAAAGAGTAAATATTTGATTTGTTTAACTGCATGTCATGTGACCGTTTACTGACATCAGAGAATTGTGAATATGCATAGGCCTATGTATTGTTAAATTATTGAAATATAAACTTAAAATCTCTGAGGGGTAAGCCATTATTTTAGTTCAAAGGGGTTCTTCTGAACAAAAAAGTTGGGGAATCCCTGCTTTAGAGTAGAGTAATTCACCCTATTATTCTCCCCCATTTTATTCAAAATTTCTCCTTTTATGTTTTACAAATGAAAGTCATAAGGGTTTTCAATGACATAACAGTGATGACAGATTTTAATTTCTGGGTGAACTATCCTACAGTGGCCAAGTAGTGCACAACACAACGAAATGCAAACACAAGTTAACACAACGAACCACCACAAAACAACAGAAATGCTCACAAGCGCGTGCGTATATTTTTATGAACAATATTTTTGTTATGGGAAAACAAAACAAATTTGGGGCATATTGCCAAAAATATTGCGCAATCATTTCGCGGTAAGTTAGATGGGTTAAACGTTAAAGCAAATATGCAGGCTTTTACTTGTGGCAATGGACTAAAGAAACAACTTTTAAACAGTTTTTACTGTACCAATATATTTTTATGAACCCTTAAAATTCCCATATGGGCCAATACATAGGAGGGTCTGTCTGCGTCCATTACAAGAAACGCCTACTATCACCCATGAAAGTTATACAGTAGGTGGCGCCGTGGCGGTAATACTCCTGGAGTGAACGGCCATAAAACATGAAGAAGAAGAAGAAACGCCTAACATTCCCACGGCCGCTCCAACGGTAGACGCGCGAATTCTATGTCGTCAAGATGGTTCAATGTCGAGATGAGAAAGTAAGTTATTGAAATAAATATTAGCTTTTGTCTTAGTTGTTGTTCATACAGTGATATGGTATGTGGAATTTTAGTTTAACTAACGTTATGTGTGTGAACTGCAGTACAAATAGGTTGGGAAATTAACTGATGTTTTAAATGTCAACTGTGTCTCCCTTCAATTTAAGTGTGTTTGGAATGGTAACGTTATAACTGTAAATAGTCTTTAGTTTCCTTTTTTCCAGGTTTGTGTCCAGACGAGTCTTAATACGTTCATTAGTATTGAAACCCTATCTTCACACACACACGTTTTGCAAATTAAATGTTCGTCTTTTTGGTTGTGACGATTATAAGTAATGTGGACTTTTAAGGAGTTCCAGTAAATATTTTATTTACATCTAGTTTCATGTTACCATTCGGAATGAGGGAAGTTCTCCTGGACCTATTTCACTTGCTGAAAATGAGTACAAATGCCTGTTTTGTAAAAAGACTGGAGAGTATCCTGCTCTGGCGGCACATGTACAGACCCACGAGAGGTCTGTTGTCAAGCATGGAGGTATGTTTTTTTTTTTTAGAGTAATGCTGTGAAACGGACAAAATCATGTTGTCTCTGAAATGATTGTCAGCATGTAAAATTATGCATATGCATTCATAATTTTTTTGTGTGATATTTCTCTTTTTTTTTTACAGGGTATAAAATATATAAATGCCACCTGGGATGTATAGATAGTGGACACTATCACTGCTGCTACTGCCGTCAAAGTATAATTCGAAAAAACTTATTTATTAACCATGTGCAGAAGTGTGCATCAACCAAAGTCCACATTCCATCTACAGAACCTTCCAGAGAATGTTTAGAAACCTGTGCTTTAAAACCAACTAACTTTCCATCGTCCCACAGCATCTCAACAGTATCTGCCACATGTGATCCTATCCCTAAACCTTTAACCACTCCAGGTTTACCTCGAGCTTTGACTTCTCCACCAGTCGCAAGCACCTCTGGATCTTCCATTATTTCTGCGCCATGCATGGTTGACAACAGTGCCTCAGAAACAGAAAATTTTTCCAGCACTCCACGTACACCAAGTTCCTTGACAGGCTTGAAGACTGCTGTTTTACATCCTACAATTGTAATGCCCTCAGACATTCAAAAGATTGTGTGTGCCAACCCAACTAAATCCATCTCCACCAGTAACAAAAAAATACTTAAGTGTAGGCCGAAGCGAACAATGTGCTGCTTTTGCAACAAGATTTTAAACAAAAAAAACATCAAAACTCACATTCAAAGACGTCATTCTTTGTCTACTCCTGTCAATATAAATCAACATCGTCCGTCAACGTGCATTGACCACACAAATGGAAATTCTGCTGTTGGAGGAATAGTCACTGGACCAGTAAGACCTGTACATGCTCAGAAATATACAAGGGGACATCTCCATAAAAGGGCCTGTGAATTTGAAAAGGGCTTACGTGCATTGAGTTTTTACAGAGGAGTGGATTAATGAGCCTATCCAGTGCATCTATCTTTGGTCATTAGTTTAGTGTCTTATTTCTACTGTACAGTCTTATTTCTACTGAAGATGAGACATCTCTCGATTAGGAAGGTCTTTCAGAGGTTATCAGAAATAAATGGATTTCTGATAAATCGTACAGCAAAAAAAAAAAAAGATGTCACCCACCTCATTTTACTTTATGTTGGTTTGGTACAAAAAAAGAAATCCTGCACTTTTGAAAGAAAGTTCAGGCAATGATGTGGTATTTATCTCCTTTGCAGATTTATCTTGTGAATAATAATAGTAATGACAAAATGTGTCTATCCATCCATTTGAAACGCACTGAGTGCAATGGTCTATTAGTTATTATTACTAATATTATTTAGGAAAAAGATTCCAGCTATTCTGCTTAACAGACACACACACAATTTTGAACAGTTTTTTACCATACCAAATGCTTTTATTGACCCTTGAACTCTTCACATATTCAGTCAGCCAAGTCATTTCACGACACTGTTTCTTGGCCATTTAAAGGATGCATTTAAAGCTAAAATTGGGGCTTCATAATAGAGGTAATGGTCTAACAAAATCCAAATTTCAAACAGCTTTTAACCAATCTTTTACTTGTACACTGTACATTCGTATACCTATAAATCACTTGGCTAAGTTCAAATGCAATAAATGCAGCTGAAGGGTTTATTTAAAAATAAAATAAAAAAGTCAGTACACTATTTTTAATTTTTTCTAAATTAGGATTTTGTTAGACCATTAACCTCTAATATGAAGCCCTATGGCAAAGAAATGAGCGGGGGCATTTTTGTAGTGTTGTGGCTTGTTTCTGCGGTTTCTGGTTTGATTCTGCATTAATTTATTTGTATATCTGAAAATCCTTTTCATCTGGACCCACGGGGCCATAAAATAATTTCAGATTAAAGATAAATAGCAACGTTGCAGTTTATGCAGCTAAAAAGAAAGGACAATATCATAAAAAGGCAGCAAACCCAATACTTTGCTCGTAAAACTATGGGTTATGTCATTATTCTTAAACACAAGCAGTTCTTAAATATTGGCGCAGTCAAAATAAAGAGCATGGTGTTAAAAGTGTGATGAATAAACCGAACCACCCCTCATAGCCGCGGAATGGATGCGTCCGCAGAGAAAGCACTTTGACCGCTGTTAAAACATCGGCCCTCTTCGACACTCCAGCGATTTCCCCCGATCTCACTCTTCTGTCACGACAGTCCACTTTCACTCGACCGGCGCGGATCATTGTTGTTGACATGCGTTGCGGAGGAGTGTCTGTTGTTGTTGTTTTAGCCAGATTTCGTTTGCGCCTTTCTGGCCCATATCTATTGTAAGGTGCGAACGGAACCGGTGCTACTTTTTAACGTTATGTTAACGTCTATTTTATGAATATGTTGCTTAATTTTTGACAGCATAAACATTTTAATGAGCTTACCGGAAGCGTAGGCTATCGTTATCATAGCGTTATACAGGCCAGTGAAAAAAAAAAAAAAGAGTTATTTCATGGAACAAGAAATATTGCCTAAATGTGGGACCAGTAACTAATTAAAAATGAGTTGCGTTACATGTAACAAATTTTGAGTTTTGAATACTGCTGTGTACTAGTATGTGACATATTATGTACTTAAGTTTGTATACTGTATATAGTCAGTGGGCTCTAAAGTATAAAAAAAAAAAAGGTTATTAACAGTCTGTTCCCACAAGTACAGTAAGGCTGGTTCAGGTTTGGCTGCTCATCAGGTTTGTTTACTCATGTTGTTTTTGGTTCGTTGTTATGTTGTTTTTGGTTCGTTGTTAACTGGTAGTTAATATGTTTGTGGTTTCAGGTTGCAATGGAGAGCACGATCAGAGATGTGTTCAGACACTGCATCAGGTTTCCTGTGCCCATTTCGGCCTCTGTGGTCACTGAAGAGCTGGTGGACACTGGCACTGACAAGCGGTGCATTACTGTATTGGCCCGTGAGTTTAGTGGAGAGTTCTGTTGAGTTGTTTTATGGTGTATTTGCATAGTTTAGTGATATGAACACTTCATGGTGCTAGCTTTTCAACACTCTTTCTCTGTAGGATGGAGTCAGTGTGATTTGGAGAGAGGGGTGAAACTGCATTTCTCTCAAAGATGGGCTCTACTGTGTAAACACGACACAATAGAGCACGTTCTGCCATCTGGAACAAGCTCACACATAGAGAAAGAGTAAGATATGTATGTGTGTGTGTGTGTGTGTGTGTGTGTATATAGATATTCATGTGTCTTCAAGAGGTAAAAAGAAAGATAGTTTTGACTACAAGTAGACAACATGCCCGTCATCAAAATTGATCTCTTACTCAGGTTGCTCAGCTGCCAGTCTCCTTCTGGGACTCTTCAAGCTGTCATCCGAGAGGAAGCAGAACATCAGTACCTGGAGGTAATGACTGATATCTATGAAATTTACATTTGAATGCGAGGAAAATATATTAATTCTCTTTGATTTTCTTGGTAGGTTTGGGGCCAAAATGGTCTGGAGAAAAGCTTAGACCTCATAGCTCTGAATAAGCATGGAAAAGTGTACGAAGATGGTAAGAAACACTTTTTGCTGTCCGTGTTACAAACCAAGAGTCTCGAATCACTGGCCCGTGGGCTGAATATGGCTAATTGTGAACAAATTACTATTGAGCTCGTTCTTTGTAGTGAATCAGGCCTATGTCTAAAATGAGGCTTTAAATCTAAATACTGACTCACTCACTGGACCATAAGACATTTTCAGGCATGTCTCATTTGGGATGAACCGAGAACCTTTATATGAGGTGCACTTCAGGTTTGTGAGTGTTGTGGCAAAAATTCTCAAACAAACATCACTGCGTAAGAGACACTCAGAGTCAAATTATATAAAATAGAAGTATTTATTCTTGCAAGAATAGGAGCAGTCTAATACACAGTTGTTACCCTGTGCAGAAGAGTGACACACCCCCAGACAGACTGAACTAGCTTTTATCTTAGTTTCAAGGCCTTCTTCCCCCAAGAGCCTTCCTTCCAGTAGTTTTCCATAGACGTCACTAGTTGGCCCACTAAGCTCCCCTGCACCAAATGGCCTTCTGACATCTAGGTCAGAGGTCCTTGTTCGTCTGTTCTCTGGAGTGTCTCCCTCTTCTGCCTCCCCAGGTACATAAACAGAATCCTTTCTCACTACAAGTGAGAGACACACATGTGACATTCTTTGAATCATCTACATTTAACTAAAGATCAATGAATATCATTAAAATTGCCACCACAACTCCTCACTTTTTATCATTCTGATTACCCATAATCACAATAATAAACAATAAGACAAATTTTAAGTCATATCATCACACTTATACTTTTCATCTCTGATTTTTGCATAAATGATCACTCTCCTTGAACCTGTGAAGAAAAGTTTAGAATGAAGAAGCATAAGGCTGTTTTTGTGGGGGAAAGGCCCCGTAATATTTTAGCAAGCAAGTAAACATTTCACTGCGCCGGGCTAAGCGAGAAATCACTGTTCCTGCGCTCCTGTAAACAGACCCTCAGTCACGACAGTAAGGAAAAGGTAGTTATAACATAGCAAGGAAACAACCAGATAAAAGTAAAATAAAAAATCCCTCAGTTTCAAACCCTATCTTTGTACGCCATCTCGTAACACGGATGACTGCTGCTTTTAACCCCCTTTAAATCTTTGCCCTTAATCTTTCTCAGAAAATAAACAAAATAGAAGAAAAACAAACAGAACATACATTTAACACATATCTCACTGTAGCTCCCACTACCTGTATCGTCACATAATTTTGTTCATCCTTGGGATAGACTGTCATTTTCACCAATTGAACAGACAGCATGTTTCCACCTGTCACTGTAATCATATTCACCCATGAATAACAAAATTATTAGAATAACAATCCTAACTCCTATCATTAAGCCTTTTCCATTAATCTACGCCCATCTCCATATTTAATTTACTTCTAATTCAATTTAGTAAGCTCTATTTAATGCCATATTTAACAAAATCTAACCAGAGAAGTCTTATAATTTTTCCCATTCCTCTAACCAATGCAGTTGTTCAATATTAACTCTAATATTTCCATTACGGACAATCAATATATTTTCTACATTTACAATCAAATCAATACTTTTAATTCAAACATGCTGTGGTTCTACTTAATAAGCTTCAACAATTATCCCTATAATTTACATTAATAGATCTTCCCAAAAACATTTTCCTTAAATATTTCCTAATGAATAAGTAACCAATCAAATCTTTTGATCTACTGTATATCAATACTAAGCCCTATTTTGATTTAATCAAATCAAATCCTCAAAATAATCACAAAACCACATTCTTCTGTTAAACTTAAACCATCAGTTGGCAGTTGGTTCCTCCTCCAGGCGTGTTGATAATCTCGTTCGCCCCATGGACTATGGGATGGTTGTGGCCTGTTGGTGTTGTCTAAGGTGAGAGGCTTGGACCCAGGTGTCTGATCCTTATAAGGTTTTCCCTTAAATCACGACCGCACCCCCACTGGAGTGAACTATTTCTTGCCTGCTGTCACCTGTGAATGGAGACCTTAAGTATTTTGTTAGTGACCGCTTGTCTAGCCGCTCGTCCCCTTTTGGTGTGACCTGTGGAATCAACCTGAAACATTATCACCGGATAATTTCTCGCTCACTTAATAGCACTCAGGATCCTTTTCCCCTGAAAAACAATATTTATACATTTGGAACAGAATCAGTTCTGTTTTCTGCAACCCATCCTGACATTCTGTAAAAGGAAAATTTAAGTTATGCGCTGCGCAGGTGTGGCACCTTTCTGCTACAATAATAACCCAGGCCAGGATAGTTAGTCAAATTCATCCGTAACCATTATTTTATAGGGGACATTCTCCCCTGTATCCAAAAGTCTGCATGCTCTGTAAAGAAAAACAAATGTCGAGGTTATTTTCAGATAGTAAAACTAACCCAAACGTTGTCCTTCAGCCGAATTTTGCCCAGACATCCTTCTCTGCCTCTGAAACAAAATATTACATTCTTCACTTAAAGCCCAATCTCATCTTCTTATCGCAGTATTTGAAGGGCAACGGCCCTCAGTCTCACAGCGAATCTTGCTTTTCAGGCCTGTTGTTTGGTCTCTCAAGTCAGTCATCTACAAACATTTCTAAAGTCATCAATTTTCAGGTCAGGTCGTGCTGTACAGACTTGGTCAATGTCAGTCAATCATTTCTCCCCCTTTGTTCACAATTATCATAAATGTTAAGGGCTCTCTTGATACTTCGAAATTGACTTATCCAATATGTCATTTTGTTGTTGCCATCAAATCTACAACATTTTCATTTATCTCAGCCCATGCCAGATGGTGATCTACAACTACACAATTCCAATTTACACAAATACTTAAACTGATCCAGAACATAATTCAAATCGACATCCTGCATGACAAAAGTATTACTACCAGACAGAGCTTGATGTCCAATCAACTTAAAGCTCGTCCCATGTTCTGTATTGTCTTTTCAACCGTTCCACTCAGAATTATCGGCTTCTTTAAAATTTGTCATTTGCCTTAACCCATCTGTAATGATAAAACTGTTCTGTTCTAATTTCAATACTGTTCTAATATTAGTACCCCAAACTAATACATACAAGACATTAAGTGCTGTCACCATCACACACACACTCATACTAGACACACATATGTTAACTGCTCATTCTCAATGTTTGCCCTTTCCTTATATCATCGTTAAAAGGATTTAAATTTTAAATAAGATTTTAAACTTCACATATTTTCTGTAGCTTTTCCCTAATTTTACATGGTCTCTTAACCACTTTCAAAGCATGTCTTGTTCATTATTCATTTTTCTTCAGCTTGCTCTAGCAGGCCGATAACAGAAAGACAGACACAGTTACCATTCCTTCCTCCGCTCAAGCAGTCTCTCTCACTATAAATCCATTTCTTATACAAAATGTAATATTAAATTCATTACAATAACCTTTGACCTTGTTTTTATCTCTTATTTCTCAGACGAAAAATTTTACTGTCGTCATTTAAACACTGATCTACTTTCAAACCCCACATTATTATCAGAAATGTGTCACTATCACATTTTCAAAACCCCTTCACTCTCTGTCATCTGGTGGGTTTGTTTCAGCCTCAACTTCAGCATCAGACACCTGTCCTTGACTATAGTTTGATCACTGTGAGCTTGCAAACGGCTCCAACTTACTGCACACTCTTGAAGCAGTGTGTGTCCCATTTCAGGAATGTAAACAGAGCCACTGATAAGCAGTCCTCTGTATTCTTTTACAGTCCACCAGTCGCGGATTTAATCACAATAGCCAAATCATAATCTTCATCATTTTATTGGCGGAACATAATTTCATGAGCAGCACAGAAAATGCTCAAAATATTCGAATTTGTTTTCTGTCTTTACACATTTCTCCCAGCTTATCTTTTACAAAACATCATCTGCAAATCTCTTCAAAGTGAGATCTTCTGAGCAGAGCTGTTTACAGCATTTGCTCTCTTCTGTCTCACTATTTATTTATTTATTTATTTATTTTCCCGGACTGTTCCGTTACTCTTCATAAAGTGTAACAATTTGTACATCATTATTTTCATTACAACTGGTTTGAAGCCTTTCCCTTCCATCACATGGTTAGTCTGCAGATTCAACTTAATATTATCATTATTGTCTCAGTCTTATCTCTACTGTTTCTCCAAAACAGATTATATTACTCAGTCCGTAAATTACACAGACAACCATTATAGCTACTTGCTTCAATACCCTTATTTCTTAACATTAATAAAATAAAACAGATATATCATCATTTCATCCTTATTTTATCAAAATCTAGAATTGTTCTTAAAACATTCTTCATATCATGTTAATCCCTGTCAATCATACAATGCCTTATTTTATTCTAAAAACTGACTTTTCATTTCACCATTTAAACAGTTAATTTGACTTCCATAAATTCTGTCAGACCATGTCTATTTTCATCACATATAGTTTTCTACTATATTTCTCCTTTCTTTTCTCTACATGCCAGTTCCCTCATTATCCTCTCCTTTCTTTTCTCAAACATGCCAGTTCCTTCATTATCTAACCAGTACATGATTGTTTGAACAATCCCCACACACACATATCTCACACTAGGGCTGTTTTCGACTAAGGATTTTCATAGTCGAATCTGATTCGTTAGATTTTTCCGTAGTCGACTGATAGTCGAACTTTTTTTTTTTTTTTTAGAGAGCAGACTATACGTTCGGTTGAATAGGCTAACTGTTCGTCTGTTATAGGACAACTCGCTCTACGTTTATTTAAAATGAACAGCAAGACAACTAAGTGAATGTGCTTTCCATTAAATTAATCCTTAACAAAAAAAAAACGTTGCAATGAACGTGCTTTGTTTTAAATAAATCACACGCAGTAAACAAAACCTTAACAAAAAAACTTTGCAATGAACGTTGCAATTTAGACGCGCAAACAGCGTGCCGGTGCGGTGAGACGTACATGCTCGAGCAGATTCGGCTTGAAGTCGTTCATCCTCGGACGCGGTGTCGCGCGGGCTGTTACAAAAAAAGCTGTGCACACAGCCAAGCGAAATGGGGTCTTGCCGGTCTTGCGCACCCAACGCGTCATTTTTTGCCGTGCGCACCTTCGCTCTCGTGCGGACGCGTCTGGTATAAACAAGGCTTTAGTGTCAGCGCGCGCTCTGATCGGGAAAGGGGCACAGACTAGCCTGGCAAGCCAGACCTACATCAAGATGTTACACTGGCTGCAAAATAATTTTTGCTGCCGCTAGGGTCCGTCTAGATTTCTAGGCTAGGCACAGACGTCTCCCGAATCATCTCCAGCACTCAGCCTCCGAACCACCACTAACTCCGCCTCCGTTTCCCTCGTAAGCTGATATTAGTATTTAAACATTCACTATGATAAAAAAATATTTAAAAAATAATTTAGGCTTAATAGCACGATTTTGGCGGTTATAGAGTTCTAATGACGGTGTTCAACCATCACACCCCTATTGGTTACATAACCCTACTATTCGACTATGAGGTTCATAGTCGAATCAGACCTCTCCGAATCGAATCGTCGAATCCTCGACTATTAGAAGTCAGCCCTATCTCACACACCAACCTTTTTGTTTTTTCACTTCCCTCTTCCACCAAGTCTCACTTACAGTTCCCTCTATTTCACACAGACAGCCTTATTGCTTCTTGCTACTTCAATCCTTATCATATAAATCTAAGTTCTATAGACATCTAATGTCATGCATCCATTTACTGGATGAAGAAGTAAAAACATTATTTCTCCTGGCAGTTCGACATTTTATCTTCAAGCCAACAATCCATTATCTGTTCACATTTTTTACACACATGTTGAACGCAGACACAACTTTTGTTTCTCACTGCTCTGTTCAACTGATTCCCGCACCATCTTTAATGTTGTGGCGCTCAATACCTCATTTGACAAAACACCGGTGTACCAAATTTCGCAAGCTTGCTTTTGAGACATCCCCATACCGGCTGTTTTCTGTTCTCTGTGGATTTTCTCTTCAACGCCCGTTTTCTTTAATCTGTTAGGCGTCCCTACCAAATCCGATTTTTTCTTTTAACCCAAATCGGCCGGGTTGCACTCGTTAGTGCCCTCCTAATTAAGGTTTACCAAAAAAAAATCTTTTCTGGCTCCCCCTAATTAGCCTCAGCACCTAAAAAAACAATTTGCTCCGTGGTGGAACAACTGATTTTCAGGTTACCTATCTGTTTGAAACCTCTTGATCCGTTACAGATCTCAGTTAATCTCAGATAATTTTCGTATCTGTTTGAAACCTCTTGATCCGTTACAGATCTCAGTTAATCTCAGATAATTTTCGTATCTGTTTGAAACCTCTTGATCTATATATAGATCTCAATTAATCTCAGATTACGTACCACAGAAACAGCCCTCAGCCAATATGGTTCAATTTCACTCTTCCCCCAATTAAACCGAATTTAAATGACCCTTACCAGAGACGTTGTTTCATGCCACTTGCGGGTTCTTTAGATTCCAGTGGTCGATTCTCCCGGCCCTGATATCGGTCGGCCCCTCTCTCTCAAGTTTACGAGGTAGAGCTGGAACTTACTTAGTCCAGGTGGCCAAACACCGTCCGATCTCAGGTCCAGGGAGGCATGTCCAAGGAATATCACTTCTGACACCAAAACTGTTGTGGCAAAAATTCTCAAACAAACATCACTGCGTAAGAGACACTCAGAGTCAAATTATATAAAATAGAAGTATTTATTCTTGCAAGAATAGGAGCAGTCTAATACACAGTTGTTACCCTGTGCAGAAGAGTGACACACCCCCAGACAGACTGAACTAGCTTTTATCTTAGTTTCAAGGCCTTCTTCCCCCCAGAGCCTTCCTTCCAGTAGTTTTCCATAGACGTCATTAGTTGGCCCACTAAGCTCCCCTGCACCAAATGGCCTTCTGACATCTAGGTCAGAGGTCCTTGTTCGTCTGTTCTCTGGAGTGTCTCCCTCTTCTGCCTCCCCAGGTACATAAACAGAATCCTTTCTCACTACAAGTGAGAGACACACATGTGACATTCTTTGAATCATCTACATTTAACTAAAGATCAATGAATATCATTAAAATTGCCACCACATGAGTTATATCAGTCTACAACTGTAAAACAAGAAACTTCTCTCTTTTTTGTTTTGTGACTGAATGGAATCTGGCCTATGGTACAATGATGTATAAATCTTCGTTGATGTCTTGCTCTGGAGGCAGTCATATGCAAATGTATTTACCAGTATGACGTCACAGGTCACCCAATATCAGAACGAGCTGTTTTTGGAGCTTGATTAAATAAATGCTTTGTTTATAATGTGGAGGATGTTTTAAGCTATGACACTTGCTTGATGTTTTAATAGTTCAAAGACCTTATATGTCATAAGATTTCTCATGATTCCTTTCAAAATAGACATGTATATTGAGTAGTTCTGTAATTTGGATATTAATTAGGGCTGTTTTCGACTAAGGATTTTCATAGTCGAATCTGATTCGTTAGATTTTACCGTAGTCGACTGATAGTCGAACCTTTTTTTTTCTTTTTTTTTAGATAGCAGCTAGACGTTTAGTTGAATAACTGTTCGTCTGTTATAGGACAACTCGCTCTACGTTTATTTAAAATGAACAGCAAGACAACTAGAAGTGAATGTGCTTTCCATTAAATGAATCCTTAACAACTACAAAAAAAAAAACGTTGCAATGAACATGCTTTGTTTTAAATAAATCACACACAGTAAACAAAACCTTAACAAAAAAAACTTTGCAATGAACTTTGCAATTTAGACGCGCAAACTGCGTGCCGGTGCTGTGAGACGTACATGCTAGAGCAGATTCGGCTTGAAGTCGTTCATCCTCGGATGCGGCGCCGTGCGCGCTGTTACAAAAAAAGCTGTCCACACGACACAGCCAAGCGAAATGGGGTCTTGCCGGTCTTGCGCACCCAACGTGTCATTTTTTGCCGTGCGCACCTTCGCGCTCGTGCGGACGCTTCGAGTATAAACAAGGCTTTACTCCGTGTCAGCGCGCGCTCTGATCGGTAAAGGTGCACAGACCTCTCCCGAATCATCTCCAGCACTCAGCCTCCAAAGCACCACTAACTCCGCCTCCGTTTCCCTCGTAAGATGATAGTATTTAAACATTCTCTATGATAAAAAATGTTTGTAAAAAGTATTTTAATAGCACGGTTTTGGTGGTTATAGAGTTCTAATGATGGTGTTCAACTATAACCGTCGGTCTCACTAACCGTCACACCCCTATTGGTTACATAACACTTCCCTACTGTTCGACTATGAGGTTCATAGTCGAATCAGACCTCTCCGAATCGAATCGTCGAATCCTCGACTATTAGAAGTCAGCCCTAATATTAATGATTCATTTTAGTGAATCAGTGGCTCCCTATTGATTTTAACCTACTCTGTCTGCAGCCCTGATCAGTGTGTAAGGATATTGGTCTGATTGTGTGTACTCTTTCTTTGTGCATCATTAGCTCAGTTTGCATGTTTGGCCTGGTCACCATGTGAAAAGAAGTTACTGTATGTGGCTGAGAAGAAGAGGGTGGAGCCGTCAGCTCAATCATCATTTGCATCAGTCAGTGAGGATGGAGGGCTGGTGTTGCTTGAGGAACAGGTGAGATGTCTGTCTATCAAATCCTCTCAACTGAGCTTATCCCATATGTAGCTTTGTGCATTAATAACTGTTGTAACTAGATGTTAGAAGAAATGCATTTTAGGTTTTAAAAAGCTTGTGACATTTCTCAGGATAAGAACGTGTATATTGAAGACTGGGGTGAGGGGCTGGTGGGTAAAAGCTGTCCAGTCTTGTGTGTAGCTGATCTCAATAAAGCTGCAGTCATTGTGTATGCTGGCATCCCTCCTAATATATCACCAGGACAGGTGAGACGGATATATCTCACTATTCTTATTTACCCAATTGATAATCGTTATGTTATGCCATATTGGCTTTAAATGGTAGATGTTAAATCAGTAATCTCAAATTCAAGTGCTTTAAATAATAACTAAATTATTAAATACTCCTCCCTCTCTCAAGGCGATGTGGGGGCCTAATGGAAGGGGTGTGGTGTTTGTGGGCCAATGGAATGAGCCATTCAGACTGGGTCTGAAGTTCTGCTCCAATCGTAGGTGAGAGGCGGAGTTAGATAAAGCTTCAATCCCTTTAACAACTAGTACTTCTCCTTAGAAATATTGATTCAGTTATATTTCCATCAAGTGCTACTATTTAATAAGATTATCTCAGCTTATCTCAGTTGGCTGACTTACTCTGTGGCAAGGTTTTAAAATACTATGTTTTAAAATATAATATTTTGCTGATTTTCTTTTTCCCAGATCAGCTCTCTTCTACTTGAATATGAAAGGGAACTGTGGTGAGATTTTTTTTTAAATATTCTTTTTATATAGAAACAATTGTATGTATGCACTTTCATAACCTCTTTTTGTTCAATTTGACCTTTGACCTGGTCAGAGTGCTTGTCATCTGACAGCATGTCTGTGTCGAGCCCTCGGATGAGTCCAGACTTGTGTTGGATTGTCTACTTACAGGGCCAGGTCTTTGGACCACATCATCAGTGCCTGAGCATGATGTTGGTAAGAATGCAAATAACTGATTAACATATAATGTAAAAATATTTCACTTAGGAATGTTTAGATGAAATGCCAAACTGGAGTATTTTGTTTAATATTTATTATATTATATACTCAACTGGTCAAAAGTTAGGGGCCAGTAAGAATTATTATTATTATTACTATTATTATTTTTAAAGAAATTAAGACCTTTACACAGCAAGAATGCATTCAATTGATTAAAGGTGGGGTATGTGATTTGCAAAACGGCCGGCAGATTTAAAAAATACACAACTCAAAACGTCCTACCTTCTTTCCTCCAACGCTGGCCCTGATTCGCTCGAGGGGGGTGGGGGGAGGGGGGGATGGTCCAATGATTCTAGGTGGTCTTGGAAATGATCGGCTGGAGTTTTTCGAGTCCTGCCCGTTCCACAGATGATTAAATTGCTTAATTTTCATTTCAGTGCTTCTAACTCAGTGGCTGTAAGTGGGTTAGGAATAGGATTTCAAGTGATTTTGAAAAAATGGTCAAAAAAGAAAATCACATACCCCACCTTTAAAAGGGTTAGTAAATGCTGCTCTATAAACTTTCTTCTCATCAGAGAATCCTGAAAAAAGTGCATCATGATTTCCACAAAAAAACAGCAGAATATTTTCAACATTGATAATAATAAGAAATGTTACTTGAGCACCAAATCAGGATTTTAGAATGATTTCTGAAAGATCATGTGTCACTGAAGACTAATGACTGCTGAAAATTCAGCTTTAATTGCCATCACAGAAATACATTTATCATATTTTACAATAGAAAACAATTATTTTAAATTGTAACAGTATTTCACAATATTACCTATATTCGTTTTTTATTACTCTATATTTACTTTGATAAAATAAATACAAAATTGGTGAGTATAAGAGACGTTTCAAAACTCTTACCATCCCCAAGCTTTTGAACCGGTGTGTTTGTGTGTGTGTGTTTGTGTGTGTGTGTTTGTGTGTGTTTGTGCGCGCGCATTTGATATTATATTATACATGTTATATTTATTATTAAATTTATTAAACTATTTTCTCTGTTTTTGTTTGTCCCTTTTAGTATGATATGAAGAACAGAAGCACTTCGGTTTTAGTAGATGTGGTCAGGAGAGCAGAAAAGGGTACTTGGATAAAAACACATGCACACATTGAAGAGTGAGGTCAAGTCAGTTTAATTTGTGTAGCACTTTTCACAATGTTTTCTTTCCTCACAGGTCAGTTTGCTGGTATATACGAGTCGTTGCCGTCTCAATGCTGGTCTGCAGACAGTGAGAGAATCTTCTTCAGCAGTGCCTGTGAAAACAATAAGGTTAACAAATACATAAATCTACATGTAGCTGAGGACAAAAAATACAGGTGCTTTACCAAAATAATAAAAAAGTGCAAAAAAAATGTTGGCATACTGTTAAATAGCTTGCATAGAAACCTGTGTGAGTCCCTTGTCTCCACTGTGGATTCTGAATTTCTAATTCCTAGTGTTAAGATTTTGTGATTTTTGCACCATCTGTTCTTTTAGGCAGTTTTCTTAGTCAACAGAACCACAGGAAGAGTCTCACAAGTGTGCGGGCTGGATGTGCTAAGACTAGGTAGTGTGAATATGGAGTGATGTCCTGACTGCTTTGACTTCAGGCTGTTTGTTCTTTACTATCAGTGTCATTGCATTTGTGACTTTAATTAATTCTGTATTTTTGTGTTTGGTAGATGATTTTGGGAGTGTGCAGCTGTTGACAATACAAAAAGAACTGATGGTGATGAGCTGCTCGTCCCCAAATCAGCCACCCTGCCTGGTACAACCACACACACACACGTGCACACACTTTACTAAAATAGTCACCTTCACTGAAGATACTGCATGACACAGCTTTTGTGTGTTTTCTGTAGAGAGTTGGCTTCCTCTCAACAGTTGATCAGGCTGAGGATTTGCAACTTTGTAATCTGGGTGGAGCAGATGTGTATGAGGAATTTTATTGGCAGCCCATGTTGATCACACCCTCTTCTCAAGAGGAGAACCATCAGTTCTGTGAGTAACATGGATCTATCATCAGATAGACAGCCGCTACTAGCAATACGTCTTTGTGATTTTTCTCGTTCCTCCTCTCTGCCTCTATATAGCTGGACTGAATTTTGGAGCAATTTTGTTGAAGCCTTACAGTCCTCAAGAGAGAAGGAAAACTCCTCTAGTGGTGAATATACACGGTGAGGCTGGTACTTCTTTCATGTAATTTTAATTCAAATGACCCTTTCTTCAAATATCTAAGAGATGTTACCACAGTTATTTTTAGTCTGTCTCAGTTTTTTCTGTTTCTTGATGTAATATATGATGGTGAGATCAGATCATACCGGCTGTTGTCAGACTCCTTGTGCATACAAAAATCTCACTGGATTATTACAATTGATGACAAAAGAAATATTGGATATGTAAACTGATATTTCCTACTGACACACTGCAGTAAAAGATATAAATAACTGGCTTAAAACCATTTTTTGGGTGAAAATACTAATGTGCCTAAGACACAGTACTTTACCCGCAATAATCACGGTTTTCTGAAATAATCATGTTAAACCAAATAACCGCAATTAAATAATCGTAACAGGCCTAGTTAATGCTTGAATAAAGTTATCAAATAACCGCAATTAAATAATCGTAACAGGCCTAGTTAATGCTTGAATAAAGTTATCAGTGCTGTGATGCATATGCTTAGCAGAGCCCTTTTATAGTAAAGTTTCTGATAATGCTTTGTTTGTAATACATAAATGTAAATTAGACTGCAAAGTTTAGGGTTCATATAATAATAATAATAATAATAACTTATACTTATATAGCGCCTTTCACGGGACCCAAGGTCGCTTTACATATAGCTACATAAGGAATAAAGAATAAGGAAAAGAATATAATAAAATAAAATAAGTAAATAAGTAAATAATAATAATTAATCAGTCCTGGTTAAATGCCTTTGTAAAGATGTGGGTTTTTAGAAGGTTTTTGAAAGTGTCTAGAGAGGGAGCATTTCGGATGTCTGCAGGAATGGAATTCTAGAGGGTGGGGACTGCGACGCTGAAGGCTCTGTCCCCAAAAGTCCGCAGTCTAGTGTGGGGGACAGAGAGCGGGCCCTTGTCAATGGACCGCAGGTTCCGTGAGGGGATATAGGGATGGAGAAGGTCCAGTAGATACCGGGGGGCAGTGGCATGAAGAGATTTATACGTGAGGAGCAGGATTTTGTAGGTGATGCGAAATTTGACCGGGAGCCAGTGTAGCTGGGTAAGGATTGGTGTAATGTGCTGCCAAGACCTAGTGTGTGTTAGAACCCTGCCAGCCGAGTTCTGGACGTATTGTAGTCTTTCCAGAATCTTACTGGGTACACCATACAGGACACCATTGCAATAGTCCAAGCGAGAGTTGATGAAGGCGTGAATGAGTGACTCAGCTACAGGGTCTGAGAGTGATGGTCGAAGTCTGGAAATGTTTTTGAGGTGGTAGAAGGCAGATTTAGTAATGAGTTTGATGTGTGACTGAAAGGAAAGGGTGGAGTCCAAAATGACACCAAGGTTGTGGACTTCCTTGGAAGGAGAGATGGAGCAACCATCCACTTTGAGGAGTAGACCACCTACCCTCGAGAGTAGCGGCTTGGGAGCCACAACCAATAGCTCTGTTTTGCTGCTGTTTAGCTTGAGTAAGTTAGATGACATCCAGGTTTTTATTTCATTCAGACAGTCAATAAGCGATGGTGGAGGGAGCTGAGTGGATGGTTTGGTGCTGATATACAGCTGTGTGTCATCAGCATAACAGTGGAAACTAAGACCATGGTGACGTATTATCTGGCCAAGGGGCATCATGTAAATGGTGAAAAGGAGGGGCCCAAGCACAGATCCTTGAGGTACACCTTGTTTGACTGGGGCCAGGGGTGAACATAACATAACTTTCAGAATCTGAAATTGGATTGGACTAATTCGGATTGTTGAAAATTACTGCATGTAAACATACCTAAGCCACATTTCCACCGAAATTATCCAGAACAATTTGTCCCAGGAACTTTTTTTCCCCCCAGACCTGTTGCTGTCTGTGTTTACACCGCAATCTAAAAGTACTGTGAAGATTAGGCAAATAGATTTCATTCTCTGAATTTAAGCATAATAAAACCTGAACCCTGTCGTCGGTCCATCTGTCATATTTTTTAAACTCTGTAAACATTGTAATTCGAATAGCAAACAACTTTTACTACACGCACTCCAACATATGGTGGTTAAAATAAAATGCTGCGTGAACTCAACCAATCAGCATGTTCAGCGCCCAAGTCCCACCCCTGAAAGTTCCTGAACTTTGAAAAAGTACTACCCTTACGAGCAGGGACTTTCGGAGGGGTAAATATTTACCCGGAACTTCATTTAGATCCTGGTTCCTGCGGTGTAAACACACGGAGTACCACCCATAGTACCCATAGTTCCTGGGGAAAGTTCCTGCGGTGGAAACGCGGCTCTAGTAAAGTATTTCTCTCTGCAGGTGGTCCTCATTCTCATTTCGCTGCTGACTGGAATGCCACAGCTGCTGCTTTAACCAAACTGAGCTTTGCAGTTCTTATGGGTGAGTGTTCATATGTCGTTCTTGTTCCTGTCACAACATAAAAAAATCGAAAATGAGCACTGATGTATTTTAACATTTTGTGTGTTAAAGTGAACTACAGAGGCTCCACTGGTTTCGGTCAAGATGGCATAGAGTCTCTGCTTGGAAATGTTGGCAGTCAGGACGTCAAAGATGTTCAGGTGTGTATATGCACAAATAACATGTGCCTGTTAAAAAAAAGTATTGCATTAGTTTGTTTGTCATTCTCTGTGTCCAGAGAGCAGTGTTGTGCGCTTTGCATAATGAGACTACTCTCGATCCTGATAGAGTGGCAGTGATGGGTGGCTCTCATGGTGGATTCCTGGCCTGCCACCTTGTCGGTCAGTATCCAGCTTTCTACAAAGCATGTGCAGCACGAAACCCCGTCATCAATGCTGCCACGCTGCTCGGGACCAGTGATATTATAGACTGGTAATGTATCATGTTTACATTAATTATTACTAGGGCTGTGAAAATGGCTGAAAAACTAGATTCGAATTTTATACTTAAATATTACTAATATTGAAATTTAAAAGGCATAATTTGACTTTTGGCTTGCCTCCTGAGGCCACAAGGGGGTATAATGAGCTAAATATTAACTCTCCACATTATATTGTTTATTCAAAGCAATAAAATAACATTACTGTAAAAAAAGTGCATAACATTTAAATTAACGTTTATAAATCAAATGTAATTTTGTAAATTGCTTTAACAATTATGATTAAAACAGCATCATGTATATGTAACCCCTCCGGTTCTACTCGACCCGCTTAGAGCGGGATTCAAACCGGCATGAGAGGCGGGTGTGCTAACAAGGACGCTAAAGACCGCAGTCTCTAGCGTCAGTCTCTTGAGGTCAGGGGAGTGAGGTTTACTAACTTGCACAGCTCTTACTAGCTGGCCTCTGTTTACATATATGCATAGTTTAATACAAATAGCCAAAGCACTGATCACACAGAGTGTTTTTTTTCCTTAAAAAAAAACGTGAGATGCAGTGGAATAGAAAAAATCCCCACAAAGTCTCGAGACATGTTTTTTGAAAGATTACCTTATTTTAGCTTTACATGTGCTTTTTAAACATGCAGCTCTCTTGTGCAAGATGTGAGTGCAACGTTCAAAGATGTCCTTCTAGCGCATGTTTACATGTAAAACAATAGAAAAGCAGAACAGAAAAATGTTCTGTGTGAAAGCCTTGGTTATGGTTTCGACGTAACCAAGATTTTCTCTCTATTTAGATTCTCAATTTTTGCAATGGTTTGAATAAAAAAACGCAGCACCATTGCCTCTAGTGAGTTCAAATGGATAGGCTAACAAAAACATTAAAAAGCAACAACTCTTGCATCATCATCGTATCTCGTGCACCATTGATAAGGCTGATTAAGTGGACACTATTTAAAAAAGAACGCAAAAAAAAAAAATTATGTACACAAATAAATAATTTATAATAAACTGCAACATTCCATTAAAATAAAAGTCAATTTTGATTTGGGTCTTTAACCCTTTAAGATCCAGGAAAAAACACAGTTAAGCCTAATTTATTCCAGCACTAGAAGGAGCATCTGTGTATAATGCAGTAATGTAGTATTTCCTTAGTGTTCTGAAGTTATAATGTTAAATCTGTTGGATAATGATCAATATACTGTATTTCAGTTTTTACAGTGGCCGAAGGTAACTGTAATGGTGTTGTGTGCTTGTACTGCCCCTACAGGAGATATTCCTCTGTTGGGCTTCAGTATGCTTTTGACCAGTTGCCCACATCACAGTCCCTCACTTCCATGCTGGAGAAGTCACCTATAATACACGCTGCACAGGTATACACTCTCTCACACACACACATCATCATCATAGCTGCCCATCGTTTCCGATGATGGCACTTGCTTTGGGGTTAGGGAGGGGATCAACGACATTGCCGTTGGTGTCACTTCTCGTGGGCGTTGAGGCCGATCCTTGAGCCGCACACTCGTCCACAGATGGAGCAGGGGAAACCAAAGGACAGAGGAGCCCCAGCCGTCCTCTGGTGTCTTTGTCTGCGTCTCTCGGCTTTCCGCTGTTGGTCTTTGTCGTGGATTTGTGAAACTACTCGGGCACAGGTGACCTGAAGAGGTTTGAAAGAAGATTTGGGAAATAACTTCAGTTCCATGTTAACCTGAAGACCAAAGAATTGGTAGAGACTAGTTACCGTGTTGAGGGCGTGCTGCATGGACTCTGGACTATGTGCTAGAATCGCGCAGTCATCAGCATATTGTAGTTCAGCTATGCAACAGGATTTGATATTTGTGTAGGCCTGCAACCTCCGAATGTTAAAGAGGCTTCCATCAAGGCGGTATTCAAGAAGAACACCATCCTTGTGTCCTAAAGCATAATCAAAAAGTTGAGTGACGGCAGAGAGAAGGAGGTTAAAAAGGACTGGAGCCAAGACACAGCCCTGCTTCACCCCAACATTTACATTAAAGAACTCTGACTGAAGTTCTCCTGTGGTAACTCTGGCTTGTGCAGCTGCTGTAAAATGGTAAGGAACTTGGGTGGTACCCCAAGTTTGGAAAGTTGTTTCCAGAGCATCTCACAGTTGATGGTATCAAATGCATTACTGAGGTTAAATGAAGGCTATGTGGAGGTCTGTGTGCTGCTCTCTGCTTTTTTCTAGCAACTGCCTTAAGACAAAAATCATGTCGGTGGTGGATCTAGTCTTCCGGAAGCCACATTGCGTTTCCGGGAGTGCAGCTTCTGAGATGTATTTAACTAGCCTATTGAGCATGATTTTTGCCCGAACTTTCCCTGCTATGGAGAGGAGGGAGATTCTACGGCTGTTGCCACACGCGGCTCTGTCCCCTTTTTGTTTATAGATGACCATAATATCGGCATCCTTCGGCATCGGACACACACACACACGCACACAAACACGCGCATTTTTGAACTATCTAAATAGGGATTTTGCACAGACTTCTATTGGTTTTATGTACAGCTAGTTATGAATACTGAACCCTAAAACTTGCTGCATTTTTACAGTTTATTTTTAATTTTATACCATTTTTTTTACAAATGAGGATAACCCTAAAAGGAGGTTTTTGGATTATTTCTTAGGTTTAACACATTTCTGAGTACAAATTTGTCATCAAACTATGCACACTCACACACAGACAGGAAAAGTGATTAATTTACGATAGAGAATTTCTTGTGTAGCATAATAAGCTTAATATGTAAATATTAAACCTTAATGTGGTCTGTGTATGTTTGTTTAGATCCGAGCTCCTGTTTTGTTAATGCTGGGCGGGAGAGACAGGAGAGTATCGCCTCACCAGGGTCTGGAGCTCTACAGAGCACTCAAGAGCAGGAATACACCTGTCAGGTACACACACACAAACAAACACCATCATTTAATATGAATACTCATATTATTTGTCACTAATAGTGATAGACCAGGCTGATTTAAACTGCCAGTATTTGCCCATTTTAAGATGATTGGTTTTGGCCATTAACATATTTTATTGTATTATCAAATGTAATTTATTCCTGTGATGGCAAAGCTAAATTTTCTGCATCATTACTCCAGTCTTAAGTGTCACATGATCCTTCAGAAATCATTCTATGCTGATTTGGTGCTCAAAAAAGATTTTTTCTTATTATCAATGTTGATTCTTTTTTCAGGATTTTTTGATGAATAAGAAACATTTATTTGAGATATAAATATTTTTTAACATTTTATACATGTTTGCTGTCACTCTAACATCATTCTAACGTAATAAAAGTATTAATTTATTCAAAAATCTCACTGACTCTTCAGCCTGCTCTTTCTTTATCACACACTATCTCTCTCTCTCTCTCTCTCTCTCTCTCTCTCCTCTCTCTCTCTCTCTCTCTCTCTCTCTCTCTCTCTCTCTCTCTCTCTCCTCTCTCTCTCTCTCTCTCTCTCTCTCTCTCTCTCTCTCTCTCTCTCTCCCTCTCTCTCTCTCTCTCTCTCTCACTCTCTCTCTCTCTCTCTCTCTCTTCCTTGTCTGTTTCTCAGGTTGTTGTGGTACAGTGATGAGGGTCACTCGCTGTCTAAAGTCAACACTCAGTCTGACTGCTTCTTCAACATCGCTCTGTGGTTTAAAGAACATTTAAACTGACATTTCTCAGAACCTTTTTTATTTTCTATTTCTGTCTGCACATTATTGTGACATTCTTGCCAAAAACTGTAAACGTCTATGAATGCTGCACTGAAGCTAAATGTACATGCTATGGAGGTCACTGTCCATTAGGGGGCAGGACCTGTCTGTTAAATCAGCACTGCTAAGATAAGGGGTCAAATGCCAAAGCATGGAGGTCTATAAGTTAAGAAATCTGAGCTCATGTACTGAGATACTATTCTTTTCAGAATCAATTTCTAAAATCCACACTCTTTTGTGAGATATTTGCTCTTCATTCTGATTTTAATGGAGAGTAACATGGCAATATTTTTAGGATTAAATCTGTGTGACTTTAAATACATTGACATGGTGATTGTTTTGTAGATTTAAATTAGTTTCAATATTAAAAATTGTACATTTCAGACAGGAAGTACATGAGAAGAACTAAAATCTATTTTCTAGTTTCAGAATGTATCTGCAGAGATTCTAACATTCCCTGTTTATAAACATGATACAAGAGAGAAATGTGTTGTCATTTATTTTGGACAATGTACACGCACTTCATCCATGTGTGGCATGCTAGCTTTGGTGGCTGCCGTAACAGCTCACATATCTAAGACCTCTTGTGTCTATTTCATTTACAGCCGCTTAAGAAAGATCCTTCCTTCAAAGATTTTTTTGTTTCATAGTTTTAGCAACATTCTTGTCCTTTGAAGACGTAATCCTTAAATCCCCTTTGACAGATTCATTCAGCTCTTGTGTTTCTGTCGTGAATTCTGTTTTTTAAATGATTATTATTGGGTATTTCGGTTTGCCGTTTGTGATATGTTGAGCACCAGCCAGGTTTATGTTACAGTGTTTTAAAGGCCAATTGTAGCATGAGGTTTTTCAATATGCTGGCAGTCTCAGGGGGCAGATTGCTTTATAACCTGTTAAGATTGCTTTGCTAATGACCCACAGAGAGACAGAAGTAGAACACAACAGGTCATCTGAGACCACTGCCAGGTGTGTGTGTGTGTGTAAGAGAGAAAGAGAAAGAAAGGTCTGTGTTATTCACCCTTTGATCGGGTTTGGTGTAGGTGTCTGGGTCTTGTCAGGTCAAATATCATTAGGTCTTTTCTCTCTGTCTCTGTCTGCCTAGCTGCTGGAAGACTTATAAGGGAAGATTAAAGAGCAAGGCAGAATTTGAGAATAAACACAAACAGCAAAAAAGCAGAAAATCATTGCCAGGGGGTGAGAAGCAGATTAGAGGAAGTAAGGAGAAAAATCTGAGTAGTTTTAAGGTCACACTGAGTAGAGGGAGGCAGGGCTAAAAATGAGCCGCTGTTTTGTTGGTACTTTCATGAGCTCTGTGTAATAACTTAACGAAAACACAAAACGTAGCTTTATCTGCTGGCTCAAGCATTTTTCCCTAGAATCCTAGGAGTTGGGACAAATCCAGTAGACCTGAGGTACGTTGAATCAACAACCATAAATATAATGTAGACGGAATCAGTGATTGTGCACTGAATCGATCTAAGTTGTCAAAATACTATAGCATAAATTAAATCCTTAAATCCAACTTTGTTATACTTTGGTTCATGTTGCCTCAGTTGCTTTTGGTCATTACAAGTTTTTTTTTCTGTGATCTTAAGGTAGATCCCCGTTTTTCAAACTGATAAATGGGTATGGTAATATTGGCTGTTCTATTTTATTTTTGCCTGTTAAAAAGAAAAAGGATACAAATCAAACTGGCACAACTTACCCCTCTCATTGGCTCATCTTACACCAGGCCTGAAGTTGTTCAAAACTAGTGGTCACTGTCCATCCCATAAAAAGGAGCCCACCCATTAGAGATCAAATAAAATTTACTTTTTATCATAGTTTTTTTTTTACATATTTATGCTATTATTGGCTGTCATCTGTATATTTTTGCCATGTCCTGTCTGTCATATGTAGACAAGTTTCTAGGTCATTTCTGGTGCCAAGAGATGAACTTTTTTCATTCATTTAAAAGCAGTTGTTTTAGTACAATTTATATAGGCTACTATTATTATAGTATTTATTAATATTTTGAATTATCTTTTTTATATTTAAAGTTTTCATTCTCATTTTATCAATGCACTTTTGTAATTTTTATTAGAATATTACAAAGAAAAAAAACAGTTTGGCTTATCAATATATTAAAAAAGTGTACTGCAGTGTAACTAAATTCCCTGCAGTCTCCCATGAAGTCCTTCTCGCTCTGATCACAGATACTGTGGAAAATTGAGCAAAAGGGTAAAAATACTATAAAAGAGTCCAATCCAGAGAAAGTAATTGTGAGTGCGGGACAGAACTGACCAGTCATAGCCATTAAGGAAAGAATATGCTGCTTGTGTGTGGTTATCAGTTTGTTTAGACAGAAGGCTTGGGATGGGATTAGAGTGAGTAGAGGAGATTAAACAAGAGCATTTCCACCTGCTTGTGATTTAGTGTTGGATAGGAAATGTGATACTGCTTAGTGTAAGGGATGTGAGTGATATGTTGTGTGAGTTTGAGAGTGTAGTAATGTTTTCAGGCTTGCACAGGACGTGAAGAGTGTGTTTGTGTTTGGGGGTCCGGAGGCTAATAGACTTTTGGGGTAATTAGCATGCTGCTGAAAGCCATTAATTCATCTCACCTTTCCTCCCCCATGCTTCCATTCGTGGGCCGGTCCGCAGTGCTCTGCTCAGTTGTCACTGTAATGGATGAGTCCATTAGCTGCCCCTGGCAGGGGAGGTGATCGGTCAGAGAGTAAACTGGGTAAAAAGGGCAAAACTGTCACCAAACAACTTAAACACATTTCATCAAGTAAAGTGGTGATGCTATAAGCTTAACACGCTCTCTTTCCCTTGCTTTTCTCCCTCCATCCTTCAGATAAACACACATGCCCACACCTTCATATTACAGAGGCTCTCCTCAGCCTTCCTCTGTCATCTTCTCATTCTATCGCTCGCTCCCTCCCATCCGCCGGATTGCCATGTAACTCTGTCATTTCTTGGGAGGGATGGAGCTGGAGAATATTTGTTCACTTATAAAGAACTGACATTTCCTGTCAGCGTTTGAGTGTTATGACTGGGCATTAGGGTGAGACGGGGTGCTGAAATGGTGAGTTCTGCAAGCAATAACATATCCAGCAATTCACCAAATTGAAATAGGCTGCACGAGTGAGCAAAGAATAAATCTTAAACAGAAACCTATGGAATCTTACACAAAAATGTACACAGTTGTTTACACTTGTGCAGATGTTAAGTTATATGATTTTGTGCATCCTCACTCAACTGGACTTCAGAATGGAATACTAGCATACTAGGCCTACACTATGCACTGAATCCTGCCTATTATTAAAATATAGTATATAGTACAGATTAGACAAAAATAAAAGTATTCAGACGTGATCCAATTAAGTACAGTAGTATGCAATTTTTTTTCGTCATGATATCATTATTTGCCGGTTTCTATCGACCTATTAAACCTTTTTTATTCACAATTTGGGTAAATTCACTTTTTTTTGCATAAAAAAACACTGGATGAAAACTGCAAGATGCGCACAAATTCTAAAAATGCGTATGCATTATTATGCATAACTATGATTAAAACGCATGTACCGGATAAATCCCTAATTGCGGAACAAAAAACTACGGAGCCCCTAAAGGGACGTGGTGGTAGAACATTTTTTAGGATGGGAGAACTTTTTTTTTTTTTCAAATCTTTTGCGTTCCCTCGCAAAACTTTTGCGTTCCCCCGAGAAACTTTGCGTTCCCTCGCAAAACTTTTGCGTTCCCTCGCAAAGATATTTGCGTTCCCACGCAAAATTTTTGCGTTCCCTCGCAAAGTTATTTGCGTTCACACGCAAAAGTTTTGCGTTCCCTCGCAAAGATATTTGCGTTCCCACGCAAAACCTGTTGGCAGCTCGGACAGACACTTCCTGTTTAATGTCCCGCTGGCAGTGTTTCAGAGCTCCGTACGTTAATGGAGCGTTTCATAGTGTTTGAACTTGGACTCAAGAAATGCGGGTCAGTGCTTAACTCAAGCAGTTCAGTCGAACTTCCCGGATCAATATTCTTGAGCTAAACGTTGTTAAAACACAAACGACACCTATTTACAATCACAGTAGACAACAAGTTACAACCCAATTTTCCTCAAAACGACCTTTATAATATAGGGTAAATGGATCTCTATGAGCAGGCGGCTGTCTCCGAAGGGACCATCTGCAAAGTGCAATATAACCCAAAAAACGACTACAGCATCAACTCATAGTCAAAAATATAAAAATAGTCATTAACTTCAATGTTACAAACCACCCAATTCAGTTTACACATCAATGGTAAACCCACTGGTCATACTGCACTGCTTTTGCACATTTTATATTATAAAAAATATTTTATAACTTCACTGTAACACACCAAATTTAGTTCACACATCACTGCTCTAATGTTGGTTATACAACACTTAGTTTTGGAAGTAATTGCACATAAAAAATAAGTAGGCCTATTCTTTACACAAATTATATTGGTACTGTACGCAGCTAACATAGTTACAACCATAGCTTTTGCACTATATTTGCTTACTGAATTTGATGGCATTACTACGGAGCCCCTAAAGGGACGTGGTGGTGGAAAAAATTTTAGGATGGGAGAAATTTTTTTTTCAAATCTTTTGCGTTCCCTCGCAAAACTTTTGCGTTCCCCTGAGAAACTTTGCGTTCCCTCGCAAAACTTTTGCGTTCCCTTGCAAAGATATTTGCGTTCCCACGCAAAGTTATTTGCGTTCCCACGCAAAAGTTTTGCGTTCCCTCGCAAAGATATTTGCGTTCCCACGCAAAACCTGTTGGCAGCTCGGACAGACACTTCCTGTTTAATGTCCCGCTGGCAGTGTTTCAGAGCTCCGTACGTTAATGAAGCGTTTCATAGTGTTTGAACTTGGACTCAAATTTAAAGAAATGCGGGTCAGTGCTTAACTCAAGGAGTTCAGTGAAGTTGGCAATACACATAGGCTATTCGAACTTCCCGGATCAATATGCTTGAGCTAAACGTTGTTAAAACACAAACGACACCTATTTACAATCACAGTAGACAACGAGCTACAACCCAATTCTCCTCAAAACGACCTTTATAATATAGGCTAAATGGATCTCTATGAGCAGGCGGCGGCTGTCTCCGAAGGGACCATCTGCAAAGTGCAATATAACCCAAAAAACGACTACAGCATCAACTCATAGTCAAAAATATAAAAATAGTCATTAACTTCAATGTTACAAACCACCCAATTCAGTTTACACATCAATGGTAAACCCACTGGTCATACTGCACTGCTTTTGCACATTTTATATTATAAAAAAATATATTTAATAACTTCACTGTAACACACCAAATTTAGTTCACACATCACTGCTCTAATGTTGGTTATACAACACTTTGGGAAGTAATTGCACATAAAAAATAAGTAGGCCTATTCTTTACACAAATTATATTGGTACTGTACGCAGCTAACATAGTTACAACCATAGCTTTTGCATTATTTGCTTACTGAATTGGATGGCATTACACTGTATAACGAAGTTACTGAATATTTTTTTCTAAAAATGGTATTATTGGTACTGAATTTGTGTGAAGCTACACAGTGAAGCTATTGAAGTATGTTAAATAATATAAAAAATGTACAGAAGGGTTTTGGGATTTGCACTTTGCAGACGGTCCCTTCTTCGGACTTGTCTCTCAATCGGCCGGTTAAAGACAAATTTATATTGAAGCTCGTTTTGTGGAGAATTGGGTTGTAGCTCGTTGTCTAGGTTACTGTGATTGTAAATGGGTGTACTGTGTGTTTTAACAACGTTTAGCTCAAGAATATTGATCCGGGAAGTTCAAATAGCCGATGTGTAGCCTATAGGCTATATTGCCAACTTCACTGAACTCCTTGAGTTAAGCACTGACCGCATTTCTTTATATTTGAGTCTATATTTATATATAAATTTGTCTTTAACCGGCCGATTGAGAGACAAGTCCGAAGAAGGGACCGTCTGCAAAGTGCAAATCCCAAAACCCTTCTGTACATTTTTTATATTATTTAACATACTTAAATAGCTTCACTGTGTAGCTCGAGGGAACGCAAAACTTTTGCGTGGGAACGCAAATAACTTTGCGAGGGAACGCAAACATTTTGCGTGGGAACGCAAACATTTTGCGTGGGAACGCAAATATCTTTGCGAGGGAACGCAAAAGTTTTGCGAGGAAACGCAAAGTTTCTCGGGGGAACGCAAAGGTTTTGCGAGGGAACGCAAAAGATTTGAAAAAAAAAAATATTCTCCCATCCTAATTTTTTTCCACCACCACGTCCCTTTAGGGGCTCCGTAGAAACGCTCCATTAACGTACGGAGCTCTGAAACACTGCAAGCGGGACATTAAACAGGAAGTGTCTGTCCCAGCTCCCAACAGGTTTTGTGTGGGAACGCAAATATCTTTGCGAGGGAACGCAAAACTTTTGCGTGGGAACGCAAATAACTTTGCGAGGGAACGCAAACATTTTGCGTGGGAACGCAAATATCTTTGCGAGGGAACGCAAAAGTTTTGCGAGGGAACGCAAAAGTTTTGCGAGGGAACGCAAAGTTTCTCGGGGGAACGCAAAGGTTTTGCGAGGGAACGCAAAAGATTTGAAAAAAAATTTTTTCTCCCATCCTCATTTTTTTCCACCACCACGTCCCCGTAGGGGCTCCGTAGATTACACTGATAGCTGTTCTTCGATGTTGTTAGTTTTAATTGAGTCATTAGATCACTTTTTTTCTGCCCTTGTCTTCTTCAGACTCTTACCATGAGCCCCTGCCGTTTAAGCGCTTATTGTAGTGGAATGTTTTTCCCTCCCGTATCTTTTTGAGCCCAGAGGATGCGCTTATCCAGTACTAGATGTTTTTGTCTATACATTACAAAGTTTCTCTTAATATTTTCGCAGCCTGAAGGTAGGATATGTCTCTCTATCTGGTTTAGTTATTAAGTGCATGCTCAAGGGAGATGGAGGAATTCAGCAACTCTATAGTTTAGGGTTCAACCCAAAGATTTTGGTTGCCAGCCCAGATTTATAATCATTTTTTCCTGATTCTTAGAGATTATTTCCAAATGTACCATGATGGTATTAGATGGCAACACCAATAGTACTCAAGACATACCAAATGATACCATATTCATGTACCATTGTATTTACTTACTACCTAATCAATGGTGGCACTTTTTGGTACCTTCTGTTTGTGACAACCTTCACTTTCATGCATAAGTAAATCCATCATTTTTTTGAGCTCTTACCAGCCATAACATTTTACGGGTCATTCTGTACAAATTAGTTCTCTGCATGTATTTAAAGACAGTTGAAGTTCAAGACCATTTGCTCAATTTTAAATGTTTTAGGCTGACAAACAGTCCTAATGAGAATAAACGTAATCTCCCTGATTCCGACCGCAGTAACAAACAGAGACGGACCTGCTGTAATATTTTCCACATGTTCCTGATCACAGGCCTGCAGGAGTTACACCATAATAGCTTTCGGAAAGAACGACTGTTTTACACGTGTGAAGTCAGACCACTGCTTAGATCACTTTAAACTTACTTCATTTAAACTATAAATATACAAGATATGTAATGTTCCATGTACTTTAGCCATGTAGGCCTATGTATCCCATCTTGTTATATTCACTGCGGGTGAGTTTATTGTATATATTTATCAAAAGTTAAAAACTAGTACCTGAAGAATTGCAGTTGTAAAACATCTAAAGCAAGATTAGATTCAGTATTTTTCCATATATATATATATATATATATATATATATATATACTGTATATCCATATACATGCATACACACGCTAACTTTTTTGCAACAACTGAGAGAAAAAACTGTACGCTTCACGATATAGGCTACTGAAGAGAACTGCATGGATTTGCATGTTTACACTGTAAAAAAAAATCCGTTAAATTTACGGGAAAAAACTGGCAGCTGTGGTTTTTTCCTGTTAAAAATACGGTAGCAACATTTTAAGTTCATTTACAGACTTTTAACCGTATATAATTTTACAGAAATAAACCGTAATTCATTATCTGATATAATGTTAATTTACTGACCTTTTGAAGTATTAATATCTGTTTTGTTCCATTGTAATACAATAGCCAACCATGACAGCAGTAATGAGAGTCAAATGATCAAACAAAGCACATCATAAGCAGCTTTTCCACAAGAGAGTTAACATATAGAAGCTGCTTGGTAACATGTTGAAATTGAAAAAATGCAATAAGCATTAATTTAACAACATTAAATGTAACATAAAACCCTAATGTACATAACTGATTAGAAAAAAACTAAGAAAATTATGAAGAAACAGTTATTTTAAAAAAAGAACATTAAATGTGAAGTGTCACGCAGGGAATTGTGGGAATGTCAGTTTGCATTTTTTCACTGTAAATTATACAATGACTTGTTCTTTTTCACTTCCAAAAACTGTAAATTTAACGGTATTTTACAGTAAAATTACATTAAATGTACCATTATATATATCAGTTATTTACCGTATATAGTAAGGAAACTTTCTGTTAACCAATTAACAGTTTTTCACTGTAGCATTTTTACCGTCTTTTAAAATCACAATAATTTTTTTACAGTGTACTTAAAATTTATATTATCATTATTTAAAATATGATGTATTATGTATGTATCACAGTCTTTCATGCATGAACAAAGTGTACATGTTGCATATTCCAAACATGTTTCCCAGTAAAATTACCCAGACTTCACTGCTGCTCTCTCTCTCTCTCCGCAGGACAGTTTTGAGATATGAAGTAAGTTGGGAGTTTTGGGCTGAGTTTTGTGATTGGTTGTTCTAACAGTTTTCAGTAGCAGCTATGTTGTTTTTGCAGGAGTATAAATATCAGTGTTGGAACGTTTTTGACGATTCAGAAGAGAGCTCAGAAAGCTCTGTGTCAGAGGTTTCTCAGAGGGTTTCAAAGTTGTTTTTTCTCTAAATGCTATCGGTCAGTGTCAGACTGCACATGTGCTGTATGTTTCTATAGCCTGATTCTACACACCTCACCAAGTGAAAACACTTCATCAACGGTTAAGAGGTCCTTCACTGAATTCAGTACATAGGCCTACTATAACATGCCTTTCTCTCAAATCCACTTCATCCTTTTCATCCACCAGTTTTTCTATACTGAACAACAGATTACTTTTCCCTCTCAACTCCCCCATCACTCGTATTGGATCAGCTCTTCTCACCCTATAGTGCTGCTTTCCTCTGATCAGTGAGGCTCCCATCACTCGCTCACTCTTTCTCTGATGAGGTGTTGTGTCATTAGACTTGTGTTTCCCAGGAGACCGGAATCTTGGAGTGGGTTCTGGAATGTTAGTATCTGAATAGAATCTTTATATCCCAGGTCTTCCTCTCCTGAGAATATCATGTATTAGCCTAAATAATGCATGCAGTTTTCATTTGAGTTGGAAATTGGAAGATTTCATGTAGAGTATGTACCATATTGTTTATTTGTAATTGATATCAGACAATATTGGGTATTTAATTTTTTATGCTTATTTGTGCTATTTTTATATTTAGATTGTATTTGCCATCATTTAAAATTCACTTAGTTCATCTTAAAAGAACAACACAATTGAATAGGGTAAACAAATTTACTTATAGAAATCATTTCTTCTATGCAAGCTTGTTTCCACCACAGAATAAAAAATCTAAAATGTGTGTGCAACTTTTTATCTCACAGTCCTGACTTTTTCCCTTGCAATTGTGAGTTCATATCTTTTTATCATATTACATATCATATAATATCTCATATAGTTTTTATTTCTTGCCATTCATTTATTTCTCTCTGAACCATAGAATTAAACAGACTGATGTATATTTAAGAATCCTATATAAACACCCCCTTTGAAAAAAAGAGGGGCTTTTAATTAGACAATCTGCTAACTGTAACTTTGTAACTACATGCAGAGGTGGACAGTAACATTTACATTGACTTGAGTACTGTACTTAAAGGGTTAGTTCACCCAAAAATGAAATTTAAGTCATTAATTACTCACCCCCATGCTGTACCAACCCCGTAAGGCCTTCGTTCGTCTTCGGAACACAAATGAAGATATTTATGATTAAATCTGAGAGGTTTATGACTGCTACATAGGCTCCCTAAGGGAATGACACCGGACGGCCCAGAAAGTCATTAAAGAAAATGTTTAAATATTCCATGTCGCAACAGTGGCTCAACTATAAGTTTATCAAGCGACGAGAATACTTTTTGTGCGAAAAAAACAAACAAAAATAATGACTTTTTTCGACTATTCCTTTCCTTCCTTGTAGGCCTGAAACGAGACTTCAAGAGATTTCCAAGACGCATGCGCGAGAATTGCGATCTCCTTCAACTACTTCAGTTAAGTTCTCGCGCGTGCGCGTTGTGGAAATCTCTTGAAGTCTCGTCAGTCATATAATGCAGGTCTAATGGGGTCCTCCTCAAAGAGCATGCACAGAGAAGTCCAAATTAAACATGATTTAATGACTCGTAAATGTAAGTACACATTGATGGCCTAAAACACGAAACGAGCGGTTTGTGTGAGAAAACGAACAGTATTTATATAGTGTTTACCTTTTGTACACAGCCACGTCCAAGTGATCTGAGGGCGCGGGCGCTTCCTAGTGTGACGTATACGCAGACTGGTGTATAGATATATACACTAGATGTCGCCTTGGCTAAGGTTTCGTTCCAATGAACTGCCGTCGCCAAGGCGATCTAGTGTATATATCTATGCACCAGTCTGCATACACGTCACACTAGGAAGCGATTTCGTGTTTAAACAAAGACACCTACATCTTGGATGCCCTTGAGGTAAGCTAAAACATTTCAAAAATTCATTTCAAAGTGAACTATCCCTTTAATAAACCAGTAGGCAGAATGAAGAACCACAGCAAAGACAAAACAATGTGTTCTCAATTAGCCGGCCTCCTGAGGAGCAAGACATAGGGTAGGAAAACGGTGATGGGTGAGAAAGGGGATGTCCTGAAAAGAGAGAGGCTGAACGAGGGGATGGAGACATGATGCTTTGCCCCAGATGGTTTATGGTTAATGGTTTAATTACCTGCTTTTGAAGCTTAACACAGACCGTCTGGAACTAAATGCTCATCCCAGCTAGAGAAAGCGAGACGGGACATCTGACAAGCTGATTTCTCTCTCGCTGTGCAATTGTCTGCTTGGTTGATCAGTTAAAAACAGGAAGTGCGCCGGTGGCTATATTGTCTGTCACTCTCACCCGCTGTCTTGCCTCTTTCTCTTTCTCACTTTTCTTCTTTCAGCATAATCCACCATTCATCGCTCCATTCAACCCGAAATCCCACACTGCACGGTCATGGACACATAGACACACACTGCGTTCTCATTAAAACATGTGCTAGCACAAACACAAGCTGCATGCTTGTGAATACATTCACAGAAACACATCATAGAAGACCCCAAAAGCCATTGAGATTATGGCCGGCCCCAAGCGCACACACTGCACACCTCCATGGGATTCAGCTTTGAAAGAGATGCCTCTGCGCTCACATCACTATTCGGTTTGTTTGGTGTGGGGCTCAAAGGGAGTGAAACTCTTTTGTGCGTGTTCGTTCTCTGTCTTTTGAATAAAAGCTGAGGGCAAACATTACTAAGGCATCTATTTGTGGTATTTAACCTATAGCAGAGATTCACTAGGGCCTGTGGGGCATTAGAGAATAGGCTTCGGAATTCATACTGATATTTTAGTGATCGTTTTTTTAAAAACATTCTCATTTGAATGCTTTAAGACTTTAAGAAATGCTCATTTTTACTGGTTTGCCAACTAGCATTAAGAAAAGAAGACACTCAATGCTGCTATCAAATAATCTACTGAAGAGTGTGAAGCGATGAGTCGCACAAAGGAGGATTTTTCTGTTTTTCTGACTTTTGTCACACTAAGTCTATTTGAAGCACTTGGAAAAAGGAAGTGTAAGACTCCTGGGTTTTTATTAAGCATTAAATTGAGTCATGATGTTTTGCCATTGTATTGCATTCACCTAACTACATATTCATTAAATCTCTTTTTGTATTTCATAGAAAAAAGAAATTCAGCTTTGGAACGACTTGAGGTTGAGTAGATGACAGAAAGTTCATTTTTGGGTGAACTATCTCTTTAAACCTGAGTTTTAAGGTATCTAAAGATTTACACAGACTCTGAATCAATCATTCTGTGCTGATAATGTGTTAGTTTGAGCATGTAGTTGTGAAATCAGTTTCAGATATCACAGCATTTCTCAATCATTCCTTTGCACACACTCACATGCACACACATTCCAGTACATACCCATGTCATCCTCATAATTCATGCATCTCTGGTTTGTCTTCCTGTCAGCACAGAAAATGTGGGTTTGTGTTTCGGGTTAATTATGTGTGTGTGTGTAAAGAGACACTTGTTTCATGCTCTACTGTCACACAGAGAATGTGAGGGCTAGAAAGTCTTTAAAACCAGGCAGCAGTTCATGCATTGACTCGGGATGGGGGTCACGACCCTTGACCTTGGAGTTATCCAAGTTGTCGTCTCCTCCCCAGACACAAAATGCAGAGCACAAACCAGCCATATACACAGGGAACAACTTTGCAGAGCTTCTAACAGACAGTGGCTCTGAAAGAAACGCATACAGCAAAAGCAGTTTGATATAGATACTGCAAGTAAATTGTTATGGAAGTGTATATGGCTGATTTAAATGTTAGAATTTTTCTGTCACCTATCTGACCCTGAAAACCAAGATCTTGCTCTCTCTCTGTCACAGAATCTCCAGTTTTTTTATGTATGCAATTCAAGCTCTCACATAAACTTTTCAAATATATAGCCTTGAGGTGAAACAACTGACGAGAATGCTGGACTGGTAATGGAAAATAAAAGATAACATATTTGGATATGTGTTTATGTGGGAGAGGAATTCATGGGTGAATGTGCACGGTTCTCCATTTTAAGCTTGTTAGTTTTAAAGCATTACTCTAGATTAGCTTCGAATGCTGCTAATTAGCAGGGTTACCCGTAGCACCCGTTTAGCAGAAATATGAGTTATATGCTTGTTTTTGTTAGGGTTTTCTCGATAAGCAGTGCATGACCACATCACAGACATGCCGCTTGGCAGCACTCCACAACTCTGCTGCTTTACAACCCATGCGTGCCCTCTGATCTACACGGCAAGAGAGAAATAGAGCTCTACTTTTAGTATTAACACACGAAAATGCGAATAATGTCATGAGTTACTCACCACTTTGTCACTCTAAACCCATTTGACTTTCTTCCAGACTGAGCTGGTTGCGGTTTGAATCAATTCAGACCCGTTTAATTAGCTGATTCATCAAAAAGATCCCATTCAAAAGAATGATTCGCTTACCAGTTGGATATTGCTGCTTCTATTTTCTGTGCCCCACAGAAGAAAGTAAATCATACAGGTTTGGAAGAACATGAGGGTCAGAAAATGATGACAGAAGATTCATTTTTAGGTGAACTATTCCTTTTGGGAACACTTTCTGTGACAGTTTACTGTAATGATAAACTACGACACAGAGATGAAATACGGCCAGATGGAAGGTGTTAGGAAGATGGATAAAGCTGGACTGTATTACTGGTTTCTAGTTGATGGCATTCCTTCTTAGTTAATATTGCTTTCTCTTACTTCTCTCGTTCAGACTCTTGAAACCACATCCCATGGCTCGCTGCATCACTCAGCACACCTTCCGTCTGTCCTTTCATCTCTCCATCTCTCATCTCCTTATTTCCCTCACCATTATTTTTGGATCTATTCTGTTTTTTCTTGACTTGTCCTTGCTCTCCCTCTCTCTGTTTCTGTTCAGGCGAGCTGTAGGGAGACGCCCAGTTCCTTCATGGAGGTCCGGCTGCCCGTGGCTCTCCTCAGGGTTACTAGGCTCATGAGTTTCTAATGTTGGAGGCCTTTTTTCTCAACGATGATTGCTTTGGGGCCACTGAGTGTTTCAGGGTCCACTGAGCTTTCTAGGGGCCCCCATTCTTGCATGAACCTTAGCCTCATTCTTTCCCTCAGTCTTATCAAATAAGTTATTTTCCTTGAAATACAAACAGAGTGCCTGATCTGTTTGGTACTGGGTTGTTCTTTCTCTTTTGATGTTTTACAGAAGTTTTTCCCCATTGTGTTTCATTGTGTCATTGTGTTTAACTGAAGGTCAAACTTTTCCAAGAAACAGGTGAAATATACCCTAAAACAAACCTCTTCTTTCTATCACTAACATATGGAGCCCCCTAGTCCCACTTTGTCAAAAAAATTTATTATAACTATCTCGTGGCCTCAAGATAGTAACTCGTGGCCTCAAGTCTATCTTGAGGCCATGAGTTACTATCTTGAGGCCACGAGTTACTATCTTGAGGCCACGAGATAGTTATAATTAATTTTTTTGATAAAGTGGGACTAGGGGGGCTCCGTACTAACACAATTGTTCTTCAGGAAACATTTTGTTAGTAGTATTTCATTGTAAAAACCTGCATTCTATTCACTAATCATCTGCAATTCAGTGTAACCAGGCACAAATACGAATGCTTCACTGTATTTAAAATCAATTATTGCTGTTCTTTTCAGTGCAAATATGTACCATTCCAAAGTTTGGGGTCAGTAAGATTGTTTAACAATATAGTGAAATAATATTACAATTTAAAATAATTTTCAATGTTTTACCCTTTAACCCTTTCATGCATGAATTATGTCAGGATTTTCAGTCAGGATTTTTTTTCACTGTGTTTTTGTTGCTCTTAGGGCATGAAAAACAAGATTTGAAATGAATGTTTTTTGTTTTTTTTGTGCACATTTTTCAAATAGATTTCCAGAGGTCCACAGTTCATGGTTTTAACTGAAGAGAAATTGTATTAAACATAATACAGTAATAACAGAAATATTGTGTGTATTTAACAAACCAGTGAATAAAATGATATGAAATCTATAAAAATTATGTGAAAACTATAACATTTATACAAAAAATATAAACGCTAAATATTGCAAATGCAATTGAACTTCATAGAAGTTGAACTTTGCATATCTTTATCAGAACATGACGTGATTCCATCAAAGATCTCTACAGCCTGTCATACAACTGTGGAAACCCAACTCAATTATGTAGAAAACGCTCACTCTCCCTCCAGTCTACCAGATATGTTGATTTACCCCTTTTAGCTGATAATTGTGATAATGTTCAAGATGGACACATTTCTACCATAGCTCGCCTCTGAGAAAACCTAGCGATCAGGTGTTTTCAATCTCATCTGAAATGAGCAATGTTGGGGGCATTACAGGTAACATGCATAACGTAATCAGATTACTTTTTGATATAAGATTTCCATTACACGAGAGTAGATGTTAAAACTTCATGCTGATTTGTACTCGGCTTTCGCAGTAAACTATGCTTCACCCATTTACGCTTCTTTTCATATGGTGGTGTGACTCCCCTTCTGTCCGGCGTTAACGACTGTAGTGTACGTGGCGCGTCAACACACACGACGGCTGCAACTACAGTGTGGTCTCCCTAGTGGACCAGCACGACAACCGTCTGGATTGAGCCAAGTAGGGGACATCTCTAGGGTCTTCAAGTGGGCACCTTCCGTCCTCAGTGTTTCGTCGACTAGCCCACGACACCTCAAGAGGGCTCGACAGTGACTCTGGTGTCCCAGAGTCACCCCCCTCCGTCCCCCACTCAACTCAGCCCAGGTCACTGACCTTTACATCCCTCCTGCTGCTGAGACCTAACCACAATCTCACAATCTCTCCGCAGCCCAACCATACGCGCCAACCCGTTTGACTAAGGCTGTCGAGCCCCACTGGTGCGTTAATATGCAGTTTCAGTGGCAACGGTTCCGTATGGCATACCACCTACCGCAAAAACACAATATCTGCCCAACCACCCGTCATTCACGCAATATACACAGGAACGTAATCACTGTAAATACTATACAACCTATACAAATAAATAAACCAATAGACTCTTCAAGTTTTCAAGAATTCTATGAAACCGTAGCGTGGCGGCCTGTACACAGCCAGCTAGAATCTTTCCGTCTCAACCACAGCCAGTTGCTGCTCCTTTCTGCTGCTTCAGATATGTTCTTTACTGTGCGACGCAACTCTTGGCCACTGAATCCGACGTCTTTGAGGAACCGGGTTGTAGAGTGTGCCACAAAACCTCGACAACCCACTTCCACTGGATAAACCTGGAGTAAAGTAACGCATTACAAGTAACATGCTGTGACGAGCAGGACGAGGCCGAGGGACGTGAGAGAACGGCGCGAGGCCGGTGGCGTGAGTGGTAATGAACGTCACCTGTGAGACGCACCGGTCTCGCATCTCTCACGTCCCTCGGCCTCGTCCTGCTCGCTACACATGCCTTACGTAATCAGATTACTTTTTTGATGTTACAAGTAAAGTAATGCATTTCAAGTTACATGCATTATGCAATCAGTTTACTTTTTGATGTAAGGAGTAAAGTAACGCATTAGGACCTAGGGTCCACTGTAGCGGTTGATGTACAATTATGCCATCAAAACCCATGCATGTGCAAGAAAATGCTTTTTGAATAGCTGTCCACTGTAGTCCACCTTTATGCGTGAAAGGGTTAATATATTTTAAAATGTTATTTATTTCTGTGATGGTAAAGCAAAATTTTCAGAAACCATTATTCCAGTTTTCAAAGTCACATGATCCTTCAGAAATCATTCTATGCGTGATTTGGTGCTCAAGAAACATTTCTTATTATCAATGTTAAAAACAGTTGAGCTGATTAATATTTTTGTGGAAACCGTTTTCAGGAGTCTTTGATGAATTCAAAAGAACTGCATGTTTTCTAATAGAAGTATTTTGTGACATTATAAATGTCTTTACTGTCACTCTTGATCAGTTTAATGGATTTTAATTGCTTGATAAAAGTATTCATTTCTTAAAAAAAATCATACTGACCTCAAACTTTTGAACGGTAATGTATAAATCAGGCTTATTGTGATTTGGTGTGTAGTCGAGCGTACTTTAGTGTACTTGTCCTGGGGACCCTCCGCTCTACACATTTTGGTTCGAAAACCACTGATTTAGCTCATATTGTTGTTGTTGTTGTTGTTGTTGATGATGTTTTTCAGTTATTATTATTATTATTTTTTGCAATTGCATGCATGAACATTCTTGCTCTTATTCATTTCTAATTTGAAATTTGGAAGGTTTTCTTGAAGTACTTCAAATGCAGAGATGAGCTCAAAAATGGTATTTCTTATGTATACGTGTGTGTGTTTAAGGAGGGAGGCCCCTCATAAGCTGCAGTCTGCAGAGGTCACCACACCTCAGTTATAGGTGTCATCATCGGGACAACAGGGAGAAAAGGGAATACGACGACAGCTTCACAGAGATGTAACAAGAAAGCTGTGATTGGTGGTTTGGGCTTACAGAGAGCAGGTCACTGGGTCAACCTGACTGGCTATTGAGCACACACTGTTTGAGAGGGAACCTACTGTGGAAATAGTGAAGCGCTCAGGGAGTGAGAGCTAGTTCATTTAGAGACTGAGCAGAAAAGAAGGAGAAAGGTTGAAAAGGAGAGGAGAAAGGGATGCTTGGGGTCACTCATATGTTTGCCATGTGTGAAGAAATACAGACGACAGTCCTCACGTGAAAGAAGTGCTGTTTTTGTGTTTTAAATCAACGTGAAATTAAAACTCACCCTATTTACTTTCTTAATATGCTAAGAATTACTTTCTTAACAACTCCAGTTGTTTTTATGAAGGATTCTTAAGTGCATCAGTATTCTTTCATCAAAATGTAATAACTTTCCCCAACTCTGAAATGACTTTTCAGCTGATGAAATGAAGCCGTCTTATTTTTCACCACCCCACCAAATACCAGTCATGAATAGGCCACTTTTCATGATCCAATCAATTCCCCATGGAGGAAATCAAGCCCCGCATTACATTGTTTAAATATACTGTTTTACTGGTAAAATGGGTTGCAAATAACATTTTGTGTTGATTTCAAGTGAGAGGCCACAACATTTTTTACATCTTTAAATTTTCTTACATTTATCAAATTTTTACTTCCTAGGCATGATGAGCTGGATAGATTAACTTATTGAACTAATTGAAAACAGATATTCATCTTTTTTTTAAAATCTTTTTTGAATAATGCCAATGTGTTAACATGCAATTTTATTTATTTGCATTGATATGCGTATTATCATTCATATATCATAATATAATTAAATATATTTGAAATATTTTTTTATTGTTATTAATTATTATTTATATTAATATTACACATTTTGTGTAATTTACTATTTATCTCTGAATGTAAACGTGTTAAGACTTTAACAATGAAAAATTATGAGATTAATCACAATGATATGATTAATCATTTTTTAATCTACTTACAGCCCTAATAGTAATATATATTTGCTTACCGGTATGTTTGTAATTTTCTTTATTTGTTGGTTGATTGCTGATGAAGTCAGCATTCATGTGCTTTATTGAGTATCCTAAAAATGCTTTTCAAAAGAGATGAAAGAGAGAGAAAGAAAAAAATTAGAGTGGGGCTTTATCACTGAAACTCTGTATATGTGTGTGTGAGCGATGTGAAGTGGTAGAGGGGTAATGTATGATGGAATGTTCCCCAATGCGTTTATATGAATCATTTTTCAGGTTGTTTTTTGTCGAGTGAGTGATGTGTGTGAATGAGATTGGAGACAGGATGGCTGTGGAATGCACCGCACTGTCATTGCAGGTGCCTCTCCCAGAATTCATTTCTGTTCTTTGTGTGATGTCATGATAACATCAGTCCTGCTGCCACCGTGACAATGGCGTGCTGTTAACCCCACCCCCAGACCCCAGTAATTATCCCGGGCTAGATTGTGATTGGAGGGGTCAGACTAATGGGGCACCCCATGTAAGGAAACCACAGAGATAAACTCATGCCAGACTGAATTACTTGCATACACACACTCACTCACTCTATAATTCACAGTTCAGACTCAGCAGGGCTCCAGCGCAGTCACACAAGACGAGTAATAATTACATGGAAATGAGACCTTTCATTTAACAATGTCATCTGTCCCTTTGCCCTCTTCCGCTCACTCTTTCATTCTCTTTGTTTCTCCATCATTAAGATGAAGTGAGCTGAAATGCAATTCTTTCAAGTGCATGTGCCCACCATGTGCTCAGCATGTCCCAGTGTGAGTGTTTGTGACTGATTGACTGTGGTGAAAGCGAGCTGCCAAGCCAAACCAAACCGACATAAATCTACAATTCACCACAATGGCTCCAGCGATTACAAAAAGCCCTGTTTCAAAACCTAGTGTGCTGCCTACTTCTCACATAAACTGCTGCCTTCTGAGGCAGCGTCAACCTTCATGAAAGCTCTTAATTGACCAATTTAAAAGACTTTACATACCACACTTACCACACAAATGGCTTAAAAAAAAAAAAAAAACTTAATCAAAAAGTGTTACTGGACATTCCGGTGAAAACTACAGACTGTTCTTTTTTTTTCAGACTTTTGCAGGACTTCTCTGATCATTTAGTCCAATTAAACTCCGCCCCTCACCTTCATCTGCCTTCACTTTTGAGACCAACACTCACATCTTAAAGGGTTGTTCACCCAAAAATGAAAATTAAGTCATTAATTACTCACCCCCATGCTGTACCAACCCCGTAAGACCTTCGTTCGTCTTCGGAACACAAATGAAGATATTTTTTATTACATTTGAGACGTGGATCACTGCTACATAGGCTGCTTAAGGGAATGAAACTTGACGGCCCAGAAAGTCAATGAAGAAAATGTTTAAATATTCCATGTCACAACAGTGGCTCAACTATAAGTTTATCAAGCGACGAGAATACTTTTTGTGCGAAAAAAAAAAAAAAAAGACGACTTTATTCGACTATTCCTTTTCTTCCTTGTAGGCCTGAAACGAGACTTCAAGAGATTTCCACGACGCACGCGCGAGAACTTAACTGAAGTAGTTGAAGGAGATCGCAATTCTCGCGCATGCGTCGTGGAAATCTCTTGAAGTCTCGTTTCAGGCCTACAAGGAAGAAAAGGAATAGTCGAATAAAGTCGTCTTTTTTTTTTTTTCGCACAAAAAGTATTCTCGTCGCTTGATAAACTTATAGTTGAGCCACTGTTGTCACATGGAATATTTAAACATTTTCTTAATTGACTTTCTGTGCCGTCCGGTGTCATTCCCTCAGGGAGCCTATGGAGGAGTGATAAACCTCTCACATTTAATCAAAAATATCTTAATTTGTGTTCCGAAGACGAACGAAGGTCTTACGGGGTTGGTACAGCATGGGGGTGAGTAATTAATGACTTAATTTTCATTTTTGGGTGAACTAACCTTTTAACATCCAATCAGCAACTGATGCATCAACGTCCCCGCCCCACATATTTACTTTTTTTTATAATCTGTTTCATTGGATGTGTCACAATGCTGAAAACAAATCTGTCGCTACTGCCGTTTTCTTAACGCAACATTAATGTTAGCAGGTAGCTAAGCTAACAACAAGAAGACATTGTAATAAGCATACAAATACGTAGCACACATATTAGGTACAATAAAATATTTTTAATTACACAGAACTCATTTTAACAAATGAAGCATATTTATAATTCAACTCATCCATCATCTTGCCTTCACTGTTTTCTCTGTCCACTATGCAATCTAGGATTGCCTTCTTCAGGAGGGATTCATGTGATTTTGACTTAGAATTTGGCTGTTTACTATTTTGAATAAAAAATAGAAGCTTGCTTATTTATTTATATATTTATTTTTAAAGGGGCTATATAGACTCTTGTTATTAGTGACACCGGTGGCCGTTAAGTGAACTGCAGACAGCAACTTATTACTCATGTTTGTGCTGCTCGCGCCGCCATCTTAAGAGGATTGTCCTCTGATACTGAAATTGATACAGATACCTGATTATCTTTTGTTTTGTTTTTGCCTTGAAATTAAATATTCACATTCTTCATGGTATCGTTTTGCATGGAAGAGAAGCTATTTTATTGCCTTGATAATTTGATGTTGCAGAATTCCATTCACAATGTATTCTATATTTATGTCAACACACAACAACCAAAATCTAATTTCTAGAAGCTTGTGAACAGTTTTGTAGTGGCTGTGTGCAAGTTATGCCAATTCACATGCCAACCAATGTGAGACACATACTCTCAAAATTAATGTTAATTATTAAACCAAACAAAACTCCCAAAAACACTCAGCAATGTGATTATTTTGAGTGATAGGTGGTGGGTTTTAATCAGTGATATTATTAATAGATTTTCTATCTAGTTTGATTATAAACACATTGACAATATAGTACAGAATGACTCTTTCGGCATTATCCTGAACATTGTATAAGCATTCATTTGATGTCATTGAACGGAAGAGATGCTTTCAGGAGTGAGCGTAAATGTCACATCCTTTTGATTTTCCCGGCAAAAATGGCCAGAGTCCTTCACATAAAAATCAGTCTACAGGCTTTCATAGACAGCCTAGGAAGTTTAGGAAGGTCTCACTTTTTTTAAGTTTATTACAAGCTTTTTACATATTGGCAATAAAAAAGTGATTAATAAATGAAAATATTTACTTCTAGCCCCTTTAAAATGGGATTTTCTTATCCTCAAAAGATACATGTGGTGCTGTTTAATTCGGATAAAATGTGTCAGGGGTGCACCTATGATTCCTTGAAATGTTGCTTCCTTGGGCAGCTCACTATGTTTTGGAATTGAGCAAAAAATGTGCTGAACGGTTGATGTGAGTTTGTGAAGGGAGTTCGATTTCATTGGTATAAGTATGTGTTATTGCACCATAATTTGATATAGTGTTGTGGAATGTATTAAAGTGTGAAAGTGTGTGTTGACAGATATTTCACAACACATAGAATTTTAAGGAAGCAGCAAATTACTTTCTTAGCAAATTGTCTCGCTCTCTCATTGTGTAATTATGCATGCATTATTTTATTATAATATAATGAAGGTCTTAAATTGCATATAATTACCCGTTCTTATCCTCCAAACACTCAGGGGTGCAGTCTGGCTCTGATTTTGTTTGGCTCTGGTAGATAGCCAGTGGTTTGATTGTGCGCTTTATGTCTTTGAGAACATGATACTGCATAGCTCTAAATTGAGCACATACACAATATCCATCTGCTGACCTGGTACGTGTCAAATAAGAAACAATAAGTTTCCTGTTTTCCAAAACTGTTTCATATTTTCCAAAATGGATTTCTCTGACACAATAATTTTCTAGTCTAATTTGTTTGTTTATATGAAAAATCACGAGAGAGAGAGAGAGAGAGAGAGACAGATAAATAAAAGATAAAAAAAATAAAAATAAAAATATTTGAGAATAATAAGGACAGAAAGTACTGTGACGGTATTTTGCAGTTGTTTTCAACTGGTTTTGCCACTTAACCCACTGTCATATGGTGTAGTTATGGGACAAGATCAGCTAATACCATGGAACTGAAGGGTTATCACATTTATGTAGGGCCTGTTGTTTACATGATACTCCAATTATTTTTATATTTCTCAGTTTTCATTTTCATTTGTTTAAATTTTAATAATTTTATGTGCCACTTTTTATTAATATTTCTATATTTATATTTCTTTAGTATCTTAGTATTTTAGTACTTAAACTTGTTTATTTTTGTTTGGGGCCAAGGTAACATTTCTATTTTTTTAGTTTATATTTTCTTCTAATATTTACATTTTATATTATTTCAGCTTTATTTCAGTTACTAAAAATCTATTTGAACTGCACTGCACTTGCACTGACATTACCATGGTGTTTCTGTAAAAGGGTTGAATTTATTGATGATGGTTTGCATAGTCTGAAGGCAAGAGAACTTCCTCATTTCTTCCCCCTTTTTAACCAAACTGAATTTGCAGACTGAGCAGAAATGAATGTAGTATAGGCGAGATTAAATTAAATGCTCATGAGGGAGTATAATGAATAGAGGAAGGTAATAAAGGAAGTTTTGGGAGTGATAAAGCAAAGGTTTGGAGGGCACACAGTGGGTGGAGACAATATACACAAAAGCGCCCTGTTTTCCCCCCTGCTGAGGCCCAGAGGGCAGCCCAGGGTCAGGCTCTCTCCCTGGGGCATCTTCTACTCTAGCCCCAGGCTTCTGACAGGCCTGTGGGAGTTTTTGGGAGGTCCTGAGAGAGGCCAGACCCTTTACACCTCAGAGACCTTACTTCACCTGCTCTCTCTCTCTCTCTCTCTCTCTCTCTCTCTCTCTCTCACCTCACTTCTATTCTCTCTATATTCCCACATATTAAATGACATCTGTTTTTTACATTCTGATAGAAATGTCTAGTGAAAAGAGAAGATATGTGCATATGGGTCAAGCATGTTTCATCTGTAAAGGTAGGATGTTTTGCATAAATTACGTCTGTTGGCTTCGATTTTCATGGGTTGGAGTGAGGTCGCTGTTTACAGCACTGCTAAACCATGTTGCCGAGTACATGGAAGTGTTTATGTTGTTGTTGTTTTTTCCCCCTCCACAAATGTCTTACTTTCTTGTCTGTCTGTGTGTGTGCGTGCACAGGGGTGTGTGAATGTTTGGCCAAAGGGTTTGATTAGAATCAGATATGTGTGAGTAAAGGTCAGCAGATGGGAAAGCAATAGGACACATACAAGGAGGCTAAGGGACCGGAATGGCGAATACGTTTTCTTCCAACACAATCTTCAGGTGGAGAGGTTTGAGCGGACAGATTGTTGATGTTCAGTGTGTTCATTGTTGTGTTTGTTCCGGTCTGATGTGATCTGGCTGTGTTTGGACAGAGTTGTGCAGATGGAAGTTCTCACAGCGGTCTAAGTTTAAATCACGTCACGTCATCAACTCTATAACCCAAACTACACCAACTCAATCAACTACTATCAGCACAATCGCCTGTAAAATAATTCCATCCCAGTAAACATTCTTGCCCTAATAAAATTTTTGTGAAGTTTTGTAAGTGTACACTTACCAAAGAGACAACAGTGTCAGTGAAGTGAAGTAAGAAATATGAGGCATGTGATGTTTGCAGAAAACAAAGATAAATCAAGGTAAATATCACTTCACATAAATTTTTTAATTATGTGTATTTAGGACACATAAAATGAAATAGCTTTACAAGACAAAGAACTGTTGTGCCATCTAGAAATGGACTTAGAATTCAACAGTATTTCATCAAAATTGTATTATGTTCCAAAGAAGTTAAATAATCCAAAGCTAAGGTAATTCCAGGTCTGGTTTAATCAGAGACTTTGATGGAAAGACTTGGATACAGATAAAAAAGGAAAATGTGCATGTTATTCATCTAGCCATGAGATGAACTGTTCTTTTCCATCTTAAATAAAACTGAGGAGCAGAGGTACAGGCCCAGGGTGAGATTAGATGTTCCTCAAACACAAAAGAGACAGAATTATGAAGCTGTAAGATATTATGTGTTACAGTTCTTAAGTTTTTTATGAACTATGGGTTTTTTGTGAAAGTGTGTGCAGCACGTGTGTAAAGTGTAAAAATGTGTGTTATGCGTTCTTTAAGATGTGATTGCTGAGGGGAGGATGGATGTGTGTATGTGTGTGAGATGGTTGTTTGTCGGCTTTGAGAAGGGAGTGCTGAGTGAGTGAGAGTGCTCGTTTGTCATTGAGATTTGTTTAATTACAGCCTGTCCTTCTCTCCCTCATCCCTCCATCCTCAGTAATCTTCTCCTCCTCATTTTCCTGTGTAAATCCCTCCCTCCATGATGGAGGCTCCGTCTCTCCTTCAAGGGAGGGCAACATTCAGCTGACTGAAACACTGGAGAGACCAACAAATGAGTAGGAGTGTGTGTGTGTGTGTGTGAGAGAGAGAGAGAGAGAGAGAGAGAGAGAGAGAGAGAGAGAGAGAGAGAGAGAGAGAGAAAGAGAGAGAATGTGAGATTCTTGTGCACATGGAGTGATTCCTGCAGGGTTTCATTTAGGGATTTGTGCATATGTGCTTGTACATACTAATCCGGAACATGACCATTAACAAAAACAGAAACACAATCCCAAAGAACACACACATGTAGACCTTTTCTGCATCTTCCACCTCATCTCTCTCTCTCCCCTTCTGTGCGGGTATGTAAACACACACATATGCCTGCCAAACGCTCCAATAATTTAAGGAAACACAATCAATTTGAACACAGATTTATATTTACATTAATCATACATACATTTTAGACATGTTTTTTTATTATAGAGCATTTTACAATAATGTTTAATTGTAGCAGTGGTTTTTGCTTTAGGTATTATGAGCTAAAAATATTAGCAGATTTTGACCTATTTTTAATTAATCTAATGCTGATTTATAAAAAATACTAGCTTTTGATTTATAATATTAATTAATCATTGTTAATTAATGTTTGGTTATAAAGCAAATTAGTTAATCGAGAGTAATGAGAGTAATGTTTCTTTCTTTTAATAATTTTTCACTTTTGAATGTTGGTGTATGTGGTAGCGAGTGTATTAATGTGGAATTTATTTTATTTTCAGTCAGGAGAGAAATCCCAAACCTGGACAAAACTCACAAGCTTCAGTCTCTGAAGGGATGTCAAATCACAACATCATGCGTGAATATCCTGTGATCTGTGCTATTGTCTGAGGTAAACTCTCAATAGAATCCATGTCTACCATTCCTGACAGACCAGTCCTACTTCTCACTCTTTTCTTTCTTTCTTCTCTCTGTATTTTCAGGCTAGAGACTGAATTATTCTGGTCGGTAATAAAGGATCAGTGTCTGTGGAGTGACACAGGGCAAGACATAAGCGTGAAGGATGCAGCAAGGTCCTGTAAGAAATTACAGTTTTTTATCCTCAGTCGCTTTCATTTGTCCAATCTGTGTCCCTCTCTGAGTTTGTGTCTCTGAAGGGGTCTGTCTGTGATGTTTATAATGTACAGCTTATGAAACCCTGGATTGTCTCTTTTCGCTCTTTGTGTGTCTTTTCCTCTACTTTCCATCTGACATCTCTTTCAGTCATGCCGCTAAATGGGTGTGTGTGTGTTTCCAGCATGGGTGTGACCCTCTTCAGTTAAACAATACAAGTTTACGTGATCAGGAAATCTCCACCGACATAGGCAATCAATCGGACAATACAAGCTTGACCTTTGACTTTTGTACAGTCAGTGGGCTGAAAGAGGAAGGAAATGTCAGATTAAATGCATGTGACCTGTATTTAATCTGACAATTGTCCTCCTAATACATATTTATAATTAAAACTGTCAAAACCATTTATTGTTATACAAGTGTCATGACTATTCAAACTGATGTTTGAGCTAAATCGATTTTGAAAGCAACATACAAAGAATAGGTTGCACTAATAATGTAGGTCAAAAAGTATTACACAAAATATTGTGGAAGAAATCATTATATTTATTTAATATTATATAACTAGTATAAATGTCAAAATTATTATTTAAAATGTTTTAACGCTTTGTAAAGTTATACTTTGCAAATAGCTGACTATAATGATTACTATTATTTTAATATACGTTTCATTATTTTAGAACAGGATTTGAACCAGAACTGTAGCACTAGATTAGCACTACTGTGTTTTTAAAAGTTTTTGTTTTTTATTATTTTATTTTAATTTTTGTTGGTCCTATCGTGTCCTTCGTAGAGCACAGGGAACTGTCATTGGTGCCCCTTTAGCAAAAGAAGATGCATGACGGTTATACAGTATGTGTTAACTATAGAGTTTAGATATTTATCTTTTATTCTAATATGTGTACAAATCCATCCTGCCTTTGTATAAGTGATGTATACGTGTAACAAGAAAACGTCTCTCTATAAAAGCATTCTATTTTTGCCTCTTGATGAGAACTCAATGTCAGTGCTGATTGGTTGATGCTGTTGTTTTGGAAACTAGATTGTCTTTGAATTTAGAGTAGTGAGAAGTACCTCACCTTCCCTCCATTCACCAACTTTCTCTCTCTCTTTCTCACTCACTCACTCCGCTTAGGGAATGAGGCTGTTATCGTTGTGGTGATTTGTGCTGATTATGGATCTGGAAAGAGTAGATTACCTCCCTTTGCAACAGCAGAAAATTAGTTACAGAACATCAAACACACCTATGAGTGTGTGTTGTAAGGTTTTTTTAATGTTTCCACAGCATTTTTCCTGTATTACCTTGTTTTGTGGAATGCGTGAGGAACCACACACAAACACACAGTCCCTAGAATGAGGAGGGTGATGATTTGTGTCCGCACCAGTCATCTATCATATACTAAACTACATACACATTACACATAAACACTTGCATACTCACAGCCTACACAGTATTTTATTCATCTGTGTTTTTGTCGTGTTGTCCAGTAAAAAGATATATGCCAATATTGTATCAAGAAGCAAAATTGCTTAAGATATTAATACATGTTTTCAGAGAATTTATTTATCTAAATGTATTTTTCTTACCCCACTGCCATTTTTTTCTTCTTGTTTTAGTGAGGTTTATGTAATGAGGTTAAACTTTGACATTTGGGTAAGGAAATGACTTAATTCAAGATTTACAATATATGTACAATAAGTCTTAATGTGTTCTACAATTTTGCTTCTTAAGTAAAAACATATTCAGAGGGAAAAAAAGTCATAAATATTGTTGGGGGAAAAAGAGTAAAAAAAATATTTATTTATTTTAGTGTACACATTCTATTTATGTTTGTGTTGCTGTTGTGCCTGCATGTAAAATGATTTATCTAACCCTATTTCTCTCTTTCTCTCACACATTTTTTCACGACAGTCAGAAGGAAACAAATTGATAATAATAATAATAACGAAAAACATAATCATGAATATAGAGACAAAGCAGATGCAAGATGAAATTGTTCAAACATTCCTGAAGAATTTTGTTATTTTCACAAAAGTAAGAAGATCAAGTGAAGATGAATTAAGCTCGATAAGGTAAAATCCTTTTTGACAAAGCAAATCTTCTGTCAGCAGTAAATTTCATTGAAAATATTTCAAAGTCTCACACTAGAAGAATAATAACAGAGCAATCAGACAGCCCAGAAAGGAAAACATATTTCTGTACATCTGTTTAAGACTATATAGATTATGATAGCAGTCTTCATAATGCACAGGTCATATAAATTAAGCTAAGGTGAGTTTCTGTGGAGTTTAACATGAACTTATCTCCTAACTCTGCCATTAAATCAGGTTTTGCTTGGACTCTAGGGAAGTTTTGAAGGCGTGGTTCGAGATGTCCTGACGTTTGTGTGACTTTCTATAGGGGTTTTGGAGCTGACAGATAGATTTGTCTTCACAAAGGAGTAAGCTGTTTAAACGGATAAAAGACAGGGCCGAGGCCTCATGCGTACTGCCTAGTGTGTGTGTATACATGTTTGTGTGAACGATAAAGCTTTAATATGCACATAGCTGTATGTATGAAGAATGAACTTCGAGGAGAAGTCAAAGTACACAAACTTGAAGATTAATACAGTTTGTATGCGTGTGTGGTTCAGGTTTCCCCCCTATGTTATGGGGACAAAATGTCCCCCATAAAGATGGCAATATCCAAAATCCTTGTCCTTGTGGGGACATTTTTTGATCTCCATCCGGAAAACACGTTTTAAATAAAACAGAATGATGTTTTTTGAAAATTTAAAATGCAGAAAGTTTTCTGTGATGGGTAGGTTTAGGGATAGGGGATAGATTATACAGTTTGTATAGTATAAAAATCATGCATTAATCATGTCCCCATAAAACATGAAAACCCAACGTGTGTGTGTGTCAGTCTCTCTGTCTCCTTCACTCAGTATGAGTCTGGGATTTGCTGCATGTGGAAAAATATCTGTAATGTAAAAGTTTAAAGGTCACTGGCTGCAAGGTGGACGCCAACGATGCTATGCCAACCTCCTGATGCTTATTGGTCAGCTTCCAGATGATTGCCGGAATGCTGCTGGGTCATCCCCACATAGTGTTTGTGATTGCTGGGCCAGTGCCATGTAAAAGAACATTTTGATCAATGGCCGCTGTTGGAAATACCAGATTTTGACTGCAGGATCCATGCCAAAAAGCCAAAGTGTGAGTGAATGTGGACGGTCCATATGTGATGTACATAGCGAGATAAATTGCTTTTTATTAAACTTACAGTGCAGGATGTCACTTGCAATGGTACATTTTTTACAGTGCATTGGATTAATTTCTTCAGTCTTGGCGGCGGAGTAAAATGTCATGAATATTGCAGTTGAAAAATGTACAAACCATCTGCTTCAATATATCGCACAGGTTTTGTCTTTCTCATCCATCTTTTTCACTTACCCTTTGTCCACAGGTAACACAATTCCTCTTGAAGAGGTTGTGTGGTTTTAACCTTTGACCCCATGACCCTTGTTAGTGGGTCCTCGTTAAGTTGTGAAACGATGGGCTGTTTGTGGTTCTGTGGATTTCGGTCGTGATTGTAGTTCAGCAACTGAACCATTCAGAATGTTTTGCTTGTAGGCTTTTAAAGCGGTGCAAGTGTGTGTTGTGTGTATATTTTGTATATGTGTGGTTTTGGCTCTGGCTAATCTACTCATCTCTGGGGAGTCTAGACCCTGGACTGTGTTGAGAGTGTGGTGCATGTGTCCATTCTTGCCTATTATGAGTGTGTGCACAAATGAAAAGTGTGTAGTTCATTTGTTCATACTGTTGAGATTTGTATGTCATATAGGTTTAGAAATGTTAATACATTTGAATAATACTTAATACCTTGCTGATTTTAAGAAGCCTGTGTTTTTTGGATAGTAGCCATATACTAATGCAAGTGTGAATGCATCTAATAGACGCAGTGTGTGTTCATGTGTCCGACTATAAAGTGCCCTGCTGTGGCTGGTTTGAGAGGGTAATTGGTGGTAATTGGCAGTAAATGTCCAGGAAGCACAAAGACCATTTCAGCTCTAATCTATAAACAAAACTGCCAATACTTTAACTATGTGGGTCCAACGTATAAATTACCTCTTTGTGTTGGTGGATGACTGACTGTGTATGACATAGTTATGTATGTGTGTTTATGTGTGCGTTTGCCTATGGGACCTATTGCCTTAAAGTCACACTATGGGATTAGGACCAGGCGCCATATGGAAATAGGAAATTAGCCTGAGGCTGTGTGTGTGTGTCCAGAAGGCTTTGTAGAAAGCGCACTGGTATTTCCACTGAGACGTTAAGGCATAGCGCACAGATTCTTGACAGGAAACAGGCTTATAGTGGACCTGTGCACGTAGGTTAGGGAATGACTGTGGATATTTATTTGGAAGAGAGAGGCATGGTGTCCTCATGTTATTTAAAACATTCTGCGTTCATTTACTCACCCTCATGTCATTCCAAACCTGCAAAAAATTCTTTCTTCTGTGGAACACAAAAGAACATATTTTTATTGTTTTTGGTTACTGAAATAAGGTCTGTGGTTAACACAAGCTCAACATATTTTCATGTTTTATTCTACAGCATAAAGTACATCAGTATTAGCCCATTTGTGATTTTTTTTTTTTTTAAACTACGTGTCTTGAAAAAGGCATTTGCTAACCAGTGGCTACATGGGACTAGAAGCTTTAAGGCACATTAGATGTCATCATGATGAGCAGGAAAACTCAATAGTCCTTCTTTTACAGCATTGTTGTGTTTATATTCATACTGGTACATGGTACATTTTAAATAAAAATTGCAAGAGTTTTTGGAAGGTTAGTGGTGGTGACATTGAAGTCATGCGATCCAGGTGTAGTTCTTTCATAGTCTAACCGTATCTTTATACTTCTGCCGATTTTACAACAAAATTCATACAATATTATCATAAGTTTATTAATAAGAATCATTGGTCACAGCTTATTTTCTGCTATTATCCAAAAGTCAATGAAAAATCTTGCTGGCCTTTTGTCGAGGTAACCAGGATGATGCTAACTTTTGAGTGGCAACTTTTATAAAGTAATAATTTCTGTGTCTATACATTGTGGGTCAGCAGCCAATCAGAAAGAACAACAAAGCAGTAAATGTCATGTGAAGCAAGTGTTAGTGGTTATTAGTTTCTTGTTTTGCGGCCAAATTCCAGCCAGCATTGTATTGTTCTCTTTAGAAGTCAAACCCACACGACAATAATCAAAGTGAATAAAATATAAAAATAAATGAAAAAGGAATGGGACTCTTTTAGAGGAGGTGGTCTGGGGTTCTGGTAAAGGGGTTTGGCAGCTGGTATACAGTAGGTGGGGCAGACTGAAGTTTGGATCATTATTAAGGGTCTTTTTGAGGAGGGTAGAGGAGTTATGAGAAGGTTTAGAGGTTCATTGGGGGCAAGTGTGCTCCTTTAGAGGAGGTTTGGGAGTCAAACACTTATCTAAAATAAATCCCTGTGTTTTAAATAGGAGAAGGCTGAGAGAAAGGTATTTGTATAAAATAAAAGCAGGATTAAGGTGACGTCTGGTCTTCATTGGGTTCAGACAGAGTAGCAGAGCCTAATAAAACCCTCTTGATTGTCTATAAGCTTTATAACACCCTCATTTCCTCACACTTAGATGGACACACGCAAACACATAGACAAACATTCTCTTCATGATCTTCAAATGTTTATTCAGTGTGCTCAAATTAAAATAGCACAGGCCAGCTTTGTTCAATGTCTTTGCTGTATACATCTGTACACTGAGGCATATATCACCATTTTATGTGGCATTCCCATGAACACACCCACAAACACACAGATATCCTCTCAGTGGACATCTGCAATGGCTTTTAGTAGCAATATAAATCAATGTGATTCATTTGTAATGTTGCTGAACTTTGTGTGTGGGGCAATTAAGTCCGTAAATTAATTGGACACACCCTAAACACATATGAAATGCACATTCTGACATGACACACGCACGCACACACACACACAAATCTTGTGTTTTATTTAGTGTGTTTAAATATCTTATTGACTGGTTAAAGGGATAGTTCAATCCAAAATAAAAACTCTGTCATCATTTACTCACCCTCATGTCATTTCAAAACGGTATAATTTTCTTTCTTCTGTGAAACACAATAGAAGATATTTTGAAGAATGTTGGTAAATAGTTTTGGTGGCCATTGGCTTCCATTGTATGAACAAAAAAGAAATTTCCTAATACATATTTATATGTCCCACAAGAGAAAGTAAGTCATACCAGACATGAGGGAGGGTGAATGATCACAATTTTATTTTTTGGGGGAACTATCCCTTTAATGACTTACTGTAAATTTTGTTACACAAAGCTATCGTATGACTTTAGAAGAGTTTGAATATAGTATGTGCCACTTTTATTACTTTTTTTATGGTGCTTTTCTGTCCATTTAGAAAGCTTTTCTTGTAATTTCTTGGAAAACAGTTTCCTTCTTTATTCTTTCCTTCTTTTGTGTTCTGTGGATGGATGTCATACAGTTAAAGGGTTGACATGAGAGAGCTATTCAGCTACTAAAACCTTTTCCACACAAACTTTAGCTGTGTTAACAGTTAAGACTTCAGAATTGCTGATGCTGATACAGACTCCAGAGGCCCCCAAAAGCCAAAACACAGTAACCGGATCAACCACAAAACAACTGAAATAAAGCCAGGGAAAGATGTAAGGAAATAGAGGGAGGAAACAGGCTGGGGAGGAGGTAAAACAAATCTTTTCATCTTTTCAGTCACTAATTTCTGTTCAAACTGAGCACATGGTTCTGGACTCTGTTCTGTGGATGGTTATAGTAGAGGACAGGGATAAAAGATAAAAAAATGAAGGATGAAAAGAGGAAAAAAGTTCAAAGTGCTTGCTCTCACAGGTTTGGAAGCATGAACGTGCACACACACACACACAAACAACCATTCAAAATTTTGGGGATCACTAAGATTTTTTTATGTTTTTGAATTTAGTCTTTTATGCTGACCAAGGCTGCATTTATTTGTTTTTACAGTTTTAAATGTTTTTATTTTATTTTTTATATATTTTAATATTTAATTTATTCCTGTGATGGTTAAGGAAAGATTTCCAAGATGGTAAATCTAATTTTTTTTTCAGCAGCCATTTATCCGGTCGTCAGTGTCACATGATCCTTCAGAAATCATTCTAATGAATTAAGAATGATTTCTTAATTATTACCAATATTGAAACCAGTTATTACCATAACATTTCTTATTATTATCAATATTGAAACCAGTTGTGCTGCTGAATATTTTTGTGGAAACCGTGATACATTTTGAAAAATAGAAAGTTCAAAAGAACAGCATTTATTTGAAATAGAAACATTACAACATTACTTTTGTAACATAACAAATGTCTTTGTCACTTTTGATCAATTTAATGTGTCCTTGCTGAATAAAAGTATGAAAGGAGTCCTATATTATGCTTTTTTCACTTAGTCTGTAATATTGCTGTTTGAGCATAAAAAAAAAGATCTGCAAGGTTAAAAAGCACAAAGTCCACTCCAAAGGGAGATATTTTATTTAACAGAATTCACTTTCCAAGAACTACGACGAATGGCTCGGACTACAGCACGATTTTTTTGGATCTTATGATCTCATAATGTTACTCATTTAAATAATCCCTGCACACGGAATACGCAAAAAAGTTGGCGAGGCCTGGTTAATATGCGCTATAAGATTAAAAGTGTTGTCGCTGTTTTTTTCACCCAGGAAAAAGTTTGTCCTAAGGCTGATATATTTAGGCTGAAAATATATTTTAAACAATGTTCATAAAACATATTTACCTCAACGTTTGTCTGTACACTGCACATTTTAAGGAGAACAGCAGACAGACAGAATATAATGCAGCCGTTCCCATTTTGTCGGACAATCTGTTGTTTATGGATCACAACTTGTAAGTATGTCTTAATTTTTACCTAATAAATACGCATTGTTCTGCGCTTGAGTCCTCGCTACTGCTTACAGGTAGCTTCTGGTGAGTAATTGGCCTGTTTTACCACTGTAAACATTCATCTCTAATATTCGGCTGTTTTCACAGTAAAAACACATCAACTTAAATATTTATGCTAACCCATTTTTCTCTGAAATCTACATTCATCACACACCTGCAAACATACAGACCGGCACTCAAAGCCAGAGAACTATCTTTAAACATGCACATTGTTGTGACAGTTATGATTTATGAGCACCAGGGTTTTGAGGGTAAACAAATAAATGCAGTCAGAATGTGCAGGAGGTCAAAAGCCAAGAGTCACAGTCAATGAAAATGTCACTATGATCATCTGTGTCAGGGTCACGACCATAACATGCTTGACCAATCGCTGCGAATCATCACGCCCTTTCCAGACTGCAAGCTGAAGCGAGGCCTAGTGAGTGCGTGTTAATAGAGCTTCATCACTAATCACATTATACAAAAGAGTTTCATGTTATCACCTGATCAAATTTACAATCCACAATTCAGGGTGTCATTGTACTGAAGTTTTGGGTTTGACTCTGTTCATTAATCTTTCTACTGGCCAGGGAAGGTTCAGGTTCTTGTGTAACCAGCCATACGCTATAAATTCACCCTATTCTGGAGACGTCCCCTGTTAATCTCTGTCATCATGTCCCACACTAGAAACACATGCACGCAATATATACAGTATATACACACACATATACATATGGCTGTAAGCAAGCTAGCAGTGAATTGTTAACGAATAAGTGTGTGTGCATGTGCTTCCATGGATGTTTACTCATTGTCGTAGCTGTTATCGGTCTGTTATCAGAAATAGCTTGAAGTCAGGAAAGGGTGGGATGACAAGTACACTGCCATATCCTCAAAGAGAAAATAAGTCTAATTAGAAAAAGAGCAATGGAAGTGAGCAGAATGAGCGCTGTGTCAGAGGTCACAGTACAATCAAGACTTTCTATAATTGACCTCTTTCCTCTTCATAGTGTCAAAGGTCAAGCACCAGTACGGATTTGGGGGTATACCTCAAATTTCATCTGTCTAGCAGGTGGTTTACACACTCTCTTTGGTGAAACAACTTTTCGCTTTTCTAGCCTTTTCATTCTAGTCCTCTCTTTTTTTCTCTCTTCTGTTCCGTTGGTCTGAAACCATCTAACTTTCAGGCAAGTTAAAAGATAAGAGGGTATTTGAGATTTTGTTCATCATGTTTATCATATTCACAAACTACACTGGATGTGATAAAGTGACAGTTGCAAATCCATGTTTATATATGAGAAGTATCACGAGTGCTTGGAGTACGTCATAAATAGAATGAGGCATCAGTTTACAGTCTTTAGTTTGTTGTGTCGCGCCGCATCCAGTGTAGACAACAAAACTTTAATGGGTTCTATTGTCTTTTGTCGCGTCGCATCACGCCGCTCCCGTCGGTGTTACACGGTGTTACTGATTTAAATCTGCCATCTTTATATATGTCTATTTATGTTTGTATGTAAAAAATGTAGGCTAAGTGATAAAGAAAATTACATGCATACAGATGCATTACTGGTCTACACTACATACTAAAACATCTAGATAAGGCTAAGAAAGATTTAGAGGAGCTAAACCTAAAAGGCACATACACCATCTTAAATTTGTTCTCTCGGCCCACCAACATACTGGCTGTCAGTCTAAATCATTGCCTGAAACCTTCTGTATATTTAGACGTGAGCTGCTGTGTTTGGACATGGAATGACTTCTTGCAGACTTTAAATAAGAAATGTCCTAGACAATAAACTAAAAGTCTGTTAAAAGAGGTTCTAGTACTTCAGACAGTTTGCACTTGGCAAACAATCATACTGTGTCCAAAGTTTCTCCCTTCTCTCTCTCTCTCTCTCTCTCTCTCTCTCTGCTCATTTCCAATCACCCTTTGCTATAACAGTAACAGCTCTGGAAGTGGTATGCTGACATCATGCACTAATGACGTCTGCATTTTTGCCGTTTGATTGTCCTGATCAAAAGATCCCACAGAGTTTAGGTGAAACCACCTCCCCAATTCAACCCTTGAGTTAATTAAAATCATCAAGCCGCAACAATAGTGCCAAGTGGCAGATCAAGGGAGAGATGGAATGTGGCCTGCCATATATTCTGACCCTTAAGTCAAAATAATCAGAATAGAATTCTGTAAACAAAACATCCAAGCTCAAACACTTACGGGCAGACTGAGTAAGTGCATAGAACAAAGACGAATTAATTTGTGGTTACTACAAAAAAGTCAAGTCATCTTCATTTATATAGCGCTTTTAACAATGGATTGTTCCAATGCAGCTTTACAGAGATAAACATATAATTTAAAGTGACAGAGATTGTTTTGGCTTTATAGCGGTTCTTGAATAATGTTATTTCCAGCTAAAGTTAGTTTTGATTGATTCACCTCCATTGAAATGATAATTTGTTATTAAATTAGGGGCCACTAAGACGACGCCGTTCTCTCTAAACAGACTTTAAACGCGAACCTGTGATTAACGCTGACGGCGTTCACATGCGCATTAAGAATTGATTCTATAGTTATGTACTTTTGAAAATATGTGCGCAGGTTTGCAATTCCGTACAACCCATGCCTAAACCAACAAGCCTACTTGTCTTGCCTATAAATTTTGAAACAGAATTTTGTTTTATTTTATCACTTCGGGGTACGCGAGACGGATTTTCAACAACGCTTTATCTGTAGAGTGAAAAAGGGATCCTCCATAGGGAGAGGATAAGAAATGGCTAAAAAAAGCTGGTCATTCCCTGTGAAAACGTTCCTTCTAACAAATTCTAACAATCCTTCTAAATGAAAATACATTGAAACAATGTTTAATGTATAATTCTATGTGATAATGCTAGACTTTTAAACAATTTGGAACTGCATTTTACTTTTTAGTAAACAGTTTTATTTCCAGGTTCAGATCACCAGCAAAAGTGGAACAGTGACTGAAATTTAAATAATAAAAGCCATTTCTTAATCTATGACAAGCGGCAAAGGTTAGCCTATAGAAGAAAATTAATCAGCTTAAAAAGGTTTTGTAACATGTTAACTGGTTTATTAGCTTGATCGAGGTGTACCTGGTTGATCTTAGTGGCACAAGCTGCTATGTCCATCTATCATCAAGACCAACCATGCTTAAAGGAAATGGCCATAAATGACTAGCATGGTCCTTCTAGAAACCATGTAAAACCAGCTATTTACCAGTAAAAACCAGTAATTTAGTGCTAATATCTAAGCTAACTATTTTATGGTTTATGTCATAGCTCATAAAAGTATGGTGATTAATGATCATAACTAGACTTTTTAATTATCTTTCTTATCTCACATCTTTCTTATGCAGTTAAAGGAATAGTTCACCCAAAAATGAAACTTCTGTTATCATTTACTCACCTTCATATTGTTCCAAACCCATAAGACTTTGGTTAATTTTCAAAACACAAATTAAGATATTTTTAATGAAACCCGTGAGGTTTCTGTCCCTACATTGAAAGTCCAGGAAACCAAAAAACATGTGCATGATTACGTACAGACACCTATGGAGGAGGATAAAGTCGCTGTTACATAATTCCTACCTGATACTCCTACCAAGAGTCCACAGTTGAACATGCGACGCCACACTACAGAGCCATCAAACGCTGTTCTCTTAGAAGCAATTGAGAAGCTAGGGAAAAAAACAAAACGATTTTTTAGAGAAATTGATGGCAATTGAAGTCTCATCTCTAGGCTAACTCAAGCCGCATCGCTGATCTCTGAGTTAAAAGGGACGCGATCTCTGACAAGGCAGACTTTGCTGTTACTAACTCCAGTGTGGTGAAGGATGAAGTCACGTCCTTAAAGACCGAAAACAAGCAACTCTGGGAAAAAATGGACGAATTAAAGGCATACAAAAGGTGGTGGAACCTTCGGATTGCCGGTATCCCTGAAATGGAAGGTGAAAATGTAAAGTTGGCTGTGATGGAAACATTGTTATGTTTCATCAGGTCTGGCAGATGTTCTCCAATCATCCATCAACGTGGCCCACAGGCTTGGAAAGAAAGGTCACTCAGCCCTGTCGCATTATTGTACAGTTCATCTCTCGTACGCACCGTGACCGTATTTGGGCTGACGCAAAACATTCCGAAATTCTAACAAAAAATTAACATCAGGATAACAGAGGACTTAACACAATGTGCAAGGGAAGCTCGAAATAAACTGTGGCCACTCGTGAATCAAGCCAGACTTGAAGGTAAACGTGCAGGGTTTCAGGGTTCAATTTGGTTATCTAGTGACTCTTTAGCGGTTATAATTCGTAGCGAGGTCTGTCATCCTCGTAGGACTGTTTTTTGTTAGGGTTCAAGCTAGACTAGAAATATAAAAAACTCTTTCATATTGGAAAGTTCTAATTTTATTTACTAAACAATTTAATTTGGTTATACGTTCTTGTTTGTTGTTTTATGTCAATTAAGTTGACTTATTTTTCACTTAATGTTAGGGGAATCAGAAACTTAACCAAACGCAAAGCTTTATTTCTATTTTGTAAATCGAAATGCAGAGATGTCTATTTTTAGCAAGAAACGCATTCAAACTTGAAAGACAAAACTTTTTGGTCCAATCAATGGGGAAGCAAAATTATCTATTGTCATGGTTCCAATAATTCTGCTGGGGTTATGTTTTTATTTAATCAACAATTTAAAAACACTGTACTTGAATCACATTGATCAAAGTTTGGGGAAAAGGTTGTTATTTTAGCTAATGTCTATGGCTTTAACAGATCAAATCTTAATAACTGTCTCTTTACAGATTTAACCTCCAAAGTAACATCTTTAAAGATAAAATACCCATCTACATCACTGATTTTGGGAGGGGACTTTAATGAGGCTCCTGATGTTATGATAGATTTCCTCCCAGATATGGAACTACCACTTTTAATAAAATAATTAGTGAGGTTTGTTCCAATCTCTCATTGGTAGATATCTACAGATTCTTACATAATGACATTTCCTCTTCCTTTACTTACATTTACATTTATTCATTTAGCAGATGCTTTTATCCAAAGCGACTTACAAATGAGAACAATAGAAGCAATAACAATAGGACAACAATATGCAAGTGCTATGACCCTTCCCAGTTTAATCTAGCGCAGTACCTGTATGTTTTTTTAAAGATAATAGATATAGAATAGAAGATTAAGTGTGAGTATTAATGGATCAAGTGTTGCCGAAAAAGATGCGTTTTCAGCCGTTTCTTGAAAATGGACACGGACTGAGCAGCTCTGGTTGAGTTAGGCAGATCATTCAGATCATCAGCAGGGAACAGACCAGGAAAAGGTCAGAGAAAGAGATATAGTGCCTCTTTGAGATGGCACCACAATACGACGTTCACTTGCAGAGCGCAAGTTTCTGGATTGCACGTAAGTCTGAAGTAATGAGTTTAGGTAAAAGGGAGCAGAGCCAGTGGTTGTTCAGTAGGCAAAAGTCAGTGACTTGAATTTGATGCGAGCAGCAACTGGCAACCAGTGCAATTTTGTGAGGAGAGGAGTGATTTGTGCTCTCTTCGGCTTGTTGAAGACCACTCTAGCTGCAGAATTTTGGATCAGTTGCAGAGGTTTGATAGTGCAAGCTGGAAGACCTGCCAGGAGAGCATTACAATAGTCCAGTCTGGATAGAACAAGTGCTTGGACAAGGAGTTGTGTAGCATGCTCTGATAGGAAGGGCCTGATCCTCTATAATGTTGTATAAGGCAAATATGCAGGACTGGGCAGTTCTAGCAATGTGGTCTGTAAAGTTCAATTGATCATCAATCACAACTCCAAGGTTCCTGGCTGACCTTGATGGAGTTATGGATGACGAGCCTAGCTGAATGGAGAAGTTGTGGTGTAGTGTTGGGTTGGCAGGGACCACAAGCAACTCTGTCTTCGCAAGGTTTAGTTGAAGGTGGTGGTCCTTCATTTAGCCAGAAATGTCTGACAGGCAGGCTGAGATGCGAGAAGCTACCGTCGGATCATCAGGCTGGAATGAGATGTAGAGTTGTGTGTCGCAGAGTAGCAGTGATAGGAAAAGCCATGTTTCTGAATCACAGATCCTAGTGATGTCATGTAGATGGATAAGAGAAGTGGTCCAAGCACTGAACCCTGAGGCACCCCAGTAGCTAGGTGTTGGGTCTTAGACACCTCACCCCTCCATGACACCCTGAACGACCTACCTGAGAGGTAAGACTTGAACCATTGGAGTCCGGTCCCCGAGATGCCCTTCGTCTTTAGGATTGACAGGAGGATCTGGTGGTTAACTGTGTCAAAGGCAGCAGACAGATCCAGCAGGATGAGAACTGAGGATTTGGAATCTGGTCTTGCCAGTCTCAGAGCTTCAATTACTGAGAGCAGGGCAGTCTCAGTTGAGTGTCTGCTTTTGAAACCAGACTGGTTGTTGTCCAGGAGGTTGTTCTGTGTAAGAAAGGAAGAGATCTGGTTGAAAACAACTAGTTCAAGTGTCTTCGCGACGAATGGAAGAAGGGATACCGGTCTGTAATTTTCCAGATGTGCTGGATTTAGAGTGGGTTTCTTAAGCTTACCCGAGCCTGCTTAAATGCTGTGGGAAAAGTACCCATGAAGAGAGCTGTTTATGATGTGTGTGAATGCGGGCACAACTGAGGAATAAATGGCTTGAAGTAGATTAGTGGGAATAGGATCAAGAGGACAGGGGGATATTGGAAAGGAGGAGTTTGGAGACTGCTGCCTCTGAAAGCAGAGAGAAGGAGTGTGTGTGTTGTTTTATTTATGAAGAATGTGGCAAAATCGTCTGCTGTTAGGGTTGATGAAGGAGGAGGAGGAGGGTTGAGAAGAGAGGAGAAGGTTTTGAAAAGCATGCGAGAGTCTGAAGAATTGTTAATTTTGTTGTGATAGCAAGTCATTTTAGCAGTAGAGATATTAGCAGAGAAGGAAGAGAGGAGGGATTGATAAAGTCCAAGGTCAGTATGATCTTTCGATTTGCGCCACTTCCTCTCTGCACCCCTGAGTTTAGAACGATGTTCGCGGAGAACATCAGATAACCAGGGGGCAGAGGGTGTGGCGCGGGCTATCCTGGAGGGAAGGGTGCAGAAGTTGTCCAAGCAGGATGTTAAAGTGGAGAAAAGAGTTGTAGTTGCACTGTAAGTATCTAATGTTGAGAGCTGATCAAGTGGAGGAAGTGTGGATGAGACCAATGAGTATAGGTGAGAATGAGCATAGGTTTTGCCGAAAGGTGATCTGTGGAGGAGTTTGTGTTGTGTTCTGAGGCAGGTTGAGGTTGAGAGTGAGGAGGAAGTGATCTGAGATGTGCAGCGGAGTGACCAGCATATGGTCAGGGGAGCAGTTGCGCATGTAAATAAGGTCTAGGTTACCTGATTTGTGAGTAGCCGCAGTAGATACTCGTTTGTGGTCGAATGAGGCAAGCAGAGTGGAAATCTGAAATCTAAAAAAAATAAAATTGTTTTTTGATTTTTATAAGGCTTTCGATACCGTGGACTCGTGGAGCACAATTTCTTGTATCAAGCCTTATGTCAGTTTGGTTTTGCCCCAACCTTTACAAATATGATCCACACATTTTATAATAATATCTCAAGTAGTGTTTCTTTATCCGGCGGTACATCCTCTCGTTTTGTTATCCAAAGAGGTATTAGACAGGGATACCCTATTTCCCCGTTTTTATTTTTATTAGTAGCTGAAACTTTAAATCTTTACACTGCTCTCAAATTAAAGGTATTGAGATAGGAGATTTCACTTTAACTATTAGTCAACTCACTGACTACATTTGTTTATTTCTGAATAACAAAGATCAGGTCCCTGTTATTCTAGAGGCACTTAAACTGTGCCTCTTAACTTAAACTCTGATGCCTCGGGTCTATCAGTGAACCAGTCTAAGAATAACATTTATAGCTGTTCACCATCTAAATGATTCAAGTATATCTGGAATACAGGTTAAACAGGTAGTTAGATTAATTAATTAGCAAATCAGCCTCAGAGAGAATTACAGAATTTTTTTCACAAAGATTACAATAAACTAGAAATATTTTTAACTGTTGGGTCCAAAGAAATGTATCTATTCAAGGTCGTGTATTGATTTCCAAGGCTGAAGGGATCTCCAGACTTGTATATCCTGAATTATCTCTTCTAAAGTGTACAGCAATTGACACAATTTGATTTACATTTATCCAGAGAGGCAAGACAGAGTATGTTAAAAGGAAAACCAATATTAGAAGTGTTTCAGAAAGAAGGATTAAATGGTTTAGATTTTGAAACTATTAATAATGTATTTAAAATTAACTGGATCAAGCACTGTCTTTGTGAGAAGAAATTTCCATGGTTCTTTATCCCCAAGCTCATCTTTAATAAATGTGGTGGTCTTAACTTTTTACTTACTTGTGATTTTAAATGCACTACTAAACTCCCAATTAAGTTGTCTAATTTTCACAAACAAGCTTTGGATTCGTGGAAATTGGTCTACAAACACAATTTTACTCCCCATTCCTGTGTTATTGGAATAATCATTATATATTATAAAAAAATACTTTTTTTTTTGGAGTGAGTGGTTTGACAAAGGTTTAATTTTTGTGACAGACTTATTAAATCAGTCAGGTGACCTATATAATCACACTGAATGTGTTAATATTTTGGGACATATGTATCTTCAAAAGAATATTTAAAATTTATTCATTGTATTTCCCCGAAACTACTTCACTTTATCAAAATTGAAAAGATGTATTATCCTGTAATTGGTTTTCTTCTGGCTCTCACTGTGGGGGGCCTTTCAATTAGGGATAAAAAATGTAATAATGTTTATATTAGAAAAATCTTAACTAAAGAAATTTTTTTTTCGCCTAAGGCATTGTTGAAATGGAAACAGGATTTTCATTACCTTTTTTTTCAATCTGTAGTCAGATATGAATAAATATGTAATTCCTATAAAGTCAAAGAAACTCACTTAAAATAATAAAGATATTATCCATGTAATGATTTTATCAGTAAGTTTAAAGAAGGGGTTTCTCCATTATGCTGTTTTTGTAGAGAGGAAACAGAAACAAGTGTACATTTATTTTTTTGTTGTAATTATTAGGCTATATACCAAATTATTTTGGTCCAAAGTTTTTATGTGTATTTTTGAGGTGTTTTTCAAATTCATCACTATATATAATGGTCTTGTTTATGGATTGTGATACTGGTTTACTGGAAATGGATAATATAACTACATTTTTTGTTATTTTAGAAATATCATGTACATAAAGCAAAATGTATGTTAACTGTACCAAAGGGTAGACATTGACTTAAAGGTTTTTTACGACTCACTGACTTCAATACAGAACAATCTAAAGCTGTTAAGACATCTCTGTTGTTGAAAAGGATACTTGATGTAGGCACATCACATAAACATGGAGGGTTAAACATGCATGCGTTACGCGCAAGAACCAGTGAGGTTTGTTCTGACACATGACGAATGCACATGCTTCCTTGTTTACCATATTTGTTTGTGTTACCATGTATGCGGAGTCAATCATTGTTTAGATGTAAATAAAATCCTAAATTAAATGGTAAATGGACTGCATTTATAGCGCTTTCAACAGACCATGCATGCCACCAAAGCGCTTTACATATTGCCTCACATTCACCCATTCACTCACTCATTCATACACCGACGGCGGTCAAATTAAATCTGTTCATCAGTGATTGCATCTCTTCAGAAGACTTGGACAAAAATGCTGGATTCATAGATTAATTTGACAACACATTTATAACCTTTTTGGATATTTTTAGTTTTGGTTGCCTGGACTGAAGTGGTTGCAGTGGAGTTGTGTTTAGAAGATTAAGAAAGTCTTATGGCCATGGGTTTGGAACGACATGACGGTGAGTAAATTAGAGAATTTTCAAGTTTGGGTGAACTATCCCTTTAAGCTTTAAACTTTCTTTAAACTAGAATGATTTATGAATGGATATAATCTCTCTCCAGTGTAATCTACACAATTTTCCAAGTCGGTGTTTTGTGTTCCTCCCAGTGGCGTTCCTCTACAGTACAGATGTAATACTAAAGATGTTGTCTTTATTTTTAAGGTGTAGCCTAATCTTATGATGTTCGCATGGGAAGCGCTCGTGCCGCCTGCTGTTGCTATGGTAACCTCATCTCGCGACCGTGACTACTGTTCACGAGAGTTAGTTTGGCGCTCTAACTAACTTTACTGAAACGTTGTTTAAAACGCTTATTGAAGAATATACTTGTGTTAAACTAAAAATATTTCTGAGAACCATTACCTCGCACACTTGATACCACTAGTATGCAATAAGAGGAATTGGACCCGAGTGACAGGCGAGGACCAGGGGCTCGAGACGCTGAGAGGGCGGGGAGGGTGTTTCTCAGGACTGAACGAACGAACGAAGTAGCCTATGCTACTACACAAGAGGGAGAGAGAGGGAGAGAGACTTGCGCACTTGAACTGGGGCTGTGTGGGAAAATAGCGCACAGGGGCATATGCGAGCGGCTCGAGCTTTAACCTGAGACCTGGGATCTCACTACTCGGGTCCATCTGTGGATGTCCAGCATCTTTTGTTTCTGCTTGTTTAAGGGGAAACAGCCTTGAGTCTTTACAGTTTGAGTAAACCTAAAGAAAGGTTAATTGAAAGTGATCCATTCAACATGGAATTACCGGTTCTGGTTTTAGTGGCGGTGATCCTGTCTTTCGGGACCAGCACTAAACTGAATGTGCCGCGTCTTCGCCTGTCATACAAAGGTAATGCGTTTAACTTAGGCCTATATAGGCTATATTTTTTATTCATCTTTACAAACGGAACACAAAGCCAAAGACCTAATGAAAATGTAAAATGACCTGGTTAAGATTTACCCGACTATGAGGAGAGAACTCGGTAGTAGCTAGATTAATGATTGTATATTTCCACAGTTTGAGTGTTAAAGTTAATGTTGTTCATCGTGTGTGTGAATTAGTCTACACAGGTGCGGGTGACAGGAATGGTAATCAGAATCAGGGGAAAAAGTGTTCGTTGCGAAGTCTGCTCACAAATTGTAACGGACGCTTCCATTAGATTAGGCAGGCAACAGCTCCACCAGCATAACACAAATCATGGACGTGTAGTATAGAGAATGCACATACGATATATGCAGAAAAGAACTACAATTAGTATGAATAAATATCAATTTAAATAGAGCATAAGATTATATTGCACAGTGTAAATAGCCTGTGTGTAGCCTACTGTAAAATGTCAACAATGTTTAACATCGTTGTTTAGGCTACATCAATTTAACCTTTTTTTGTCACAAATAATGTCTTTATTTCCTACTATGTGTTTCAATTATATTTTCATCATTAGCATAGTAGGCTATCAAAGTGGTCTAAAAAAGTGTAAAAACTGATTGTCACTTAGATTTTTCTAAGGCAGTTTTTACAGTGCGTGAAGAGACCTGCACAGAACAATGTTTCCAGTAAGCTGTTTCCCCTGTAGCTTTTCGCATTTATATTGCCCTCTCCACGCATCCTGCTTTGCACATTAAGTATTTTTAAGCTTTGCGCACAGCTCTGTGACTTTATCAGATTCAAACCTGAGCGCCCTGTTCAGCTCGTTTACAGCGCTGTTTCCGTCTTTGCATGGCAGTGAGCTTCTCTAGAGATGTTGTGGCTGGTCTTTTTTAAACTGTGGGAAAAAGCTATGTCAGGATTTCGGGCTACTGTTTCAGCTGTTATCCAAAACTCCGGGATCCTGTCTTGCCTCTAGATCTCCTGGCGCGCACTCACATCCCCGCGGTCAGACTCTCAGCGGTGCGCGAGACAGTTTGCGCTTCTTCTTCTTTTTTTAAATCGCACTTTGCCTCCCTATTACCGGATTTATAGAGTGTAAGGAGAATGTTGCAGTGGCCTGGGCTGGGGAAGCTTTGAGATGAGTTTGAGTTTCAAGGGACACAAATGAGGTGTTAAATTGCGGTCCGTTGTTCGGCAAATGTTCGCTTGCCAAATCCAGTAATTTCCATAGGAATCAATTCACTCGTTCGTGAATTTCGCGTAAAGGCGAAAGAAATCAGAAAGTTGCTTGGTTTGAAAGCGATTCTGTGTTAGCGGGTTTTTTTTTTTTTGCCTGCAAAATTTCTCTAATACCACCACACCTTCATGTAGTCAGTCTTCAGTGAAAGTTAATTTAATGATGCAATGAAAGATGCAATGAAAGTGAATGGTGACTGAGGCTATATCAGTCCCTAACAATTGGTTTAACAATTTAAATCTTCATATTGCATATAAGTGTCGTTTCAATAGTGTTTTGGAATAACGTTTCATTAACCACATATAATGAAAAAGTTGTGTTAGGAGTTAACCACAGACCAATAGTAGGCTACTGTGCTTCCGGACAGTGTAAACTAGCTTATACTTTTGGCTATATTTTGATATAGACAGAAAAAGTCATTGTAAAACCTTTTTTTCCTGTGTGTTCCTTGAAAGAATAAAGTCATGGGGTTGGAATGAAATATGGGTGAGCAAATGATAATTGAATTTTATTTTGGGATTAACTATGCCTTTAAGAGAAACTTTGCTTAACCCTAATTTACCTGGAGGGTACACGAAACAAGGTGGTGGCGTCAGGAAGTTGTTTTGCATTAAGTGTTTATCAGTGCCTCAAAAGTTCTTTTCATTAATGATTATAAGCTGAGTGGAGTGTCCAGTTTCCCTCCAGCGGTGTGAGTGCGTGACTAGAGCGCATTTGTGCAGAGTTTAATGCGGCCATCTAATGCTCGCCCAGTCCCTGCGTGGAGCTCTGATTTCATGTAATCGGCCTGTGTTCTTCTCCATGGACGCGCTATTAACCTTGATAATGATCAGCCTAGAGATACAGTTGGACTATATATTTAGATTTTCACCACTGACGGGTAATGCTTGTTGATCATTCTGCCAACTGAAAAGGCTAAAGCATGCACACACACTCATCAAGCTGTCAAAGCTGTATGAATTTGTCTGGAGGGAGCATGTTATGTTTTGAATGGGAAATGAGGGACGGCCTGTATATGCCAGCAGCTGGGCATTAAGTGTGTGCGGATCTGTGGGGTCCCTTGGTGGGTCAGTTGTGTGTGCTGATTTAGGAGACGACAGTTTTTCCAACCAAGCTCCCTCACTCACTTTCACACCCGCATGCATTCATATATGCACACTGGCACACTTTTCTCTTTTATGGTTGAACATACACAGAGACGCAGAGGTGGGCGGATCTGTGTTTGTTTTAGTTTACATGAATGAATTAATGAGTTTATTTTTTTAGCGTTGCCCAGATGTTTGTGGAGGGTTTTGTGAGGTCTGGCTAAAGAATCTGTCACTAAAAGAATGTTTGATGATTCTTTGGTTTCGTTCACATTCTCTCACTCCCTAAATATTCCCAGCTCCCTGGAACCGTTTGTTTGAGAGAGAAGGCCACAGAGTTTCATGTCTGTAAGATGGATGTTGTGAAACTCTCCCATGAGATTGGGGTTCTAGATTAGGAATTGCTCTAAATATTAAAGGAGCTTTGAGAGATGTTTGAACTGAAACTGCCAGACTAGTGACTGAATTGGACACGCTTCCTCTTACCAAAAGCCCAATTACAAAGATACAGTTGTGCCACTGAGAATATTGTAATCAGAGACGAATCAGGAGAACAGCAGCTTGTAGCAAAATATTCATTCTGACACCACAAACTAACATCTGCTTATAACAGCTGAACATGGCATTTAGCTTGAACGGTCCGCATCTCAGATTCTCTCATATGGCCAGCTTTATGAATCTGCACAATGATTGAGTGGCAGAAAGTGCTTTAAAGTCGTTTGGTTGGCAAAGCGAAGTACCTGCATGACTTTTTTCCCCTGTTTACAGATATCTCAGGGCCTAATTCAGTCAAATCTGTCAAGTTATTATCTCACAGCACCTTTAATCATGCGTGGTCAATGGTAGACCTTTAAATGGCATATGCCTTATCTTTCAGATAAAGATAAATATGATTTATACAAAGTATAGCCTATTAGCCTGCACAGTTTTTGTGTAGGCTAGTTGATCTGCAATCTTCAGAAAGTGTAATTTAATATTTGAAGCATTATAAATACACTTCTTTCAAAGCAAGCTCTCAACCCTAAGGTCAATTATAGTCACAAGTAGCCTACATGCCAGACAAAGATGAGTTACAATTGCATTATAGGTCTGTAATGGTGCGATCAAGTTCGTATTTATGGGTGGGAAGTCATAAGTCATAATTACGCATAACGACGCCAGGTGTAAGATTGCGATGTACATCATTACATCAATTTAATTCTTTTTCTAGAAAATGATGAATAAAGAATTTGTATTAGATGTTTTTTCTTATGTTTTTATAAAATGTATGAAGGTGCTCTAAACTGAATTATATATTTTATCATAATTGTACAATACTGTCTTACTGTCATAATTTGTACATGCAACTTAGCTAGTTATAATGTAAATTTAAAAAATGTATTTCATACATTTCACATCAACTACAGATGCTGCATTGTGTCCTCCATGCTTTCTCACACGCCCTCAGAACAATCCAGAGTTTCCCCACTTGTAATTTTGATGGTGTTCATTTGCGTTGTACGAAATCAAATTGTATGCGATCGTACTTGTAAATATGATCTTTTCCAGTTCTGACTTCACACATCTTTAGATCGATGTCATAAAACAATACAATTTCAGTCTGACTAAGTTTTAGATCTAACTAAAATTTAACTTTTAAAGTGCATGTAAACAAACTGATTCACAGATTGTGTGCAGGTCCAAGTTCAGATAAAATATGGTGTGTGAAGTAGGAAAAAATAGGTGGGCAAAACTGAAACCTATTGAGGAAATGAATATCGGTCTGAAGGTTTAGGTCAATAGAGTTCAGACACATACTTACACACTGGTACAGTACACACACACACACACACAGGAGACAAGAATTCAGTGTTTGTGCTGTGTAAAATGGATGCAGGTGGAATTTTAATGAAAGCACACATTCCCTCCATCCTTGTGGAGTCAGTCAAGAGTTTGCGGTGTAACGCGGCTGAACAATGCAGCATTGTGGCAGTTTCCTCCTGCGTTGAGGAGAGTTCGCAGCTTACCGCAATTAGGTCACAAGCCCTGGACGTGATCACACGCACTGATAACGACCACAACAGCTGCTGGTCACTTAAACTATGATTTGATTTTTTAACCCCTTAGCTGATGACTGTCCTGGGAGCCGTCACACGAACACATGCACACTTAATTGCAGCTATAATGATCTCAAGCACACTGCACAAATACAGCTGCCCTCTTTACACACTAAATGCACACACACTAACATATGGAAACATGGCTGCTAAAAGGGATCAGGGTTATAAAGGGCAAAGAAGAAAGGTGTCAGAGAAAGTAAAGAATAAATGGAGGTAAATAAAAGGAGGAATGGTATGGACCGAATTAATTTCACCCACTGTCATATAGATTGTGTGAGATAGAATCTTTCTTTTATTCTTTCTTGCTAAATGTGTAAACAAGTCGTGGAGTCTGTGTGTGTGTAGCCATAAAAAGGTGTTTTGTCTAGCTGCTGGAGTCTCATTGTGTGCGTGTGTGTACAGAGGGGAAGGCAGTGACTCTCATGGCTGCTGTCCAGAGGGGTTTATCTAAACCCTCACGTTCTGATTCTTGCTTTGGGGAGAGAGGGGATCAAGAGAGGCCAAGGAGCAGGAGAAGACAGAGGGACTAAAAGAATGAGATTGACAAAAGGAACGCTGAGAAAATAAGCTAGAAAAAGTGGGTTTGAGGGGGATGAGGGGCTTTTATGAGTTTACCAGTAAGAGCTAGTGTAGCTGGATTTGCCCTGCAGTAACGTGAGTGTGTGTGACAAATGAAGACAGACAGGCAGAGACAGAGAGAGAGAATTAGAGGAAACAGCGCTACTATGATACTATAGAGAATTACGTATATGAACATGCATACGCTACCAGTCAAATGTTTGGACACATGTACTTATTCTTGTTTTTATAATAGTGAAGTCATCAAAACTATTAAATAACACAAACAGAAGGAAGTTTGCGGAATAAGATAAGACCTCATTTTAAAGGCACAATATGTATTTTTTCTGCTTTAAAAATAGCAAAAATAACTGTATCTATGTTATATATTTCTATGAGATATGTACTTGCATTATCCCGACAGTTTCCACCAACTTTCAAATCCGGAGAAATGTATAGTTTAATTCGAAGACACGGGCCGTTTCTTTATATCCGTTTTGTCGCCCGTCTATGGCGTCAGTTAACCTTTGACTCCTCTATTTTCTCTAACTCCCTGCGGAACCGCCAAACACAAAGGGGAACACCGGACTACCGGCAATAAAAGAAAAGAAAACGACGTAGAAAAAAAAGTAGTCGCTATAGTATCATTTTGCAACTGCACCAAACTTGAGGGGGGTTTGGCTGCACGCACAAGATCTCTCACTCGCTTACCTCTCTGACATCGTGCGCGTGCGCGGTTAGGAGCTCAACATCTGTCTCGCATGCACGCTCGCTCTAGATTACAGGATATTTTAGCTAATTTGCGGTAAAACTAATCGATCACGAGTGGCTCAACAGGTAGATCTATAGATAAACTCATCTTTCTGGCTTTGACCGACCGGGTTGACACTTCAGCGTGAGAAATGGGGGGAGTGGTGTGAGAGCGTGAGAATTGGCTCAATTGCGTGAGTCTGAATGCGTGAGAGTTGGCAGCCCTGTAAGTTATGAACCACGTTCTGTCCTGGCCGTCCTGGCTGTTTTAATAAAGTGATGAAAATGTCCTGGTTTTAAAAAAAACTGCTGGCCGAGTATCCTGGTTTTTGGTAATCAAAATATGGTCACCCTAGCAAACGTACGGGTGAAAAATATGACAGGATAAGAAGCATGACACGGGTAAACTGTAGGGTTGCATTTAAAAAATGTAGAGAGCTTTGTGACAAACTAAATATAGGCTACAGAGAGATGCCGATCTCGCTTGCATTCTAATAAACAGGTAAGCACCCATTCAGATAACTATATATCTATCCGTATATTTTGTGAAATGATGTCATGTGTAAAACGCAGACGGGCTAGCTCTCATGTAGCTATAATGTAAATTCATATTTGTTCTATATATAGCTGGAAAAAGTAGCTTCATATGCAGTTCACTAACGTTATCTTGTTCGATATCATAGTATAAACGTAATTATATTTTTAACGAAAGGTGACCGTGTTTTTTAAACATCTATTAATACTAGATGGATTATTGATTCAATAGGGGTCTGATTATTCATATATCTCTCTGTTCGAAAAGACGTGATTATCAAAATACATAGTTAGAATGAGTGAGGAATGTGGGGAATGACAGATCGCGCGTGTTCCAATGAACATCGTATCGCTGGTTCGCGCACGCTCTCCCTATCTCTCTATCTCCCTCAGAGGGCTGGTTGTCATTGACAGCGACAACAACTCCCATGAGCCCACGCTCTTTTCCGACGTCATCAAAGTACGTCTTTTGTTTTTATTTAGATCGAGTGCCCCCTGGTGGCCAAAAATCACATACTGTACGTTTAAAGAAAGCTCGCTATTATTTGTCTAGATTCCCGATCTGCACACTCCAACTTCGTGAGCTGTAGTATATGCTGGGTAGTTTAATTTTTTTCACCTTCACTATCTGGTATAACTCATCTATTTAAAAAAATTAAATAAAATGTATATTTTTACTATAGTACACTATATAGGGACGTCCCGCCATTTGGAGCAGCCATCTTGACGGAATAGAAAATGCTAAACCGCCGGTGATAATACAGCTCGTCGCAAAATATTCCTATCATGCCCGAGCGATGCTGTGCATTTGGATGCGATCAGATACGTGATCATACAAAAGGAATATCTTTATACCGTATCCCAAAAGAAACAAAATGGAGAAAAGTGGTTGGCGGCAATAAACAGGCAAAACGCATCCATGCATTCCTAGATCAGTTAATTCGTATTATCACATTACATTCTTTCGTTTTCAAATAGCAAAAGCTCATCTTGTATTTTATTTGACACTTCTTATAAATCGTTAGAAACACAGGTTGAGACAACAGTCTCAATGACAGTTTATCATACTACAGTGACGTCAGTGATAGGTATAAAAAAGTATATAAGCTGTTTCGTTTTTCTTGAATCAAACTAGATTAAACAAATTCATTAAAGATACACTTAATCTTGTTGGTGATTTTGTTTTGTGTTTTTCCCTGTAAACTCAGTTTAAAAATTATTACAGGTAGGCCTACTATAATTTGGTGATAAAAATACATTGACCAACCTTTGTGGTGATTGAAAAATCATTTTCTTTTAATGAAACTCCGGTGTAGTGTGATGGGAAGTGAATAAGGTAGCTACATGTCACTGAACTCAATGTCAGGAAGTTTTTCTACACATTTAATGCCTGTAAAAAGAACTTGTGGTGCTTCATATGGATATATGATTCCTAATTCCTTTATCTTCCTCGTATATTTATTTTTGTGATGCTAATAATAAGTGCGATGACATGACGTGGTGGGGGAAAAATCGATTCTGTTCAGTATCGAGATATTTTGCACCATGATTTTGAGCATGCAATTATATCAATACTGTAGCGCAAAGTATTGCAATATTTAGGCTGATTATAGTAATAACTATATTATTATTATTATTAGTATAATATACTAATAATATATATTACCCACGGGTAGCCAACGGATGTATAGACGAATCCGGCGAAACTACCGGAAGTAAGCGGGCGCCATACCTGAGCTGTTGCTGGGTAGCGTTGCGCCAATGCCTCCTATTGTTTTAGTTGCACTTTAGTTGCAGTTCCACTGGAATAAACAGCCCGCGATTTACGACTGTCACTAACGTTACAACTTTTATAATGTCGAGTGGGAAAACATGTTCCGTTTTAAATTGTTTCAATGGCGGCAGTAAAGGGCGCATTGGGGCAGTAACGTTAGTAACATTACTGTCTGTTGTTAATGTTTGATTTGCTTGACTGTGACAGTTTTTTTTAAATAACAAATTAAAATAACATATTAAATTAAATATAATGCAGTTTTTGTTATAATAACAATTATTTAATGACATAGGTAAAAAATATAATAAATATGCAATATAGTGCTCAGCAAAATCTCCTCTCTAGCTATTTTTTTCTATTCCATTAACATGCTATGGTCATTAAATGGCTTTCCTGAGCTAAATGTAACGTTATGTGACATAATTGTTCTCCTGCTGTTATATTGACCTCTTTCCATGGTTTAAAACACTAATTGGTTGATATTATGTATACTTTCTAGCTGTAAGTTACCTTACCCTTGCCTTTTGCAATGTGAAAATTAGATAAATACTGGACACAAATGAAAAACATAAATTCGTTTATTTGATGTCATTCATTTATTTATTGTTGCCAAATGGACAGATCTTTTTATAGTTTCCTCATTAGCTAACGTTAGCCTAGCTAGCTTGCCAAGCTATTTTCATAAATAATCTGTAAGATCGTTTGTACCTTCATCTGTGACTGGAGGCCACTGTCTAACATCATCAACCCAACAAGTCATTCTGCCTGGCTGTAGCTGTCATCGAGGGTGCGTTATCACGGAGGTTTGTTTACATACCGGTAACAGCTTAGTAATGGCGTCGCCACAAGATGGCAGCCTACACAGAACGCTCGTCGGATTCGTGTATGCATTAACGTCACTTCCCCGCCGGAACACGCCCCCCTCAGCCGGACTGAGTGGCAAAAGAGCTGCTGCGTGTCTGGAGTTAATAGGGGAAACTGCGAAAACGCGAGTAAAACAAACTATTATCAGTTTAAACTAAAAGTTGGACTCGATATAGTGTTCCTTACAACTTATCAAAGATCCAGTGATCCATGGATATTGACATGCAGCCAGTAATCGTGTTTCCTGAAATTTATATGTGCCTGATTTCGACGCCGGGGAAATAAATTAAGAAAATTTGCCTGTAAACGTTTTATATAAATACAATATAGATAGGGCTAATTCCGAGTGATCACTTACATTAATGTTATACTGTATATCATCATATCGTCCAGCCCTAAAACTTGTATAGTTTTTTGTCAGTGTTTATTTAAAAACATCCAATTATGCAGAATATAGTCTGTTCTGTAGCTTTTTGCAGTCTGTAAAAATATACAGTACCTCAGATTTCTGGTCAAATCTAGTTGTAAGTCAATCGCAAAGCTCTTTCCCGTTTTAGATGTGTTTTGTGTGTTTTTCACGGCATTCACGCTGAAAACAAATGCTGCCGCTCAGTCTTTTTGCCACTTGTGGGCGTGACCGCATTCACTCCGGTCATGCGCATTCTCTCTATTCCGTCAAAATGGCTGACACGCGGCTAGGGGTCACGTGACTGGGAGATCCCTATATACACCGTTTAAAAGTTTGGGGTCAGTAAGATTTTTTTTTCTTCACAAGTAATTAATAAGTGACATGACATATGAAGGCCAAGTATGGTATCCCATACTCAGATTTAACCCATCCAAGTTAGTGCACACACATTAGGATCAGTGAGTAGTGAATACACACACACACACTGCAAACCGTGGACACACACACAGCCCAGGGTGTGATTGCCTTACTCAAGGGCACCTCAGTCATTTCCTGCCAGTATTGAGAATTGAACCTACGACCTTCTGGTTACCAGTCTGGCTCTCTAACCATTATTTCCCCCTAATACGCTTATTCATCAAGGATGCTATAAATTAACCAAATTGACATTAAAGACATTTATTATGTTATAAAAGATTATTTCAAATTAATGATGCTGTTAAACTTTCTATTCATCAAAGAATCCAAAATAATTTATCATGGTTTCCACAAAAATATTTAACAGCACAACTGAATAAGAAATATTTCTTGTGCACAAAATCTGTTCAAAATATTAGTTTATATATAAATAACCGTCCTCCAATTTTTGAAGGGTAGTGCACATAGTGTAAAACAGAGTGGTGCAAGTGTGTTTTGTGCATGATAATGAATGTATGGAGTGAATTTGAGATGTCTTAGATTGTTTTAGTCTTATCCTGCTGTGAAATGTTGACATACTCTATATTAGATTTGTTATCTGAGTCAGTCTGTGTGTGTGTGTGTGAGAGAGAGAGCAGTTCTTAACATTGTGTATTCTCAGTGCCTGGGAAGACACCAAGAGATCTTCCTGTCGATGTTCAACTCTGTGAACGCTCTCCCCTGCTGCTCACTGCATCAGCCATAATCAATTAGTTCCACTACACACTGCTGACAGAATCAGCCCAAAGCCCCAAAAGGATCAACCTGATACTGATCACACACACACACACACACACACATGATAAAGTACATACACGTTATATATTAATGTATCTGTCTACACTAGAGCGGAGAACGTGATTAACTTTCAATGCAGACATGTTTCCTCCTGAGGGTTATGTATTCATCTATTACATATTTATATATCCTTTCTCACTTTCTATCTTTTTATCTTTCTCTTTTTCTGTCTCTTAATCACATACAGACACACGACCCTTTAGACATGAGAATAAACGCAATCCTTAAGGCAAACGGCCCATTCGGTTTTACCACAAGACCTCTCCCTCCTTCCATTTTCATTCACTTTATTACCAGTAAGCTAAATCTAAAAGGCAGGCCAGATGCCAACAAGCATGTGTGTGTTATTAATGGTTTGTTTAAAAAGTTGGTGGTGTGCCACTGTGAAAGCCCACTGATGTAAGAAAAAGTTTAAGAGAAAAAGGAAAGGAATACATTTTCTACAACATGTGTCAATGCAATTCCAACAAACCCTGTAAACTCTGGTTTGCATTTATTTAGCATTTCTCATATTCATCATCCTCTTTACTCATTGATTACGCAAACACAGATGTGATTATAAGCTAAATGATTTTAAGATCATAGGGTTTGAAGAAAAAAACATGCATCAGTTGAACAGGCCTATATCTTTATGAGGTGTGTCTGTGTGTTGTATGAAGCCTATAATACCTGGAGAAAGCATCCATTAGCATTTCCGTTCATCTTAATGGAGAAGAAAGATGAATTGTCAGCAGATGAAGTTATGACATCCTATAACTGGCCTGCTCTAACCAGACACCTAAACCCTTGTTTGTAACTACGTCATGTGTTCTGACACCAACAGAACACTACATTTTTAGTTCTGTTCCAAAGTGTTACACATTTACTGGCATCCGTATAGCCTCTTACTGTCACACTGGAGGAGGACCAGAGAGCGAGTTCTTGTTGCCAACTCAAATCTCTGCGTAGTGTTGTAATATTTTCAAGTTTGATGCCATTAAATTGGTGATTGTGGACTGTTATTTTAACAGAAAAGAGTATTTAGACATCTACAGGAGAGAGCCCAGACTACCTTTGAAATTTTCACCATACTCTCTGAGCATGTACTGTGTAGTATATGTGTCTGTGAGACACACTTTCACTTAGGAGGTCTATACAGCCCGTAAAATTTGGTAATGTTTCTCACCCTCTTCCATTCCGTTCTTCCGTAATCCAGACGAAACGCCATACTGATATAATCTGACAGGGGGACTGTCCCTACCCACACGGTATTGCGGTCTTGACCACTTGAGAGCATGTACACGTGGAAAGGAAGTTAGTGCTCAAGACTTTCCCAGATGAATGCCAAAGCTCAGTGCCCTTAACACACACTAAATTCACACTCTCTTATGCCGCTTCGGCGCTTTATTTGAGGCTAAGTATCCCATCATTGACCATGTTCAGGAACTCACGTGGAACGAAATGTCAAGAATAAATATTTTGTCAAATGATTGCAACTGTTTTTTTATCACTTAATTAGAGGAACCACAATTACAAAAGTATGATGTCTGATATATAGGGACCTTTGTATATGTATATGTGTGTATATATATATATATATATATATATATATATATATATATATATATGCATTTAAAAATAATAATTGTGTAAAAAATGTTTTGTCTGTTTGTTTTGTGCTGTAGATTCAGTAGCGGTGTTGATAGAACATTATGAGTATTGTCAGTAGTAGCTTATAAAATTAAGATTAAATATTTTTTTGTTTATTTTTTTTGTTTGTTTAATATATTGTTATGGTTAGTAATTTGTTTGTCTTTATTCCACCACTGTGTAAATTTTCTTCCTCATAAGTACTAAATGATTCCCATCTCTTCTAAAGCCCTGTTTACACCTGGTATTAGCGTTTTCATCAATCCAATCACAAGTCGACAACGCAAAATGCAGGTCTAAACGGTCTAAAACGTTTTGAGCTTGTCCACTGTGGACCACTTTCATAGTCGAAAACGCATTTGACCAGATTGCTTTCATAGTGTAAATGCTCATGTGGTCGAATGTGTTCGAACAACTCCGACTACTGAACTAATGTTTAAACATAATGAGAAGAGCGCTAGCCAGAAGGGATTTAAACTTTGTCGGCTGAATACCTAAGTTTGGTTTGAAGACAGAACTAAGCACGTGAAAGCACATAAAAACGTACTGAGCTCAATGTTCTCTCGTTCCTGATTTCTAACACGCACTCACAGCGTTGGTCTAAGATATTTTGTAAGAGAGAAGTGGAAAAGACTCTTCTTCAGAAATTCTTCAAAAAAATTTCTTCAGATGTATGTGTTTCTGTTACATTTAATTGTCTTCACATGTGTGTTTATGGGGAACACAGGGTTGATTCATGACTTATTGAGATCATCTGCCAACATTGTACTCTAGAGTAGAGCACTAAACCGCAGGTTACCTCAGGGCCTCGCTGCAGTTACTGTTCCTGTATGTACCCGCTGGATGAGACGCCTGTTAAATGACAAATAACCAGTGATCTGTGACTCTGTATATGTGCTCTTTTTTTACAGTAAGAGAGTTTCTGGGTCAGTATTTCACTGTTTGGACTCTGTGTTCTCTGGAAACCAAACCCTTAAAAGCTTTTATATCTCTTTGTGAAACTTGCACGCAAGATCATTCCAGTAAAGAAAGAACAAAACTCTTTCTCCTTTGTTCAGCTTGTTAGTTTATTTGAGGTTTATATCAAAATACCTCACAATGTGAAACCAACTGTGTGTTTATGTAACTGTTTGAATATATCTTTGCCAGTTATTGTTAAAACCTAAAAGTCTTTTGGTATACTCCTTAAATGGCCGAGAGCGCGTTTTAATTGATTTATATAGAGGAGTGTTGTGGTGGTAGTTGTTGCATGTGTGTGTGTGTGTGTTTTTTTATAATTGCGGTTTAACATTTGGCTTTGTTGTTTGGCTTCTGTTTGTGCTCTTTTCAGCGGTGCCCCATTAGCGGCTTTAGACACGTGCCACCCTCTCAACGAGGCCTCATTCCTTCTTCAGCTGCTCTTTCTTCACTCTTTTCTGTCCAACCTCACATTATATGAAGGGAATGTGGAGGGAGTGTAGCGTTGTACTTCAGGATACTAGAGAACGATAGCAAGAGAATGTGTGTAGTTCAGGTATTCCCTACATTATGGGGACACAATTTACTTATCTTTAGTTTTAAATGACAAAACCACCCACTGCCGGCAATTTGGGGGATATTCTCTCTCTGGGAAATCAAATTTTTTTTTTTTTTTTTTTTTTTTTTCCCCCAAAAAAAGTTTGGGTTAATCTGTAATAGTTATAATTAGCTTTTTATAAAAACGATATAAGTCTATGGTCCTCAAATAGGTTATACACACACACACACATTTAACTATGTATCATTACATCGAAATCTATTTATATATTTGTTTCTTGTCACTAACCCATTATCACTTTATGTTATCCTCGACCTCTCTGATCACACACACACACACTTACAATTTAGTAAACGTGGCAAATTCACGCGAACAACTTGAACATGATGTGAAATCTGCATGGGGAAATCTTTCACCCTGAGGCAAAATTTATAATTGTGGGGAATCCTATTAAAATGACTGGATTTAGCCCATGAAGATTTGATTATTTGCATTTTTGTCAATACAACATTTTTGCATTTAATGTGGGCAAATTACTTTGTAGAAAAATCGTCTAGTTACTCAGTTTTAAGGCTTTGAGATGGTCAACAGAAAGCACAGTCTCTTCAAGAAAGTCGCTTGCCAAGTTTGGTTAAAATGCCTCCGCTACAAAAAGTACTGACGTAAACTTGCAATCCACAATATTTTGACTTGCAGCATTGAACAAATAGTCACGGCAATAAAGCACAATTAAATTGAACAGACAACAAGAGAAACAGATAAAGAGGGATTTAGTTCTCAGAGAACTACGATAATTCACAAGTGCTTCTCCTGCAGTTCTGGATTTAAGAACATAATAAAGTCAGTCCACTTTGACCAGGAGAGAAATATTTATTATAATTTTTCAGTTGAAATGTTGTGTTCATTGTCATGCCATTCATAATTCATATCTCTTTCTCTTTCTCCCTTTCACACAGATCTGTTGGCCACAAACCGTACCTCCGTTTTCAGTGGTTTCCATGGTGATCTACACTTGTCGGCTGTGTTTTTGGATGAATATCACGACAGGCTTTTCCTGGGAGGGAAGGATGTTCTCTACTCACTGAGACTGGATCACACACATGATGCTAAAGAGGTAGCGGACACACTATCATTGCGATAAGGTTAAGATAATATGCTGCCACAAAAAACACAAAAAAAGTGTTAGAGCTCTGAAAAAGTGCAAGTGATGATGTAGCTGTATGAGGGTATGTTAGTGTGAGGTATCATGTTATTCAGTCTCTACTGGAGACTATTATCTACAGACAAAGATAAAATCAGAAGACGCTTACATGTGCTGACATTTTTACACATGATTAGTAAGGGGCGTGAAAAGGCCGGTTCTTGTTTGATGCATTGTTGCGTTTAAAAACTAGATCACGTGCAACAGAATGGAAAAAGCTGTTATAACTTGACATGGAGTTTCAAAAGCAGAAGCATGCATCCCACCATTGAGAGAGACACTCACAACAAGGTATATAAAAGCTTTGTAAAAACATATTTTTTATAAATATAATATTTATAAAGTTTTAGAATATTACAACTATTATTAAACCATCATTTTTAAAATGTCATTAAATACATATAATATTTAAAGCAACCTAATGGGGCTAATTCTGGCTAATCAAATTAGCAAGTTTGTAATTGATCAAGAAATGTTTGAGCATCAAGTTTTTACTGTAAAATGTATTAAGCTTTCAAAAAAACTTGTAAAACATGTTTATGTATAATAACACACTGAGAGATGCATACCACAGTGATTAACTAGGAAACTTAAAAATGCCACTTCATGACAAAAAGGCTGCCCACTCCCAAGATAACATTTGGAGAGCTTAGGTCTTCTTTCACAGAAAGCAAGACAAATATGTTTAACTTTATCACAAAACTGTTTACTTTCTCACTAATATAAAAATAAACACATATGAAATTTTGTTTGGTAATACTATAATCCAATTTAATACACATTAAAAAAGAATTTCTTTGTATTTTGTTTCCTTTAGAACTCTTTTCTCGTCCATCAGAATGTTTATTAAAAATCACACAAAAACGGCTGTCCACAAACACACATTAAAGTCATATAAACTGACCTCACTTGTGACAAAGATTGTTTAGACCACACTTAGACATATAAACATGTAAATGGTCTTGCTTGATTTGACAAGATCAATGTTTGGTCCCCTTTTTTGTGTTATTGTCACAGTTTTGTGGTTGAGTTTATAAAATAAAGTTGTGAGTTATGAGAACCCGCCTCAGTATGTGTGTAAATTAGTATGGACCTAAATGGACTGTAAAAGCAGAAGTGCTTTTGGTGTCTCAAGCGTTTGGCAGGTTTTTTTCACTATGCAATTATCTTTGTGTGTGTGGCTGAGCAGTGGCGTGCACAGACCTCCTCAGGGGCAGGGGCGGAGGGACCAAAAAGGGCACTAAAAAAAATAAAATTATTACTTCAAATAACAATCAATTGTATTTTTTTTACAGAATTTATGTTGATACAATTATTAGAATGCATAACACATCAACTGAAAATAGGGAAATTATGATAATAATACTAAATATTATTTACTTTACCAAACTAAACAGTGAGAATCAAGAAGGTAATTATGGAAAATTAATTTTTAGTTTTGTTGATGTTGTAAATTTAATGTATGTATTATATGTATGAAAGACAGTGTTAGCTATCATGAATCAGTAACACTTTACAATAAGGTTTCATTAGTTAAATTAGCTAATAATGAACTGCACTTCTACATCATTTATTAATCTTAGTTCATATTAATTTCAGCATTTACTAAAACATTAAAATCAAAAGTTGTATTTGTTATCATTATTTAATGCACTGACTGTGACATAACATGAATAAACAATTAACAGTTGTATTATTAATTAAGATATACAGTAATGTGTTGGTCATGGTCATGTTAGTTCATACATGAGTAATGAACAAATGAACCTTATTGTAAAGCATTACTATGAAATCAAAGATATAAGTTCCTTACAATTCAGAGTTGAACATGGACTTAAGATTTCATTTAACTAGATGCATTTCCCCTTGCACTTTTATTCCTTGGATAAAAACGAATTACACTGTCACTCAGAATGCGTCTGAAATCGAGTTATACTTTTATTATACCGTAAAACTTCAAATAATAGCCGAGTCCCAAATAGACGCCTGCCTGTCTCTTTTACACGCCTGGTGACACGCCCTGCAGATTTGAGTAAATAAAGGCCGGTCTCACATAGAGGCGGGGTCTGTTTTTTAGTTTCGGGTCCGTCAGATCGTCCGCTTTTTGGCGGCCGCCAAAGCAAATTTTTGTCCCGCCAAATACTTTTTTGACCGGTGATGAGTGATGTAGAGCAGAATAGAATGACTGCTGCGCTTGACAGGGCGCGTGACGACGAGCAAAGAGAGAGAGAGAGAGAGAGAGAGAGAGAGACACGGCCGCGCGCGCGCACTCTCACGTATTCAAACAACACGGGCGCTGTCTTGCTCTCTCTCCCTCGCGCATATGAATCAAAATCAATTGACACGATAGTAAAAGGTCGGAAGACCGCAGTTTCACGTGGAGCATTTGGATATTTTAAGAGATTAGAGACTCTAGGCCTACACTGACACTCAATGACCAACATCTCAACACTAAATTATAAAGGCCTGTCTCATATAGACGCCTGTCTCAAATACAAGCCGTTGCAGTTAGACGATTTGGGAAAATAAAAGCCCGGGCTATTATTTGAAGTGTTACGGGTAGTTAAGAATAACTCGCATACAACTATTAGAGTAGCATGGTGATGGTAGGACAAATGTAATTTTCCGTATTAGCTTAAACGTTACCTGCTGCTGGTTTGAAGACTCGCGCGCGAACTGCTGCGTAATGCGTACCAGAACCGTTAAATGCGTATGAGGCGCTGCAAAGGAAACTCCGCCTACCACTTCTCCGCCAAAAAATGTTTTTATATAATATTTGTTTCTATTATTATTGTTAGTGGCAATGGTGTGTAAGTGTATTGTTATTTATTATAATATTTATAATAATAATAATACTTTTTTTTACAATTATCAGAAAAGGGCACAATACATTTTGAGACAAAAGGCCCCCCCCCCCCCCCCCCCCCCCCCCCCCCGCCCCCTGTGCACGCCACTGTGGCTGAGGTTAATTAAAGCCTCTGTTCATGTGAATATGTTTTGACTCAAGTCACTGGAGCCTCAACAAATGTGGTTGTTTTCGTATGTAATCTCCAAAGTACTTATCATTGTGTGTGGCCTTGTTAAATGACATGAACAGGAAGAGGAAGTGCATTGCCATGGTGACAGACACATAGGAGTGGCTGCCACCTCTGAGGTTATGACCCCTTGACCTTTGAGCCTGGGACAGGCGTGTTCTGCCTTGTTAGACCCTTACGCACTCTGTAAGGCCGCTGTGCCACCACTGGCCACTGAGTTTTCACATTTAGTACATTCAATCCTGAGAATTTAAATACATAAATTAACAAGGTATAGAAAAAGTAATTGGCCTTTTTTTTTGCCAGAAAACAAAATGAGGATGTTTGGATGTGTGAGTGTAAAAGATTGTAGCCTTTTTGAAAATTCAGGGCTATAAAGAAAATACACACTGGCAAAATGGTGAGTTTTATATTTGTATTATTTATTTATTTTTAATTTATTTCCTAAAAAGAAAATGTTTGTTTAAAAGTTTTGTCAATATAAGCTTTGTAACAAGTGTGTATGTTAAGTGTGGTAAAAAAATATGTGGAATTGTATGTGTCTGCGCTTGGCCAAGGAGAGCAAATGCTACTGGGAATTGAGGGCGATGACCGGAGAGAGAGAGAGAAAAAAATCGGGAAGGGATAAGAGTGCGTGTTCAGTTTTTTTGACATGCATTAATTTGGACAGAAACTAATCCCTCTCAGCGCTGTTCGAACTGTTGTTTTACCAGTTTGTTACATTTCGTTACGAAATTTCGAGCGGTGGAGGACTGGATCGGAAATTTCGACGCAGAGCGGAGGATCGTTCGGGGCTCATGGCGGACATTCACCCAAGGCCTAACGGAGGACGGATTCATCAAGCATCGTCGTTTTGAGATTGTTCAATTCTGATTTTTCCTTTCGGTTTGAAGACAATTATTCTGGACCTTGGACTGCCCTCCTCGCGCATTACACGTGTGCATGCAGATGAGTGAGTACAGTTGGACGGAGATCTGTTGAATATTAAATCGTTTGGAGGAAAGTGCACCAACGGTTCATGGCAATTTCAAATGCACTGGTTTGGAGACTAAGTTTGCGGGTTCTCACGTTTATAATTGAGGTATTTAGTGTTTCATATCTGTTTTTGATACATGTGAACAAGATTTGTAATGAGGGAACTGATTATCAAAGACTCGGTTTAGGGAAACGAATAAGTTAAGAGTCATTTGATCACGACTGAGTCAATTTAAGAGTCATTTGCTTACGACTGAGTCAATTTAAGCGTCATTTGATCACGACTGAGTCAATTTAAGAGTCATTTGATTACTACTGAGTCAATTTAAGAGTAATTTGATCACTACTGAGTCAATTTAAGAGTCATTCAATTACAATTGAGTCAGTCCATTGATTATATTTAAGGACATTTTAGTTATTTTGTTTCGAAGGAGTGCATTTAAGAGTCATATGTTCGACTAAGTATAAATTGATATTAATAAGAGTAATTCGCTTGTATTAGAGGAAACTGTTTCTTTTGTCTGACTATTTTAAGTCACTAAAGTACTGAGTTTTGGGTCACTTAAAGGGTGGCACTATTTAAATGTGGTAACCTTGTATTGCATTGTGGGTTTTCCCTGAATCACGTGAATTATTCTGTAGTTCATATACTTACCATTTGTTTCATTTTTTTATTTTGTTTTTTTTAGTCGGTTTTGTTTTGTTTGGGGATTATTCAATAAACCTCATGGTTTATTATAATGTTCCTATGGATGTCAACCTGTTTTTTTCTATTCGCAAACACATGAGAATATATGTTTATTAATTGGAGGCACCGCGCTATATAAAAAAAATTATTCTTGTAGTATTTTTGCAGCTATCTATCCATTCTTCAGGGGAAGGACCAGACATTGCACTTTACTACTGCTGGGATACCAGTGCTCCTTTGATAGTATTATACGAGTGTACCCCGGCTGGGGGGGGGTTACAGATTGTTTTGCAAATGCTATCAGTAAAGCTTCTCAGTGGAAGTGGAGAGTGCCACAGAAATCAAGCAATGATTCATGATATTGTTCTTTAAGCGGAAAAATGATTCAACCCTGATCAGACCCTTCTTCGCTCTTGGGCATGTATTTACTGTTAATCCCGAATCACCGGCAGCCTTCATCATGGCTGATCTCAGTTCAGTGTGAGGAATCATTTACTCATTCTTTTCGTCTGTAAATCTTAGCTGCAGTGTTTCTCCCATGGTTAATGGAGGATGGTAATCTTAAAATGGTGTATCCGGAACACATTAAGAGTGAATGAGTGAGACAGGACCCTTTTCTTCACACCATGTTTATATAAACAATGTATTATAGTATAGTGTTTTATGATTAATAATGACCTTTTAGGTCGATATGACCCAGTGACGGTAGGCTAACATACTGTAACTATTTTTAGTCCAGTTACAAAGTGTCCTGAAGAATAAAGGTGATGACTAATTAAGGAAACAGGAAATACCTTTATGCAAAGGAAGGATGCTGGGTAACGTCGTTGATTACAGGTTCCAGATTTGGACAATGTCAAAATGTGTAAGAGCTTGAAAGGATACATAAAAACTAATGACTCACTAATGATTTAATCATGTGAAGCTGTTCAAACTAGCTGGATTGAGGAGCAACATTTTTTTAATGATATCTACAAGTTTACAAGCAGTAGAACGACTTTGTAACTGTGTGATACAAAAAAGTCGATCAGTCAACAAGTCCAGACAGTATTTACATTTAATGCATCACATTTACAGACATATTCACAGTGAATTAAATTGCATTGAATGTGTATATCAGCTCCCTGGGAATTTAACCCATGACCTTGGCATTGCTAGCTACAGGTACATGCTCCAGGTTTGAGCTACAGGATCACTAATTAACATTACTCTATTTTATTTGAATATGTTTCTGTCAGGACCACTATCGTCAAATATGATTGACAATTAGCATACAGTTTGGATTGGCGGTATGGTTCTGTTCTGGGCAATAACTCCCTGTGCATCCATGCAGCCTAGCATGGATAAGAGCAGGGAGAGCAGCAATAACCCCCGTTAGGGTAATAGAACAGAACCAACATGAATGTATTGCAGATATCATTAATTAAAGTACAACATAATTCGAGAATTTAATCTCATTTAGAGGGGAATCAGAATGCCAAATCCTGACTGACGAGAGGAGGAGCTGGGGATGGAGGAGGGTAATTAGCTCCTGAGAAACGCGATAGCTGCTGATAATACTGAAGGAGCTTATATATGTATACAGTGATAGGCTTCGTATTCCTATAGGTAGACGTGGATCAGCTGAGAGTCGGCTGATGCAAGCTTCACTAACGTGACCTGCCAGAACTGACGCTACGCTTAATTTTTGTTGGAAACATGATCTTCATGTGTGACTGATATATACTGTTATATGTTTGCTTCAATACTTCTTTTAAGGAATTGATACTGTTTATCTAATCACACAAATTGCTATTTAAAATAATATTCTGTTAAGTTTTGCTAAAGGAGACATATAATGCAATCATGTTTGCAGATCTGTATAAACAAACCCAAAAGTCTGTGTGAGGTCTGAACGTGACAGTCGTTGTGTGCCAGACTGTTCTTTGACACATTAATGTGTCAGGATGTGCAATCTCTGTATATATATTTTGATAGAGGACCCAGCAGATGAAATTGTTTATTTCTCAAGCATTCATAACATCGGAATATAGGATTTTGTGAATTTCATACTCTCAGATTTATTATTTTCATAACTTTATCTTTATTGTTGACACTCATGGGAGCAGCAAAAAATTTTTTTTTTGTTTTTGTCACACACCCACCCTCGGAGGCATACCTCACTTTACCCCACATAATGAGCAGAGTCAAATATAATAAGTCATTTGTTTCCCAGAAGAGTGTAAACACTGGCTCTGTGAGACTTTCAAAACATTGCACTGTTTAATTGAGTGTACAGACACAGCAACATCAGCTCAACCAATGGCTCAAGACTGTCTGTTTGTCTGACCAATGGCAGTTTATTGGTGTTCAGAAGGTTCATTATTTTTGCAATTCCATTTAAAGCTGCAAGTGGCACAGATGTTATTCACTTCAGCTTTAAAATCAGAATTACACTGCGTTCAGAAATTGCGATCATCTTTTCTCCACTATTGTGATGAATATTCGAGTGGAACAGAGCGTGAACACACACACAAAAAAAACTTGACTTGATTTTGTCCATCTAGAATTGATTGAATCATTGGATCGTTGTTTGCTAATTGCTGTGATCATGTGAGTAAAAGATTACAAGATATAAGAAAAAATTATGCACACAGATGTATTATTTATAATAAACACTGCAACATTTGCTAAAAAATAACAATTGTCCATTTTGATATCATGGTGGCTTTAACTGGTGTCTGATTTTGTAATTGTTTGGATCTTTAGAGGCTTACTTAGTCTTAACAAGTAAGTGAGTCTGGGTGTGGGTGGGATAGCGCTGTGCTTAGTGTGTGTTTAATTTATGAGATGATAAATTTCATCTGTTTTTCCTCTTTATCTCCAGATTCATTGGCCTTCGTTGCCTGGGAACCGTGAGGACTGTATTCTCAAAGGGAAAGATCCCGAGGTGAGTGAATTCCTGGTTCTGGTTCTGAATTCACTAAGAACATCAACAAACTCATAAGTTGGGTCAGTGTGTCATAGTTTCCAAAGTTTTTTGGGGGGAAGCTGGCATACTTTAGATGTCAGGTAATTTAGTGAATATCCTAAATCCATCAGATGACAGTAAAAATCATCAAATGTTTGTTTTGGACTGTTTGGTTAGTGTGATTCTCAAACTTATTTCATGTGGTTCAATCTGGAGTTTCAAATAAAAACATCTGTCCATCCTCAGCTATACTGTGAGTGTACTGCAGTTGGCGTTATGACTGGAGAGTAGAAGCCAAACGCCCATAAATGAGATTTGATCCACTAACTTATTGTTGTCTTGCTTCCAACCAAGTGTGTGTGTGTGACTCATGAGTCTCTTAAACCTAATGACCGAAGAAGGCTGTCCCACTCCCAATACATAGAACGTAGTTATTCTCTCGTTTTTTAAACTCCTCTTTGCTTTCTCTTTCTATTTCTGTTTCTTGTTATTTTTCTTCTCATTCAGCCTCTCCTTTTTTTCTTTCAGCATCATGAATAGGTTAATTATGTTTCAAGTTAAAGCTTTCCTGTCCTCTGTCCCCAATGGTGGAATGTCTTCAACACACACACACACACAGGGATATACACTCTGCATCTGCTAGTGTTTAGTATGTTTCGCTCATAAAGTGGAAATGTGAGGTGCCTCCATGGTTACATGCTCTGGTGACTGTCCCGGCAGTATTGTTTGATGTGACAGGTGAGTGTGATTTCACAGCGGTGTTTTAATGACTCTGTTCATTGTGTGAGTATGTGTGATATTTGTTTTTCATTTATGCTCTAGCTGGTGTAACACTGAACAAACACACAGATATGAACTGAGTTTTATTTAACACAGAACACAGCTCAAACATCCCAAAAAATGGCTGGTGTCTTTGCATGAATATGGGACATTTTAGTTTCCTTTTTTTAGCATTAGAAGCGCAAATCCTCTTTTATATGAGAACTATTAGATATTGTGGATAAACTAATGTAAATACATAATAGATTGTTTTAAACTCAAACCTCAGAAGTCTTGGCCTTCTTAACTGTATTCAACAATTAAAATCATACAGCAATTTCTTAATTTTGACATATGTTGAATTGATATTCAGTCTATTGTAATAAAAATATTTGAATTTTTAACACAATTTAATGACCAAAATCATTTATCTATTCATTTATTTATTTATTATTTATTTGAATATGTACATTTAATTAAATATTTATTGCTTAAAATAAAATTTCACAAATCAGTGTTTTATCACAAATCGGGTTTGTCCCAAATATTGATAACAGGGCTACACAAATTGTATATAAATGATAAATTATACAATTACTATTTATATTTATGTGTTTGAGTAACATGAATAACATTTACTGATAACATTTATTTATTTTTAAGTTTCAGGCTCTGTTTTATGCCTTGTTTATGCTAAGTGACTGGCACATTGCTGCTTTGGATCTCTCTTGCGCTCTTAGCCCTGCTGGTTAACATCTGGTCGCAGTTTGAGCATCTGCCTGCATCTTTTATGACCCTTGACCTTTCGTTCATTTATGCTCCACTGATTTTGACCCTACACAGTCAATGAGGCTGCATACAGGTGGCCATAGTTAAGAGTGTGTACATGTTGATAGTGTGTGTTTGTGTGTGTGATGTCTTCCTCTTTCTGAACCCTTCAGTAATTTAAACTTAAGAGCTTCATTCCCATGTTGAAAGCTCTGATTGGGCTTCAGTGAGTTTTAAGTGGGGATCATTTTCTTGATATTTGTTCGCTCTTTTTCTCTGATCCATTAAAATTAGCTGATTCCTGTAACTCTCCATTTAAACACTCCAGGGATATATCAGCCAAACTCACACATACCAAAATCCTTTGATTTCCTATGAGCACAAACTGCATTTGATGGGTTTAACCTGGTTGTCCAATGTAAAATACATGTGTTGGTATGTTTATGTAAATAATTGTGCTGTAATAATCCAAATTGTACGCTCATTTGCTACCAAAACCCCCAACATTTTAATATGACCTCTATGTTTGTGTGTTTGGGACAGACGGAGTGTGCAAACTTTGTGCGTTTGCTGCAGCCATTTAACCGCACTCATCTGCTGGCCTGTGGAACTGGAGCTTTCCAACCCGTGTGTGCGTATGTGAACGTCGGACACCGCGGAGAGGTAACATATGAGCTGACACTCCCTCCCACTACTTCACACCTAGTTTGTTTGTGTATGCACATGAGGAGAATCTAATTTACTTATGTAAATCAGAGACCAAATTGTTTAAGGTCAGAGGTCACCCACCAACAGACTGACCCTAGAGGTCAAGGCTAGATCATGAGAGAAGATACAAAGCAAAAACACACACACTAATTCAGAGGATTCAGAGCAGAGGATAGAAAAGAGAGATATTGCTTGTGTGTGTCATACAGTCATATGAATATTCTGGCATTGGACAGAATACAGAGTGTGCTGCTCTTACTTCCTTTGAGGTGTTTTATCTTATGTGTCACCTCACAGGGGCGTCAGAGATGTCTGACAAATAGACAATAGTACATTGTATAACTGAACTGGCACAGTTCACCACAGGTTTAATCTGTTTTTGGCATCACTGGACTCACCCATACGTCTGACATCACTGAGAGTAAAAACTACTCCATTACTATTATTACACATTAGATGAAAACACACTTTATTTCGATAGTCCAAGACATTCTACTAACTATAAGTAACTTTGCAACTACACGTCAACTAACTCTCATTAGAGTACTAGTAGACTGTTAGGTTATGTTTTGTAGAATAAGTTGATATGTACTTGCAGGGTTACTTATAGTCAGTAGAATGTCTGTTGAGGACCATCAAAATAAAATGTTATCAGATATTAAGCAGACAGTCTACTAATCCTCTAATGACTGGTAGTTGACATGTAGTTGCAAATTTACTTATAGTTAGTAGAATGTCTAAAGTGGACTATTGAAATAAAGTGTTACAAAATCTCATGATACATACAGCCTAGAAACTCAAAGTCAGATGATACTATTTCATTTTGTAATCAGAGCAGTATTTATCTGCAGCAAAAAACATTTAAGAACTTAATTTGGGTGAATTGAAAATACATGTTAATGATAAATATACAACCAATAAACTATTTAAAACTTTGATGTGGATATTTTACTTGTAAAAAAAAACAAAAAAAAAACAGACAAACTTCAGTATTTCACTAAAGAAGACACAGGGATTTATTCTTCGGAACATGAATCAGGAATCAGTAAACCATTTATTTGAACCGGTTCATATAAATGTAAACCCAAACTAACCATTTCCCTGTTGTACTTACAGTAAGAGAGAGAGAAAAAGATTGTGTGTGAAAGCACAATCATTGCCTCAGCTCTTTTGGCTGTAAAGCTACGTGTATGATAGACCATGTCAAGAATAACTATGATGTAGTGTTGTGTTATGCTATTCTGGTACTTGTTTCAAAAAGTAGTTTGTTACTTGAAAAGTTATGCTATTATGAATTCAGCTGAAATACTGTCAGGCTACTGATACATGTAGCAAGTAAAAGTGAAAAAAGTAAAAGTTACTCCCTAGCATTTATAGTTTCTGTTTGGGGTCAGTTTGACTCAAAACAAATCACAATAAACTACTGTTCAAAAGTTTGGGGTCAGTACGTTTTTTGTTTTTTTGAAAGAAGTAAGTACTTCAGCAAGGATGCATTACTGTAAATTGATCAGTGACAGAAAATACTTTTACATTGTTACAAAAAAATCTATTTCAGATAAATGCTGTTCTTTTGAACTTTCTTTTCATCAAAGTTTCGTGAAGAAAACATTGATAAAAACAAAAAAATAAACATAAGCACCAAATCGGTGTATTAGAATGATTACTGAAGGATCATGTGACACTGAAGACTAATGATGCTGAAAATTCAGCTTTAACATCACAGGAACATTAAGTCCCCCCTGTAGTGTACATCAGAAAATGTTTTTATAGTATTGTAAAATTATTATGTAAAACATATTATCAGGTTTTGTTTAAAATCAGTTATTATACGATTAGGTGAAATCAAGAAGTAGTAACAATATTGAATATATCTTTTGAAATATCAGATCTCTAGGGTCTCTAATACCCCAAACAGAACATGAGGATTGTAAAAAATAAACAATATATTTTTTCACTAGCATGAGAAATTCATGTGTCAACTATAGTTTATTGTTGAGTTGTGAAATTGATGTGAATGTTCTGACTTCTTGTTGGCAGCATGTGTTCAGTTTGGACCGTACCACAGTTCAGAATGGGAGGGGGAAATGTCCTCATGACCCCACACTACCCTTTGCAAGCACCTTCACAGGTACAGTGCCAATGTGTCAAGTTTCTGTGTAAAAGTTCATGCCATTACATGTTTGTGTTGTGTATTTGTGTGTGTGTGTGTGTGTGTGTGTGTGTGTGTGTGTGTGTGTGTGTGTATTTTGGCTCTTGTGTGTGTAGGGTGGAGATTTCTGCTTGTCAGTTGTCAGAGTTTATGGGCCTTTGTAGATTGACTGCTCTGATGGGGGAAATTTGAGGTGCTCTTCAGGCCAGGTTTAGTGTTACGGGGGTCTTCTGTGTGTGTGTTCGTGGGTGTGTTACAGTCTTCTGGGCCATAGACACATCTCCCAGTGCGTATAGTGTGTGCCTTTACAACAATGCACAATCTTGGCTTTCATTGCTTGTCATTTTGCCAGATGCAATGTTTTGGGACAAATTTTTAAGATTGCGTATTAGTGAACTTGGAGATCTTTCACACACTAACATACATGCATTTCTGTCAGACAATTCATGGGTAACAGAGTTTTTTTTTTAAGTGTGTGTTCATACACATATAAATTATAAACATGTAGTTAAGTTTACTAGGTACAGTAGTATTATAAAAACTTCTAATCTCAGAAGTAACGTGTTTGTGTGACTTTGAACGGCTATTGCCTATATATCAGGACTCAGCTGATTTATAGGTGTGTGAATGTGTTTTTTTTTTTTAGCTGATAACATGATTTAATGAAAATGTTCACAGTGGGGCTTCCTTCAGAAAATTGTTTACTTTTCTTATCTCTCACGTAAGATATTGAGAATTCAGCTGTCTGCAATGACCTCCAATGCTCTTTCACTCTCTCTCAGGTGGAGAGCTGTACACCGGTCTTACTGCGGATTTTTTGGGGAGAGACTCTGTGATTTTGAGAGGTTTAGGAACTCGCTCACCCATGAGAACAGAGACAGATCAGAGAATTCTACATGGTACAAAAATAATTGATATTGATTTTAATAAACATTCTTATTTCTTATGTATTTTATAGCTTTTTTCTGGTGGAAATGATGGTGATGGAAATGACAATTTAACATTTTTGGAAGAAAATGTATGACTCCTTTGTCTTGCTAAAACTAATTTCATAGTTAGCACCTTGTGTCATAAATACACAAAATTAAAGAATATTTTCATACACATATTTTGAACAATTATTCAATTGAAAAGCTTGATTGGAAATTAAATACTATACTTTATTAGTGGAAAACTTGTTGTGGAAATCAGTTTTGATATTGTTTAAAAAAAAGTGTTAAAAGATAAATTTCTTTATAAAATAAAATAAAATTCCAAATAATAATAAACAAATAATACTAAAATATCTGGTGGAAATCATAATTTGTGTAAAATATCACAAAGCAATCAGAATTTGTGTATTTTTCACACGGCAAATATTGCAGTAGTTATTTCAGTCTTTATATATTCATAATAATCTTTATTATTTTATTATGTATTTTCATATTTTAAATCTTGGGACTTTAAGTGCTCATCGTTTATGAAACACCCAATTATTCTTAAAAAGATTTCTTATTGATTTGTTAAATCTACATACTACAAACAATCAGATCAGTATAAGCATTATAATAGTGTGTGTGTATGTGTGTGTGTGTGTATGCAGAGCCCAGGTTTGTTGCGGCCCACCTCATCCCTGACAGTTCAGACAGAGATGACGATAAAATGTATTTTTTCTTCACTGAAAGAGCAACAGAGACCACAGGGCGAGACGATGAAGGAGCCATACACACACGCATTGGGCGATTGTGTGCGGTGAGGCAAACCACAACAAACACCATATACATACATCCAGGCACAAGTAGACCGGTAGTATACTGTAATGCAATGCTCTTGCCTTGTTGTCAACCCCATAAACACAGCTGTTGGATGGTTTGCATGCCTCTGAAACACACACACACACTCACCGATTACCCCAGTATCCATGCACACACATACACACCGCTAACACACAAGGGTCTGTAGAGTAAGGGGAGCAGTACAAATCCCTCTCTGTCATTCAGAGGTCAGTGTTCAAAGAGCCGGGTTCAATCGCACATTACTGTCACTTTGACTGCTATTCATTGTTCAGCTCTAGCACATTCCCAAATCACACACACACTTAAACTGCAGAGAGGGTGATTATTTCCGCATATACAGATTACACAGATTTCAGATCCTTTACACCACCCAGCTGTTTTGCTTTTTTGGGATCCGTAACAATCCTTCCCTTACAGTGCCTTAATCTCCATAACTGGGTGCTGCTGTGAGATATTTTGTGAAACTCTTCTTGTTCCCACGGGAACAGTTAGAACTGAATGTTTATGTATAAACAGTATTCAAATTACAGGGGTTAGTGGTGTGTGACCCCTTTAATTAAACCAGTCAAACCCAAAAAAGTCAAATGAGAACTGTCACAAACTCAATTTAGTAAGTGATTGTGGGGGCATTGTAAAGCATTGTATGGATGCACTGTGGCACCTTTCGTATACTAGTATATTATTATTTCATATACTTGGGATGCACTAATTCTAATCTTGCATACTACTTAGGATGGATCGTATACAAATTGAGACACATGATAGTTTGTTTTACCCAGAGGTCATTGTGTGTGTGGTCTGGGGGTAAATGATACTGGGATTTGAGTTTTTGCCGATCTGTTAGAGTTCAGAAGTGAATTCAACGCCTCATGATTTATTGTTTATGTGATTTCAGAGTGATGTGGGTGGGCAGAGGGTTTTGGTGAATAAGTGGAGTACATTTATTAAAGCCCGACTGGTGTGTTCTGTTCCTGGACCTCACGGCATCCAAACACACTTTCACCAGCTGGGTGAGACGATAAACAAACACAATCCCTTAGCTCTTTATATACAATATTATATAAACTTGAAATCATTTAGATCTCTTACTCCTCTTTTGTGATGTGTTTGTCGTGCAGAGGATGTGTTTCTGTTAAGGACCAAAGATGAAACCAATCCAGAGATCTACGCAATATTCAGCACAATCAGGTCTGTCTCAAATCCAGACTGAGAAAACATCTGTTTATCTGTGCATTTCCTTTCTAAAGCACTGTGCCGTACTTTAGCTCACCAATTGCACTGTATTTTTTCATTCAGTTTTCATCTTTGTATAATTTTTTAATGCATTTTAAATTACACTTCAATGTCTTTTATTATATATATATATATATATATATATATATATATATATATATATATATATATATACACTCACCTAAAGGATTATTAGGAACACCATACTAATATTTGACCCCCTTTCACCTTCAGAACTGGCTTAATTCTACGTGGCATTGATTCAACAAGGTGCTGAAAGCATTCTTTAGAAATGTTGGCCCATATTGATAGGATAGCATCTTGCAGTTGATGGAGATTTGTGGGATGTACATCCAGGGCACGAAGCTCCCGTTCCACCACATCCCAAAGATGCTCTATTGGGTTGAGATCTGGTGACTGTGGGGGCCATTTTAGTACAGTGAACTCAGTCATGTTCAAGAAACCAATTTGAAATGATTCAAGTTTTGTGACATGGTGCATTATCCTGCTGGAAGTAGCCATCAGAGGATAGGTACATGGTGGCCATAAAGGGATGGACATGGTCAGAAACAATGCTCAGGTAGGCCGTGGCATTTAAACGATGCCCAATTGGCACTAAGGGGCCTAAAGTGTACCAAGAAAACATCCCCCACACCATTACACCACCACCACCAGCCTGCACAGTGGTTACAAGGCATGATGGATCCATGTTCTCATTCTGTTTACGCCAAATTCTGACTCTACCATCTGAATGTCTCAACAGAAATCGAGACTCATCAGACCAGGCAACATTTTTCCAGTCTTCAACTGTCCAATTTTGGTGAGCTCTTGCAAATTGTAGCCTCTTTTTCCTATTTGTAGTGGAGATGAGTGGTACCCGGTGGGGTCTTCTGCTGTTGTAGCCCATCCGCCTCAAGGTTGTGCGTGTTGTGGCTTCACAAATGCTTTGCTGCATACCTCGGTTGTAACGAGTGGTTATTTCAGTCAAAGTTGCTCTTCTATCAGCTTGAACCAGTCGGCCCATTCTCCTCTGACCTCTAGCATCAACAAGGCATTTTCGCCCACAGGACTCCCGCATACTGGATGTTTTTCCCTTTTCACACCATTCTTTGTAAACCCTAGAAATGGTTGTGCGTGAAAATCCCAGTAACTGAGCAGATTGTGAAATACTCAGACCGGCCCGTCTGGCACCAACAACCATGCCACGCTCAAAATTGCTTAAATCAGCTTTCTTTCCCATTCTGACATTCAGTTTGGAGTTCAGGAGATTGTCTTGACCAGGACCACACCCCTAAATGCATTGAAGCAACTGCCACGTGATTGATTGATTAGATAATTGCATTAATGAGAAATTGAACAGGTGTTCCTAATAATCCTTTAGGTGAGTGTATATATAAATATATATTAAGCCTTTTCCTCATTTTAATCCAATATAAATGTTACTTTTCATTATTTTAATGCCTTTGTGTTTTCTTATTCATTTTTATGTTCTTAAATATTTAAAAAATATATATTTGATTTTGATTTTTTTTTTATGCCATTGTAAAGAATTTAAATTGCCATTGTGTATGAAATGTACTATATAAATAAATTTCAGCATTTTTAAGGGCATCAATCAGGTGTTTGTGAGTTTAACAGAACATTTTCTCTCTCCAGTAATGTGTTTCAGGGCTATGCAGTGTGTGTCTATAGTATGGCTGATATCCGTGAGGCGTTTAATGGGCCATTTGCTCATAAAGAAGGACCGGACTATCAGTGGGGACCTTATGAAGGAAGAGTCCCTTATCCACGACCAGGAGTTTGCCCCAGTAAAATCACAGCCCAGCCTGGCCGTACCTTCCGTAGCACACTGGAGTTTCCAGATGCCGTTTTGCAATTTGCTCGAACGCACCCACTAATGTGGCGGCCCATTTACCCCTCACATCGGCAACCACTGCTGCTCCGGACCGGCGCCCCCTACAGGCTGACACACATCACTGTAGATCGCACACAGGCCGAAGACGGATACTATGATGTCATGTTCATCGGCACTGGTAAGGGGCATCATCACTTTACTTAATTTTTAAGTGTATTTGCAATCGTGGTTGAATGATTGAATAACTGTGACCTTTGACCTCTTCAGATATTGGGACAGTGCTAAAGGTTATCGTACTAGGAAATGGTAACTCTCTCACCAGTGAAGAAATCACACTGGAGGAAATGCAGGTTTTCAAGGTCTGTGAGCTCAAAAGTGTGGGACGTTTTCTATTTGAATATATTTTAAAATGTAATTTATTCCTGTGATGTCAAAGCTGAATTTTCAGCATAATTATAATAATAGTTTTCAGTGTCACATGATCCTTCAGAAATCATTCTAATATGCTGATTTGCTGCTCAAGAAACATTTCTTATCAATGCTGAATCCTTTGATGAATTGAAATTTCAAAAGCATTTATTTGATATATAAATCTTTTGTAATAAATTAAATGTCTTTACTGTCACTTTTGACCAATTTAATGCACCCTTACCGAATAAAGAATTCATTTCTTTAAAAAAGTCTGACCCCAAACTTTTGAACAATAGTGTATATGTGAGTACCCGTAGATCTGTTTCTCATTATATTTATCTCTGCAGGTACCCACTCCCATAACCTCCATGGATATATCTGTGAAAAGGGTAAGTTCATGCATCATGTAAACTCACTGTACTGTTCCAGTAAATTAACGTAACTGTAGTAATGTAAGCAGCACCATAAATTCATTTTCCACAAAATTCCCAAAGAGGCTTTTACTTTGTGCAAAGACACTTTGTGTGTATATGCTTTTTGGCTCCAAAGCATTAAACATTCATGCAAAACAACCAGTTGCTTAGTTATTCATCATGAAGCAGGTGCTTTATATCCAAACCAACTGACAGTTCACTTACTTCATGGACAGTACTGGAGCCACAGGAGTTAAAGAAAGTTCACTCAAAAATGAAAATTGTCATCATTTATTTACCGTCAAATCATTCCAAACTGTTTTTTGTTGTTGTTGTTTTTACTTTCATGGTATTCAAAAAAAGGATTCACATTTAAACACATACAAACTAAAGTGCCTCAAGACTCAATGCACCAGGTTTCATGTAAAAAATGCCAAATGGTGTTGGTTCTTGTGTGTTGAATTTTTATTAAATAATGACTTAAATGTGCACTATGTAACTTTTGACCCTCTAGCGGTTAAAAACAAAACTGCATGCATTTTGTGGAGGAATATTGTTTTGGATCTGCTTTGGCTCTGCTTGACTGTGCAGATGAGTATGACCCTTCAAAATAGATAATACTTTACAATTAACTCTGTTTGAGAGCTTCATATACTCACTTGTTGAGTAATAAAAACCCCATCTCCTCGTCGCTTTTACAACCCCATTTCCAGAAATGCTGGGACATTTTGTCAAATGCAATAAATTCAAAAATCTGTGATTTGTTCATTCTTTTAACCTTTATTTAACTGACACAAGTACAAAGAAATGATTTCTAATGTTTTCTCTGACCAAGAAAATTGTATTTTTTTCTTTACCACCTTTGCTTTTAATTACACTGTTTAATCATTTGGGAATTGAGGATACTAACTGTTGCATTTTTGCAAGTGGAATTTTTGCCAAATCTCGCCTGATACAAGACATCTGCTCAATAAGCCATGGTCGTTGTTGTCTGATTTTCCTTTTCATGATGGGCCATACATTTTAAGTAGGAGACAGATCTGGACTGCAAGCAGGCCAGTCAAGCACATCCACTCAATGGTGTAGAATGTCAGGCCTGGCATTAAATATTTTCACAGTGTTATATATAGTAGATGGTGAAAGGTCTAAATTCTTTGCAGTCTTGCATTGAAAAATGTGTTTTTTTTTTTAATTGCTTGACAGTTCTCTCATGAAATTTGGCACAGAGTGGTGAGCCATGACCCATCTTTACTTGCAGAGACTGAGACTTTGCTGGAAGTTCCATTTATACACCACATATATCAATATCACAATACCCTCACCTACCAGTTCATCCGATAATTGTGAATTGTTTAACTTTATTCTTTATTTTTGACTATATTCTATAGTCTTTTCACTTTTATTTTGCCTCTTTGCCAACTTTTTTGGAGTGTGTTACAGCCGTCAAAATCAAAATGTGTTTATGTTAACAAAATACAAGTTGTTCAGTGAAAACATTGGAAATATTTTCTTTGTACTTTTGTTAGTTAAATAAAGATTAAAGAGAATGAACAAATCAGAGATTCTTGTTTTTACTGTATTTTACAAAATGTCTCAACTTTTCTGGAAATGGGGTTGTACATCATTTAAAATCCTCAGTTCTCAGTTCTCGCTCGCTTTGACAACTATGCCACAGCATACACTCGTCAAAGTAGCCGGAGCAGCTTTTCTCTATTTATTGATATTACGAGAAATGCACAGGCAAGTGACGCATGTACGCAATTTACTGCGAAAACCATCCTGTCAGGTCTAAAATATAAACACGTACAATAGGCTTACCATTGTGAATAAGGTTAAAAAAAATTGATTGATGTATTAACTCATTATTTAAATTTAGTTAATTTTGAACAAAAGAAAGTTACATAGTGTACTTTTAAATTTTGGTCAGACATTTTTATAGTGCTTTTTGTTCATTTTTGGAACTTGACAGCACCAGTCCTTCACTTTTGTTGTATGGAAAAGAGCAGCCATGACATTCTACTAATCCCCTTTTGTGTTTCACAGAGGAAAGAATGTAAATGATGACCGAATTTGTTATTTGGTTGAACTATCCCTATTCTGCTCAAGGGAAAAACCAAAACTGTTAATTTTCTCTCTCCCTCTTACAGCAAACGTTGTTCGTGGGTTCACAGACGGGTGTTGTCCAGGTTCCTCTGCACCGCTGCAGTATGTACGGTAAAGCCTGTGCCGAGTGCTGCCTGGCTCGAGATCCATACTGTGCCTGGGACGGACACACCTGCACACGCTACCTGCCAAACACAAAACGGCGTTACCGGAGACAGGACATCAAACATGCAAACCCAGCACTGCAGTGCATGGACCAAAACCTCAGTGGTAAGAAAGAAGGAGAGAGGTGGCAGCCTCCTTAACTGAGTGCAGTCATGCAGCATGAATGTCAATGCACCAGTGGCATCCTCTGACAACTTCAGTTTCATTTACATGTCAAATAGCTCACTGATGTGAAAGCATAAGAGAAGAGCAATTCCTCCGGAGATTTGAAGTTAAATTGTTTAATCATTTGAATTAGAAACTTCAATACACCTTTGAGCTTGTTCTAAAAGGGAGATTAATAGGGTTTGAAGGGCACTGAGTCTCACTCCACTGAGACAAACTGTGTGAAAGACAGGAACTGATGAGAGATGAATAGACAGATCACTCCCCATCTCTCATCACGTAGGAGAGAGAGAATGAGAGGAAAGAACAAAAGAGGTGTGAGTGAAGAGTTCTTAAGTGTTTGCATGCCAAAGGTGAGAATGTTGGTGATGAAAAGGGATTATGTATGTGTACTCTTATCCAAACACATATGCAGTGGAAAATCCCTGACTTGCCGTACTCTGAACCGTGTTGTGTGACTGTGTTAAAGTGTCATGTGATTTTCTTTGTAGTGGAGGATCTGGATCTGACTGAAGAACGGGTCATTTATGGCACTGAGAACAACAGCACCTTCCTGGAGTGCATCCCTCGATCACCACAGGCCACTGTCACATGGCACATTCAGAGAGATGACCACTTAGAAGAGGTGAGAGACATACAAAAGGATTAGAAGATATCTACAAGGACACCAAAAAAGTATTCGAACACTTAAAAATGTTGAAATATCATTGCATTAGATAAGGGTTTTTAAACTATTTGATGCCAGGGTTCTCTTTGTGAAAGACATACCGTTTCTGGCTTCAAGTCTCTACTCTGTTTCAAATTAATCTCAAAAGCCTTTTGTGTGCACTATTAATTATAGAACACCTCTTTGGTCATTTTTGACTGAAAAATTTTACTTTTTTTTTTTGAATTTGAATTTGAATTTTTTTCTTCATCGGAATGGTACGAAACTTGGTTAAGGTTTTGGCACTTGTGAACACAACACGAAACACAAAAATACACAAAAAATTACATGATTCGAACAGTTTAAATGGTCCTGAAAAAAAAGTCACACTTGTACTCTTTGCTGTCAAAATGACGTCATAGGGAATGAATGGGAGACCAATTTCACCTAGTGAAAACTAATGCGGCCAAATAAAATAAAATTTTACGTTCACTTTTTAAAACTTTTTTCACTTCAGCAATAATCTGCCAAGTGTCATCTTTAAAAAGAGATCAAACTTAAGTCTGTGCTCTAAAGCATTTGAGATTTACGACAGTTTAAGTTGGAAATGTAATTGGACATTCATTTCATTGAAATTAAAACAAAAATTTCAGCCATTTTTGACCGACATGCGAAGAGGACCAGTGGGTTAAACTATGCTTTTATAAACTGTACACTACAGTCTCTATAACAAGTGGATATAAAGGCAACTATATATTTTCATTTCATTTCATAAAGACCATTTTAAAATGTGTTAGAAAAATAGTAAGTGCGATAAGGACAACATGCTGTTAAATTTCAAGAGAAATCGCAAGCTGTAAAATAATATTTTTTTGCAAATTGTGACATTTTATAAAAGTGCCTTTTATATTGCCATTGCACTAATAAGTCCAAATAAATTAAAATAAATGTAAAATACAAAATATTTACTTCATATGCAGTATTTATTCTCTTTACTATTAGGCTGCATTTACACTTCAGGTCTTGATGCCCAATTCCGATCTGTTGACTATATCTGATTTTTTTGATGACCAGCTTACATCTTTTAAAAGTGACCCATATCCGATATCTGCACTTACACTATGCACTTGGCAAAGCAACCCAAGGTAGACGTGTTGACCCGGAAAAGCTTAGGCCGAAAAGGAAGTAAAAATGGAGGAAATGATAATACAAGCATTTGCTCTCCGCACCATATTTAAAGGTCAGCAAAACATTGGGTTGAGCTTCATCCTTTATTGCCCCTTTGAAAAGAGTCATGTGATTGCAGTTGGTGTCCACCTGAGTGGACCTCATTCGTCACCTTCGCTTTTTCAATGATGTACGACTCGCATTGACAGGTGAATATCCGATCTGCCCACTTACATGGCAGACGCAAATGCGCATATCTGATTCATATTAGATTTATTTCCACATATTGAATGAAACCAATCTGAGAATATCAGGATCCATGTGCTTTTTTCCTGCTTGCACGTTTGTGGGTCATATCCGATCTGTGCCACATGGGAGGAAAAAAATCGGAATCAGTTTCAAATAATTTGTATAGTCCCCCCCACACACACACACAAAAAATACTGTTCCAAAGTAGCATTAGAATGAATTTACTATGTTACAAAGAAGTAAAAATGAACAACAAAATATAAATTTTCTAAATTCTCAATTTTTTTTACAAAAGCTCACAATGTATTTCATGTTTAAATTATTAACTAATAAATATACAGTTTAAAATGAATACACATTTGGACACATTCTGTATGTGAACATGCCCATTGTGGCGTGCAGGACGAGGCCGAGGGCCGTGAGAGAGGTGTGAGGCCGGTGGCGTGATTACTAATGAGCGACACCTGCGCGACGCACCGGTCTCGTATCTCTCTCACAGCCCTCGGCCTCGTCCTGCTCGCCACACCCATTGTAATGAATAGGTGTGTTTTTACTTTTAAGACACTTTCAAATATCTACTGAAAATAACCTTGAAACTAATTGGTGAGCAGTCATTGGGAAAGAAAAGTTTGCATCATTTGTTTGCAGATCCCATTTTGTTACTCTAATGCAATGAAATGTATTCATTTTATTTATGTATTAATTTACTGTATTTGAGAAAGAAACCATGTGATTTGTACATTTCCAATAATTTCTCTTTTCCTCTCTGTTCAGGTGGTATTAGATGAACGTATCATTAAGACAGATGATGGTTTGTTGTTCCGGCGTGTCTTACGTCAGGACGAAGGCATCTACGTGTGTCGATCTCGGGAACACGGATTTTCGCAAACACTCTCACGCTTCTGGTTGGACGTCTTACACGCCGACGCCCTTTCGGACCTCCTGTCACGTGACAGCAAATATAAAGTGTGGTCGCCGTGCCCCGCCAGCACAGCCCCTGCCAACCGTGGCCCAGCCAGGGCGTGGTTCAAAGACGTCTTGCAGCTGATTGGTCCTTCAAATTTGCCGCAGGTGGAGCAGTACTGCGAACGCGTTTGGTGTAATGAGAAGCTAAGACGCAAACACAAAAGCATGATGGACAAATATCGGCAAGCGCAGGACTCCGCACGGAAATCTCGAATCCAAAAGAGCACGGGAGAATCCCGAATCCGCTCTCCACGGGACCTCAACGCACTAGAGTAAAATACAGACCCACGTGAAGCAAAATGGACTTCCAATGGAAAAGTGGACTGGGTTTTTAGATGCCCTTATACACACACATAAACACTTGCTTTTGGTGATGTAAAATAGTGTAGGTTTTATATAGCAGTCCAAGCTCTCTCCATGTTAATTAGGACATTCTTGAGCGTCCTCTCCAATTATTCCTGTGACCAGGACAGCCGGCCCTCATCACTTCACAGTAGACCGTGGCTAATGTTATATGTCTCACTTAAGAACTTAGCAGCTGCAAAATCTTTTTACTGGAATAAATGAGGGTAGACAGGATGGGATTAGTAGACTGGAGCGCTGCCACTGCTATAACAGGTGCCAAAAAACATATATTCATTTAAGATTCGTCTGGCTGTGAAACGACTGGGCATAATGCTTAGAGACTTTTCCTCAACTGAGAGCTATGGCAGTGCTCAACAAAACTCAGCTTGCCAGTACATTAAGCTGTAAAGAATTAAAAGTTTGGACTAATTAGACTATTTTCTGGTAACTAAATCATAGGTTGACGACCGTTGAGACTTCAACAGAACTGATTTTGTTCTTAATCAGCTTGAAACACCACATCGCGATCATGAGCTACAGAGCTTTGTACAGGGTCAGTTTCCTTTTCATTCTTTGCAAAGTTTTGTAAAGTTTTGGTAACACTTTATAGTAAGGTCTAATTCTTAAGTTAATGCATTAGCTAGTATGAAATATCAATGAACAATAATTTTACAGCATTGTGTGTTTTTTGTAATATAAATATACTGACTTTTTTGACATTGTATAAATGAACATTAATTTATTATGAATGAACATGAATTAATGGTATATTTATAAATTAACATTAACCTAGATTCATAAATGCTGTAAATACTGTTTGTTGTTAGTTCATGATACTTAATGCATTCATGTTATTACGCAGCTCACTGGAATACTCGGCTCTAATTGGTCAATAATGGCATTCAGTGGTCTGATTTTTCTTAATCTCTGTTGTTATGCATGGCACTGCTGTAACTGAAACTGGCGTTATGTATCACACCGCAGACTCGCTCTTTCTTGTTTATCAAGTTGTCCAAATGCCCAACTAGACACTGTGTACCTATAACTATGTATTACTCTTCCGTCAAGTGAATGATTTTTAGAAGGTTATATTGTCGTCTGAACCCCACACTACCCCTTTATTCTACTCTAAAGTTGGACTGCTGAGTGCAAGAAGTGTTCAACATTCTACACTTAGTTTTTTCGGTTAATCATCATCTCTCTGGGTGTTTGAAGTGAACTTTTTCTTTTTGGTGTTTTCAGCATGAACACACTACTCAAGGTGCGTCCCAATTCACAGCGCTAATTGTGTACTGGAGGGGGAGAGGCTAACAGACTCCAATGCTGGATGAGAAAATAACTTGATAAAATTCATACACAAGACGGTTGAGTACATAGTGCATAGTATACAGTAAACGCATAGTGTATAGTTTGCATTATCTTGTGTGTGAGTTATCAATTGTATTGAAAGTGACCTCTGAGAACTTTAGTATTAATATTACTGCTAGGCCTTTGCTGTGTTCGTCTTTTTTCTATGCCGATTTTGTACAGTATGTTGTCGTGGACTTTTTTTGTTATAGCCGCAGGTAAGATGCTATTCTGGTAAGACTATAATTTAAACTCAATATGTCATGTGCACATATTTATTAGGTGAATAACCATGTATTTTAACGACCACCTAACTGTACATTTTCTCATGAATTGAACCTTATTATAAAGTATTACAATGTTTTAATCATATATAATTTAATTGATGCAATACCAGACAGCTGATTTGATGTTTTACCATTCATTGATGCAAAAGCTGTTCAGCGGCTAAAGTAACCTTGATGCGAACATCTGTGTCCTTTCTCGCTGTTCACATTCACTGGTTTACTTTGTACATCTATACGAAAAACTCCTGCATCACTTGAACCATTTATTTATTTATAGTTAGAAAGGTCTGGGGGGAAAATGAATGCTTTCTCTAGAACATTGCTGTCTGTATAGATCTTTCCTGGAGATGGAGGGAAAGTTCAGTAGAAAAATCATCAAACCTCTGGAACAAATCAAACAAAAGAAACAAGCTCACTTAATATAATTGTATCTGTTCATTGCCCTGACAGGACTGACTGCATAGACTAGTTGTACTGAAACTGCTTTTTGTGAATGGGTACAGCAAAACTGCACTGATCCTTCATTTGTCATCAGCTTTTTAATGTAAATACAACATTAAAACAATAATCTGACTGGAGTACTGTACTTTTAATAACATGAACAGCATGTTTTTCACTCTTTTTAAACATTGTACTGATTTTAGTTCATTTTTAGTTCAGATTTTAGTTCATTTTTAGTTCATTTTCTCTGTATGTCTACCGTTACCGTCTCCACGTAAACTACAAAAATGCGAATTTATGAAAACACTGACGTCACATGCATGCTTATTACGTGTTTAGTCTATAGGTGCGTGGTTTACAGCATAAATGCAGTGTTTTAACCAGTGTGTCTGATATATTTATGTGTTATTTAAAAGTGATTCTTGCATGCAGAAAACTCCGACCTCTGTTTGGTTCAGTGATACATAAATAAAATATTTCACAGAGAGTTTTATGGGTTTTTGCTGCACACCGGGTCAGCTCAGAGCGACCCCCTCTTAGCGGGACCCAGGGGTTGGGTGTGACCCTTCAGCATTACAGATATTCCTTTTACGATCTCCATCGTGTGCTGGTTTATCATGCTGAAAAGGTCTTTTTCTCCTGAGATTGTCTTTGTCAGTGCTCAATTTAAAAATGACTCCATTCAAGTGAGGTCATATGTTAGTGTCATTAGTCATTACGAAGCTCGACATTAGGAACAAGCGGCTGTGCTGTGATATATTTCTGCTGGAGAACAGACCACAGTAAAAGAGCTATAAAATCAGTGAAGACGTTCATAAACTTGACCCAGCCAGAACCGAAACACCAGCTAAACGAGGCCCAAATGTGCGTTTATATGTGATGTAGTTAGCAGGTTGATGCGGTTACATTGTATAACTGTCAAACTGTGCCATGGTTTGGCTCTCAGTGTTAAAAAGTTAATTGCAAAATCATGTATCTCTGTTTTTATTTCTACTTGTTTTTAGAACCCAGACCTGAAGAGTAAACTTTGTCACATAACTCACCTCACCTTTGGTGCAAGAGACTAAAGCATTAAAATGAGCTAAAACAACAACAAAAAAAGACCCACTTTCTTTGAAGAACCAAGTCCCACAGTTTTAGAAAACTTGGATATACGAGGAAGCCTAATTTTAAAAGTGTGATTTCTAATATAAATTAATAGCCTACACATTTAAAAGGCCATATTTGGGCATTTTTATTTTGTGTTTTGGGGCCTTAAAAAAGGAAACTGAAAACGGGTTTCATAGTGCAAGTTTTTGAAAATGATAGACCTACCGTTACCGTCTCCACGTAAACTACAAAAATGCGAATATATAAAAACACTGACCTCACATGCATGCTTAAGTCTATATATAGGTGCATGTTTTTTTCTTTACAAAGTGACAGCGCCAACTACTGACCTTTCAGCATAAGATAATACATCGTTTTTAGTAGTTTTCGCAGATCCGTGTGAACGGGATAGTTTTTGACAATGTTGTCAACTGTAGGCTTTACGTGGAAATCATTTCACTTTGGCAGTAGCATAAAGTGAAAGCATAATGTTTTTCTTTCATGTGTTTGAAACAGTTTAATAACAATAACCTTTCAGGGTTCTTTCAACTTTAGAAGGGAAGGGAGTCAAACATTACCTCTTTATGTCTCTTTCAAAGTTAAATAGCATTGTGGATGTAACAGATCAAAAAGTGCATGAATGTGAGAAAGGCACTGAACTGCATAGAGTGTCTATAGTATGTAAACGGATACTGTGCATATTCTTTCCCAAAATCTTGTGTTTTATTTGTCTTTGTGTGAAAGTTCACATAAAGAATCAGAGTTTGATCTTAAACCATAGTAGCATAACTATTTGGCTATTGTTCATATTCAGGGTTAGGAACTCAAAGCCTTAAAAGTATGCTATTTGTACCAAACTTAGGCACATATCTTGCACTGTTTGTGCTACGGACAATAATGATACCTTAAATCGAAGTTGCAGAATTTACAAAGCAGCGGAATACAAGTTTGTTGCTTACTGGAAGAAACGAAGCCACTGATAATACCAATAGACACACTTTAGAAATATACTGTACTTGGGAATGTGTTAATGGTGCGTTCACGTGCTATGGTAATTATGGTAAATACCAAAAGCCGACGTGGAAAATGCACATGACATTTACATTTATTCATTTAGCAGACGCTTTTATCCAAAGCGACTTACAAATGAGAACAATAGAAGCAGTTAAACTAACAGTAGGACAACAATACGTAAGTGCTATAACCCCTCTCAGTTTAATTTTAGTGCAGTTTTTTTTTTATAGAATAGAAGAGAAGAGAAAGTGTTAATTCTACTGAATCAAGTGCTGCCGAAAAAGATATGTCTTCAGCAGTTTCTTGAAAGTGGCTACTGACTCAGAAGCTCTGGTTGAGTTAGGCAGATCATTCCACCAACAGGGAACAGCCATTGTAAAGGTCCGAGAAAGAGATTTTGTGCCTCTTTGAGATGGTACCACAAGACGACATTCGCTAGCAGAGCGCAGGTTTCTGGATGGCACATAAGTCTGAAGTAATGAGTTTAGGTAAGAGGGAGCAGTGCCAGTGGTTGTTCTGTAGGCTAACGTCAGTGCCTTGAATTTAATGCGAGCGGCAACTGGCAACCAGTGCAATTGTTTGAGGAGAGGAGTGACGTGTGCTCTCTTCGGCTCATTGAAGACTACTCTGGCTGCAGCATTCTGGATCAATTGTAGAGGTTTGACAGAGCAAGCTGGAAGACCAGCCAGGAGAGCATTGCAATAGTCCAGTCTGGATAAAACAAGTGCTTGGACAAGGAGTTGTGTGGCATGCTCTGTAAGGAAGGGCCTGATCCTCCTAATGTTGTGCAAAGCAAATCTGCAGGACCGGGCAGTTCTAGCAATGTGGTCTGTGAATTTCAACTGATCATCAATTACAACCCCAAGGTTCTTAGCTGACCTTGATGGAGTTATGGATGACGAGCCTAGCTGAATGGAGAAGTTGTGATGAAGTGTTGGGTTGGCCGGGACCACAAGTAGCTCTGTCTTCGCAAGGTTTAGTTGAAGGTGGTGGTCCTTCATCCAGCCAGAGATGTCTGTCAGGCAGGCTGAGATACGAGCAGCTACCGTCGGATCGTCAGGCTGGAATGAGAGGTAGAGTTGCGTGTCATCAGCGTAGCAATGATAGGAAAAGCCATGTTTCTGAATCACAGATCCTAGTGATGTCATGTAGATGGAGAAGAGGAGTGGTCCAAGCACTGAGCCCTGAGGCACCCCGGTAGCTAGATGTTGGGTCTTAGACGCCACACCTCTCCACGACACCCTAAAGGACCTACCTGAGAGGTAAGACTCGAACCATTGGAGTGCAGTTCCCGAGATGCCCTTCATCTTTAGGATTGACAGGAGGATCTGGTGGTTAACTGTGTCAAAAGCAGCAGACAGATCCAGCAGGATGAGGACTGAGGATTTGGAAGCTGCTCTTGCCAGTCTCAGAGCTTCAATTACTGAGAGCAGGGCAGTCTCAGTTGAGTGTCCGCTTTTGAAACCAGACTGATTGTCGTCCAAGAGGTTGTTCTGTGTAAGAAAGGAGGAGATCTGGTTGAAAACAACTCGTTCAAGTGTTTTCGCGACAAATGGAAGAAGAGATACCGGTCTGTAACTTGTTAGATGTGCTGGATTTAGATTGGGTTTCTTAAGCAGTGGGGTTACTCGAGCCTGCTTAAAAGCTGTGGGAAAGGTACCAGTGTGAAGAGAGTTGTTTATGATGTGCGTGAGTGTGGGTACAACTGAGGAAGAAATGGCTTGAAGTAGATTAGTGGGGATAGGATCAAGCGGACAGGTAGTAGGGCGATTGGAAAGGAGGAGTTTAGAGACTTCCGCCTCTGAAAGTAGAGAGAAGGAGGGTAGAATGTGTGCGTTTGTTGGTAAAATGTGTGTGTCAGTTTGTGGATTGGTAAATTGGCCGCTGATGGTGGTTGTTTTTTCTATGAAGAATGTGGCAAAATCATCAGCTGTTAGGGTTGATGAAGGAGGAGGAGGAGGAGGGTTAAGAAGAGAGGAGAAGGTTTTGAAAAGCATGCGAGAGTCAGAAGAATTGATAATTTTGTTGTGATAGTAAGCCATTTTAGCAGTAGAGATATTAGCAGAGAAGGAAGAGAGAAGGGATTGATAAAGACCCAGGTCTGTCGAATCTTTCGATTTGCGCCACTTCCTCTCTGCACCCCTGAGTTTAGTACGATGTTCGCGAAGAATATCAGTTAACCAGGGGGCATGAACACCCCCACATGTGGTATTTTCCACTGGGCAACTCGTAGAATATTTTGATGCACGAGTTGCCGAGATGAGATAACCTTTGACCTTTTCAAAATGGCGGAGAGCAACGCAAGGGTCGTGAATGGTAAAAATATGTACTATTCATGATCTAGAAAATATACAGCATATTATTTACCGTTTGAGTTTTGATAAATCATTTTCCTGCTGTAGCAGATGACTTAAGCAATCTAAAATAGTTTTAGCTAAATAACAGGTCTGATCTCCATCTTTTTACCACATTACGACAACAAAAGCACTTGAACGGAACGCAACACACTGGTAAATACCAGTTCACAAAATATATTTTCCATAGCACGTGAACGCACCATAACTCCAACTCTGTAGCAGGTTTTGCAAGCAAGCACCACTCTGCTGCCAGGATTCTGAGCAGAACCAGAAAATATGAACATATCACACCAGTCCTCAGGTCTTTACACTGGCTCCCAGTTACATTTAGGATTGATTTTAAAGTAATATTACTGGTATATAAATCATTTAATGGTCTAGGACCTCAATATATTGCAGATATGCTCACTGAATATAAACCCAACAGATCACTTAGATCATTAGGATCACATCAGCTAGAAATACCAAGGGTTCACTCAAAGCATGGTGAGTCTGCTTTTAGCTATTATGCCAGCCGCAGCTGGAACCAGCTTCCAGAGGAGATCAGATGTGCTCCTACAGTAGTCACATTCAAATCCAGACTCAAAACACATCTGTTTAGCTGTTCATTTACTGAATGAGCACTGTGCCACTGTTCGTCCGACTGTTTTTACTGTACTTTTTTAATTTTTTATTCTAAACTGTTTTAATTATTGTTATTTCTTTTGATTTTAATTATTTCTTCTATGTAAGGCACTTTGAATTACCATTGTGTATGAAATGTGCTATATAAATAAACTTGCCTTGCCACTCAAAAACTCCGTTTTTTATAAAATTGATTTTTTTTTTTAACTACAAAAACCTTTTAATTTAGGGAGTCACCTCATCCCAAGTCTGCCTGACTGCATCCTGTTCCAACACAACCTCACATTTATCTGAAGTGCTCTAACTCAAGCTTAGCAAACACAAACACTTAGTCATTAAGCGAAGGCTGCGGAAGTGTGTGTAAGTAACTGCTCTAAACAGTGAAATACAGCAGCTGCAGGAACTGTCATCATTGTCGCACACTACTGACCCACTTCCTGTTTAGAAACACGAACAAACAAATCCATGGTCCAATCGGGCATACCTGTTTACAAAGGATTTCTTTCCCCATACACATTTAGCACTATGAGCAGCACAGCTGTAAATTCAGTCACCTTACAGAAAGATGCACACTGCCAAAGGATGAATGGAAACACCATTGCTAATTCATAATCAGTCAAGGGGCTTCATTACAGCCAGTTTAGCGCAGGGCTTGGGCCACATGTACATTCTTTCTCTCTTTTTCTGTCCGGTTTCCCACATCCCTTATAATTAGATCCACAAATAATATTTTCTAAAGCCTTATTAACTCTTAAGTAACTGATTTTCATTGTTTGGGCAGGTTGTGTTTTTCTATGCCACTTGTACAAACTCATCTTTCTCTCATCTTGTATCTTCTCCGATGTCATGGTTTGTTTTTTTCAGCCTCTGATACTCTCTCGCTCTCGCTCTGTCTCACATATGTCAGATTAGACAAAGACGGAAAAGAAAATATGAGTGCAAGAATCTATATAAGACAGTCTGTCGACACTGAGACCATGCTTTCTTAAATCAACACCTCTAATGAGAGCCTGAGAGGTTAAGGAGTATAGTGAAGGGTTAATTAGGCCTAATTAGCATCATTAATCATTATAGCTGTCACAGACATACACAGACAATGAGAGACATTACTACCACCAATTAGCACAGAACAATGTGTGGCAAGTTGTTGGGTTTTATGTTGAGCATTTTTTGCAATTAAAAAAATGTTTCAGAATTATTCTGGTCCCCCCCTCCCTTTTTTTACTTAGAGTAATGAAAATTTTATTTTTTTTGTACAGAAACTGAATTTAGAAAACAAACCTTCTATGGAGTTAAAAGTGTGACAACTAGCGTGAAACACAGCAGCGCACTCGAGTGGTGAGATTGCGCTAATGCACACACAGAGTTTTGTCGCAATTTTCATTCTTTCTCTCACCTCACACTCGCTCTATCAAAACTAAAACACAGTTGTTTTGAATTAACTGTATTTTTTATTGTGTTAATCATTTACAGTCTGATGCAACAATCCACAGAGAAAATACCCAGGGAGTAATACAGTGTTCATGTCAACTTTGGCCTTTGACCTTTGACTTGTCCACAAAATGAAACTCACACTTTTCCCAAAAGTACAGAAATTCTAATATTTAACAGCACAAACACACAGAGCCTCTCTCACATTAACACACACACACACACACACACACACACACACACAAAATCTCTCTCTCTCTCTCTCTCTCTCTCTCTCTCTCTCTCTCTCTCTCTCTCTCTCTCTCTCTCTCTCTCAAAAGCTGAGAAGCGTCACAAAGCAGACAGAGAACCGGTTTAGTTGGAAAGGCTGTTTGGATAGTCTTTTAAATGACCCAGAATGTGATTTTATAATGGAGTGTGTCAGGTTAGGTCTTTATGTATTCAAAATTAGGGAAAGAATTTCGAAATATACACACAATTGGATGTTCTCATATTCTCCTCATTATACACATAGGTCAGTTTTTTTTTCACAAACCACAACAACATTAGCTTATCGATCCATAAATATACGATGAAAATATCAGATAATCTCGCAGAACAGTTTTAAAACATGGTATTTCCATTGTAAAACAAACAAAAACTCTCGATGCTTAAAATCATGCAAACATTACCGTTAAGTATAACTTTAGACAACTGATAGAAAAACTACCACATGATAACCCACCAGTTCTACTCGAAACATTCTTACATCCGTTTCCAATGAATCGGATTCGGAATCGATTAATTTAATGTCAAGTTTCTCTCATCCGACACAGCAGAAACCACAAACACCAGAAGAGAGCGCCATAGCAACACAGCGCGAGGACATCGGGTCCACTATAACTCCTGCGCAAGCACCACTCATACCTCGCAGAACAGTCTAAAACACTGTAAAAAAACTTTAATAGCCTTTGAATGCTTTCAATTTCTGACTTTTTGTGGTGGTGGATATCAATTAGGCTACCACATTTTTAGAGTAGCGACTATAATAATAGCCTATGGTATTTTTTCCCCCCAGGACGCTCCATGGTATAGGCCTATTTGTAGAATTTGACTTTTGGAATGTATGATTCGATCCCACATCGCTATTTGCAATGCATTAAAAAAAGAATTTTGGCATCAAGCGTCTGTAAACATGCATTTACTGGCTAATTCAACACTCCTTTTCCCCAGAGACAAAAAGAATTAATTAAAAATAAATCAAAATGTGTTCTTTTAAATATTCATCTGAATTGTCTGAGTCAGAGCTAACAACATTTTTCTTGGACACTTTTTCTTGTTTCTTGTCTTGAAAGATGGCCTTGGATCCGTGTTTTCTCATTTAACCCATTATGTACTAGCATACATAAAACATTCGCTGTGCTGTTACAGAATGATGCTCACAGAATGCTCATTTAAACAGTGAATATGGTAGAGCTGTATAAAAAGCAGGAAAATCTCACTCTCAAAATCTTACACAAACACATTCAAATATACATAACTATTCTGCCTTATTCGGTTTCAACAGGTTAGTTCTGAGATTAGACCTAAAAGTATCTAAAAAGGTTTCTCTGTAGATTTCCTTACTGTCTGGACCATACATTAACCATAATCCCCCTATACATTAATGCTGTGTCTATCTCAGTCTCATACAATACATAATCAGAACACCTGACACATAACTTAGTATCTCAAAATAATAATTCACCTTTGTTACTTTGTAGATGTGCCAGAAATGTAAATTTCGCTGACCCCGTTTAAGGTATAGAATTACTGTCAAATGAAAAAACGTTTACTTAAACACTCATAGTAGCTACAGCCTTACCAGATCACAAATGTACAGTTTTTTTCTCCTTTTTTGTCTTTTGAGCTTGAAATGTTGTGTTTAAGTCTTCAAGCAGTGAAAGAATAAGAAGAGTGATGATGTTCATCTGGTGCTGGTGAGTCAGGGCCAAAGTGAGAGGATAATCTGATCTACAGAACACATACAGCACAAACACCCAGATGAAGACATAGAAGAGTATACATGGATTTCCTCAATGCGTGTTCACAAGAGCCTGTGTTTACTGATTTACGCAGCACATGCATGTCTTTGCGTCTAGAAGATTTTCCAATTACAACTCAAAGGGATTTTTTTGGACTTCATGACCTTGAGTTTGTGTTAGTATTTTAGAAGAACTGGATGGAGTATGGGTTTCTGGAGAACTATCAGGAGTTGGAAGGTTTGGAGTAATATATGTTGACGGGAGCGGGATTGGGGTCGTGAGGGCACTAGATTGAGTCTTCAGACTGGAGATGAGGCCAATAGAGTATATAGAGACTAATAACAGGCAGTGGAGTGTCGTCACAGGGGTAATAAAAAGCTGAACAGGCAATAAACAGTCAATGAATGAGATGCTGTGTGAGAATCTGTCCACCTCCAGTGGTTATTTTGCTCTTCTGTCTCTCAGTCTCTCTTTCAACTCCACCTCTCATCCCTCGCTACTCTCCTGCACTCCGCGGCGCTCTGGGTGCGGGTCTCCCATCATGCGTTCTGCGATTTCGTCCTTTCCTCACTTCCTTCAGGTGCTTCCACTTTTTAGAGTGCAGCGGGTCATGAGCCGGCGCCTCATTGGCTGGACCTGGCGCGGTCTTCCCTGATAGGCTGTGCTTGCGTGACCAAACTTGCTCACAGATCTGGTCAACTGTGTTTAGGTTTGGGTGATCCACCAACTGCATGAAGTCCCTGTACCACAGCTTTTGATTGGTGGACTGCCCGTGATTGGTGTGTGCAGGGCTGCGAGGGTTAAGAGCGGAAGGGGTGGGGCCAGCCAAAGGCAAAATCTCCAGCGTGATCATAAGGAGGTTCTGGGTGAATCCATGTTCCATTGCGTGGCACTGATACACACCGCCATCTTTACGCACAGCTCGTCTCAGCAACAAGCCTCGTTCGGTCTGCAAAACACGGTCATCTAGACGAACCTGTGAACACACACATATTCACAATAAATGCATCAAGCATCAGTAGTGATTACACTGATAGGCGAGAGAAAATGAAAGTCATTAATTTAAACAAAGACACACATTTATCATCTCTTATCAATGCTGTCTGCATCCGTCTTTCTCATTATAACTCCACATATCTACCCCAGCCTGCCTCTCTCTCCTCTCTCTCACCTCCTCCCGTGGGTTTTCCGGATGCTTCTGATAGGTCCATGTAATCTGGGCCTGTAGTGATTTTGGGATACATTCCAGGAAGGAGCTGCTTCCATCCACAGCGTACAGCCTCTTCTCCAGGACACGCTGCTTCTGATGGTCTGCAGGACACACACGCAAAACACTGTTATACTTGCATTGTCACTTCTCAGCCATGGTCAGTCTAGTTACTCATATTAGAAATAATTTAAAATCATTTTGCTTTCGATTTTACACTGTATATCAAGAGGCAACACATACAACACAGTAACAAATTGTTTATCATACAAAAATATTACCAAAAAGTAAACAAAAATGTCCATAAAACCAAACACTGAAATATATGAACTGCACAGGCTCAACAATGTGTAAAAAAAGGGATGCACCGATATTAAAATTCACATAAAATTCGATATTAATATTGTGCAATAACACAATAATTTTTAAATGTTATGGCAGATAACTGATAAATAGGCTATATTAAAATTCTATGCTAATATTCTATACAATTAAATTAATTACTTTTAGGTTGACGGGATGTCATGCAACTTCTCCATGTTGGCATTTTATGTTTATAGCATAAACTATTATTCAAAAGTTAGATTTAAAAAAGTAATAATTTAATAGCAAAGCTGAATTTTCAGCATAATTACTCCAGCCTTCAGTGTCACATGATCCTTTAGAAATCATTCTAATATGCTGATTTGGTGCTCAAGAAACATTTCTTATTATTATCAAAGTTGAAAACAGTTGTGCTGATTAATATTTTTGTGGAAACCAAGATTTCTTTTTTTTTTTCAGGATTCCTTCATGAATAGAATGTTGAAAAGAACCACATGTTTTTGAAATTAAAATCTTTTGTAACAAAATAAAAATCTTCCTTGCAGAATAAAAATATTAATTTCGTTTTAAAAACTCTTACTGACCCCAAACTTCTGAATAGTAGTGTATATCTCTGGTACTTGCAGACTTGTGACCCAGCAGTTGAGAACCATTGTTTTAATTCACATTGTGAATGAATAACAGTAGTGAGAACAGAGAAATGACTCCTCCTAGAGGCTGAGAGAGGTACTGCAGTATTACCTCCTGAGCAGAGAGCATTAGGATCCCCATTCCTCACATCCTGACGCCGGAACCTTCTACACACATCAATACACACACATAAACATATTTAATATAAAGAAAAACCTTAGCAAAAAAATACGTCATCAGGTTTGACTGTGTCTAAATGCATCTATTTTGCAATTTGAATCAGATTTTCTACGTGGTCTAGAATTCAAAACAACATGTTTGATTAAAGCCATTAATGAAGGTTTTACCGTTTTGTGTTTGGCAGGTAGCGTGTGCAGGTGTGTCCGTCCCAGGCACAGTATGGATCTCGAGCCAGGCAGCACTCGGCACAGGCTTTACCGTACATACTGCAGCGGTGCAGAGGAACCTGGACAACCCCTGTATCTGAGCCAATGTACAGCTGTTGCTGTAGAGACAGAGAAAATGATCAGATGACTTACTAATATGCTGCTTTCATGTGATTCTTTAATAGTGTTTAAAAATAGCGGATATTTTATAAAAACAAAGACTCGTTCTCACCCGTTTAGAGGAAATCTGCATACTGGTAATAGATGAAGAATCCTGCAATAAGAAGGCAGTACAAGAGTCTGTTGGTAACACTTTACAATAAGGCCTCGTCATTAACTAACAATAAGCAATACATTTGTTACAGTATTTATTCATCTTTGTTAATGTTAGATAATAAAAATACAACTATTCATGTCATTAACAAAGACAACTTTGATTTTAATAATTAACTGATAATAATAAATGCTTTAGTATTTTTATTTGTTAGTTCATGTTAACTATTGTAGCTAACTTTTATTAACAAATAGAACCTTAAAGGGATACTTCCCCCAAAACTGAAAATTAGCCCATGATTCACTCACCCTCAAGTCATCCCAGGTGTATATGACATTCTTCTTTCAGACGAATACAATCGGAGTTATATTAAAAAATGTCCTGGCTCTTCCAAGCTTTATAATGGATTTTTTCATCCATCAAAGTGCATCCATCCATGATAAAAGTGCTCCACACGGCTCTGGGGGTTAATAAAGGCCTTCTGAAGTGAAGCGATGCGTTTGTGTAAGAAAAATATCCATATTTAAATCTTTATCGACTAAAATAATTAGCTTCCAGCAGACGGCCTACGCAAGTCGACTTGCGCCAAAAGAGTAACCCTTGATGATGTATGACGTAGGATGTAGGAGTATCGTAAGCTTTGACGCCTCTCGCGGTTCAAATAAACAGCTGGGCAACAAACTCAAGCTCCTCTGACATTTCTCTTTAAAAAATTTTCATTTTAGACTTCTAATTCGTGACTGGTGTTTTGATTTGCTCTATCCTCTGCGCTTCCGCATTTGTCATTACATTGTGCATCAAGGTCAAAGTTTTATATATGTATATTTTTCTAACACGACTGCATCGCTTCACTTCAGAAGGCCTTTATTAACCCCCTGAGCCATGTGAAGCACTTTTATCATGGATGGATGCACTTTGATGGATTTCAAAAAATATACAATCGATCACTGCCATTATAAAGCTTGGAAGAGCCAGGACATTTTTTAACATAACTCAGATTGTATTCGTCTGAAAGAAGAATGTCATACACATCTAGGATGGCTTGAGGGTGAGTAAATCATGGGCTAATTTTCATTTTTGGGTGAACTAACCCTTTAACCAGAAAAGAAAGCTTTAATCATTTTTAGAATGAACCTTTATTTAATGCAACAATATTTTTGTCCATATGAGAACATCAATAAATGCATGTTTTGACTGATTTAGCTCACTTACAGTCACAAAATCCCCACATTCCTTATCTCACCTTAAAGACATGAAGCTCCTCCAGCAGAAGATCTGTGTTACTCCAGCTTCCCTTGGGCACAGAGATCACCTTCAGCACAGAGCCAACATCTGCAGAGAAACACAGACGGGCTTTAACCAGGGCCGTAACTAGTAAAGACAGTTTAGTCTGGACTCTAGATCCTTTTGTCAATATTCAGACAGTATTCTACCTGTGCCAATGAACATTACATCGTAGTGTCCATCAGCTGCATTTACACGGTCTACGGTAATCTGAGTGAAGCTGTATGGTATTCCAGTACGCAGGAACACTGGCCGACCCCCCAGTGGAGTTACTGGATTAAACATTAACGGATGGTGCCTTGCAAACTGGATTACGTTATCAGGGAAACCTTTAGTTGACTCAAAACTGCCGAAGGTCTTACTGGGACACTGAGAGAGAGAGAGAGAGAGAGAGAGAGAGAGAGAGATATCTGTAGAATCCGGAAGCATAACCCATTCGCATGATATCAACAGTCTACACAGGTCAGCAAGTCCAAACCTATAACCAGTTATTGACAAATCTAAATCTATATTTACTTTCTAACATTCACACTACACTACACTTTACACTACTGTTCAAAGTTAGGGGTCAATAAGATTTTTTTATTGTTTAATTCAGTAAGAATGCATTAAATTAATCAGATGTGACAGCAAAAACTTACATTGTTAAAAAACATCTATTTCAAATAAATTACGTTTTTTTTTTATTTACGGTACTTTCTATTCATCAAAGAATCGTGAAAAAGCAAATGTAACACTGAAGACTGGAGTAATGGTTGCTGAAAATTCAGTTTTGCTATCACAGGAATACATTCTATTTTAAAATATATTAAACCGGAAAACATTCATTTGAAATAGTAAATTATTTCACAGTATAACAGTTTTTAGTGTATTTTTGATCAAATAAATTTCAAAACCATTAAAAAAATTACAACCCCAAACATATGCATGATAGTGTATTATGTGAGGCGTATGAATCTGTTCTCACCATGCCTGGCCGTGGGTATGGCACTTTACCCTGGAAAGGAACCCACTGATAATTGGGTCCTTCTTTATGGGCAAAAGGCCCTAAAAATGCCCGCCGAATGTCATTCATGGTGTAGAGACACACTGCAGAACCTTGAAATACACTGCTGTAAGACAAAAACACACACACACAGACCGTTAACACGTTACAGTACAAGGAGATAAAAATAGTCACACAAATGCTGAATTCGGGTATTTGGGTTTACTTTTTCTAATTGAAATTACCAAAACTTGAATTCTCCCTAAATGTTTTAGTTTAAATGTTTCAAAATAGATTGATATCATACCGTGAATATAAATACTTCCTATACAAATCCAATTATTTAAATCTTAATAAAGGCACAATTCAGCTAAAAAATAAAATTCTGTTCATCTGTTATCATTTACTATTTTTGTATGACTAATGTTCTTTAAAAAAAAAGGGAGAGACCCCTTCCTGTATTCTTTGTGTTCCACTAAAGAAAGAAAGTCATACAGGTATGGAAAAACATGAAGGTTAGAAACCAATTTCAATATTTAACTTCTTGGGTGAGCTAACCCTTTAAAGGTTGTATCAGCGATTTCAGGCCCCAAAAAGGCCCAAACATAAATGATCACATTCATCTAATCTTTCCTAACGATCCGCTAGCTGCCCGCCCCATAACCAGGCCGTCAAAAAAACCCGTCTCTGTAGGCAGTCTAGGCTCTGAGATCTGCACACAAAAACAATTGGTTTCACCAACCACTCAAAACCAAAATAAATAGTGTTCCAACCAATCACCGACAGCGGGTGGGTGTTGTGAGGTTTTGCGCTCGTGCACGGCTGCACGCGAAGTCGGAGCTGAAGAAGAAGCCAGCGTCTATCAACAAACCGATGTCGGTGATTGGTTGCAACACTATTTATTTTGGTTTTGAGTGGTTGGTGAAACCAATTGTTTTGGTGTGCAGATCTCAGAGCCTAGGCTGCCTACAGAGGTGCGTTTTTTTGACGGCCTGCTTATGGGGCAGGCAGCTAGCGGATCGTTAGGAAAGATTAGATGAATGTGATAATTTATGTTTGGGCCTTTTTGGGGCCTGAAATCGCTGATACAACCTTTGAACCACACCCTAAGATGAACTCTGACCTGGAGGTGGTAAAGACGGTGTAGATCAGCGGGTTCTTTCTATCACGGGTCTGCAGCAGAAACACATCCCCTAAAGGGCCAGACAAAGGTCAGCAGGCAATGAAATGCAATTGTCAGTTATATCAGCATAATTTAACCCTAGTGTCTGTGTGTGTTTGTGAGCGTTCTTACTAAGTTCATCAAAATGCGTTTCAGTGCCATCATTGCCTGGTACAGAACACACAAGACGAGCCTTTAGAAATGTCGTCCACTTGTTTACTAGACTGCGCTGTCCTCCCATATCATTCTGTAACCAAAAAAAACACGCATGTTAATTTAAATCAAGATGATAAACAGCAGCCAATAGCCATTGGGCTTAGTGATAAACGATTGGCTCCTAACCCTGCAAAGCTGGCCAATCCGGGAATATGTAACCTTCCCGAATCCCTGAGCTTCTACAGCAGTTTCTCTGAAGAAGAAGAAGACTTTATCATCGTCAGGATTCTCACTCTCGGGAACACCAAATGCCGCTATAAACTTGGGCTCTGAAACACACATCATCATCATAGGGCACATTGCCATTATACAAAAACAGAGAAGCACATAAACACATGGGTCAATAACAAATAAGAGTATGCAAGATAAATAACAGGAAAAAATAATGTTTTCTTTTAAGAATTTCATCTTTTTAAATGAGAATTTTTGGACTTTATACCCTCGAAAAAAAATTCAAAATTCCGAAATTTAAAACATGCTTATCACAGAGGATGTCTATTTAAGTCACTGTATGTGTGAATTGCATTTTTTTAAATGTTTTTTTTTAAATAAATCATACACAAACGCACCATTGAGCCAGCGAGAATCGTGCTGTTCCGTTCGTATGGAAGGCCTTTGTCCCATGCTGCGAAATATTGTAAAGTCCCGACCCATCAAATCAGTGGCAACACCAGCATAAAGCTCATCACCTATATGATAAAGTAGATATGGTTACTGATTGTTCATGATGTAACAGTGTCTTTTAGATGGGAGGTAGAAAGATGAACAGTGGCAGCTAACCAATCAGAACAGATGCTGATGTGTGGCGTGGGTCATACGGACTCCTTCCTTTCCCATCTTCTACCAGAGAGGGATCAATTCTAAACACATGATCCTATAGAGACAAAGCAAAATATACTGTAGCTGTGCATTTGGCCATCAGAAAGCCAAACTGGGGCCATTTATCACACAAACTTATTCATATGGATCCAAACAAACACAAACGTACCTCTATCTTCTGTCCCACCTCCACATAAGCACAGGTGGGGTGGAAAGCCCCAGTCCCACAGGCGTACAGATGAGTCCGATTATAGTGGTGAAGCACTTTCACATAGTTTACACAGTCCGTCTGCAACACATGCATAAACAAATCAATTTTATGAAGGACATATTTTACATACTTTCACCAGTTCATCTGTGAGACAGGGAGACTGCCACCATCTGGTTTGACTATCAGTAGCACAGAGCCACAGGCAGACGAAAACATTTACGGTTTATCTCTTAAGGGACCTCGTATGGGGCGGATCATAAATGAAACGTCGTTGCATTACGTATATCCTTGACGACAGTCTGACATGAGCGCTGACCTTTGCCTGCTCGCTGTGATCCCGGATCTCTCTGTAATCTCTCACACTCTCTCTTTCACACATAAAAACAAAGACACATCGACTGTTCAACTGACATCCATGGACACATATAGTCTCTCTGTTTCTCTTTTTCTTTGTGAATGTGCTCTCTGGAGCATGCCACATTTCCCAGAGTGCCTGGAATCACTACGACAACATTAGCGAGCGGGAACATCCGGATTCCAGGGTAGAGGGAGAGGCGGCAGGGATGAAGCATGGCACGAAAGAGAGGAATGTGAAAGAGAAGAGACAACATGAGACAAGAAGGATGAGATGAGACTTAAAAAGACGACATGTGACGAGGAGGAGATTGAGATGAGACAATAAGAGACAGCAACAAACAAGCAGAGAAGATTTAAGTCAGGAAGATACAACTAGAGCTAAGATGACCAAAAACAACAAGAGAAAAGACTAGATGAGATAACCAGAGATCAGGAGGGACAAGATAAGATGACCCGAGAAGAGAAGAGAAAATACTGTATGAGAGGAGAAGACCAAAGTTGTGATGACAGGAGAAGAGTAGAAACAAGACAAGATGAAAAAGTAGATGTACTAGAAGACCAGAGGTACTAGACAAGAGACGTGAAAGACCAAAGATGAGGTGACTAGATGAGATGAGAAGATTCAAGATAAGAAGAGACAAGAACACACAACACGAGTTAACAAGAGACGAGAAGATTTGAGAAGAAAATAGATGTGAGACGAGATGAGACAAGAAGAGACGAGAAAAGACAGCAACTGACAATCAGAGGCAAGATAACCATAGACAGCAAGAGAATAGATGAGATGACTAGTGAAAAGAAAAGAGAATTTGTCAAGAATTGACAATACGGCCAAAGACAATGAGAGAACAGACAGACAAGATAAGCAATGAAAGGGACAAGATGAAAAAGAAAAGACACGAGACGAGATGAGACTTTAACGAGAAGAGAAGACCAAAGATAAGACGACTAGAGAAGATGATTCAAGAAAAGAAAATACAACAAGGGTTAACCAAAGACAATATGTCCAGAGAAACCAGGAGAAGAGACAAGATGAGACAAAAAGAGACGAGAAGAGAGAGCGGAGATGAGATAACCTTAAAGAGGAAGAGAAGAGACTAGATGAAATGAGAAGAGAAGGAGAAAACCAGAGAGGAGAGGAGAGGTAGAGCGAAAGGAAGGAGAGGAGAGGAAAGAGGAGTAGAGGTAGAGAGAAAGGGAGGAGAGGAGAAGAAAAGAGAGAAGAGGAGAGGAAGAGAGAAAGGGAGGAGAGGAGAGGTAGAGAGAAAGGGAGGATAGGAGAGGAGAAGAGGTAGAGAGAAAGGGAGGAGAGGAGAAGAGAAGAGGAGAGGTAGAGAGAAAGGGAGGAGAGGAGAAGAGGAGAAGAGGAGAGCAGAGGAGAGGAGAGGAGAGGAGAGGAGAGGAGAGGAGAGGAGAGGAGAGGAGAGGAGAGGAGAGGAGAGGAGAGGAGAGGAGAGGAGAGGAGAGGACTCTCCAGTTTCAGAAGCAGATGTTCCTGCTGTTTGGACTGTAATTATGCCTCACTCCATCTTCTCTCTCTGACTAACAGTGGGCTTTCAGCAGCAGAATGAACCCTGAACTGAACATCTGTTGAAATGTGCTCAAGATACACTCACACACACACACTGAACTTCAGATATTAGGCACTTCTCCTTTAAATTCCAGAGGACAATGTGACACTGACCCATTGTCCCATGTAGGACTGTCCTAAAGCAAATCAGTTAAAAAATAACTTGATTGTGTATCTATAATAATCTATTTAATGAAATATTTATAATCTGCATTTCATCCACCATATTAGATTTTTCTCATCACAATGCATTCTGGGATGCTAGAAAATGGCAAAAACAAGGTATCTTAGTAGGCAGCATAATCATGCCAGCTTAAAGGGTGTGTGCGTGTGTGTGTTTTGTGTGTAACCTCTCTGCTACCTCTACAGAAAGATGTGATTGACATGTGCCCTCCTGCCATGCTTAAACCCTGCACACAAACTCACACATGCACACACATACAGAGCTTGTGGAGAACAAAGGCCTCTCTTTGAGCTTAACGCACCCTGTGAAGAGTGTGTGTGTGTGTGTGTGTGCACGCTGTACGGAGGGGGTGGCGGAATAGAATCATAGAAGACCAATTAAGTTGCTGACAAACTGTGTTTATACAGGAAGGGGTCTCTCCCTTTCTCTCTACCTCTTGTACACACACACACTGGTGCTTCTGTTTCGAGAGCTTTACAGCCCTCAATAAGGGAAGGACGTGTTAGGGATGTGTGTGAGCATGTGTGTGTGAGCATGTGTGTGTGTGTGTGTGTGTGTGTGCTGACGGGCTCTTTGAAGTGAGCCCACGAGACAAAGAAAAAAGACAGAAAAAGAAAAAAGAAAGAAAGATAGAGAGAGAAAGAGACAGAGTGCAGAACAAAAGAAAAAGAGCTTCAAAATGAACAATGTCTCTGAGGAGGAATAAACCGTGTGTGTGTGTGAATTTCCTGCTGAGACGCGTGCGGTGAACTTTCAACTTTGACCTTATTAGCCTGATCACTGGATCCCTGTGTAATTGTCCACATGTAGTCATATACTATCAACAATTTACAAATACAGCATTGCGAGTTTGAGAGACATTGTTAAAATTATAGTAAATGTAATAATACAAGGAATTAATTCAAAAATAATTTGATTAAAAGTTAAGTCATTATTCACAAATAAACTTCTTCTCTTTAAAGTTGTTGACTTTGACTAACTACTGAGGGATCATTGAGTCAGTTCACTGAGTTGAACTTGAAACTCAAAGTTGTATATGATTCATGTTGATCCTGTTGATCCGATTCACAAAATCAAGCCAAATTTGTTCACAAATTGGACTGAGTTGGTTCTCCAGTTAAACTCACTGACTCAGTGATTCAATTGCAGAGTTTCTCAAGAGAAGAGTTCATTTCAATTTCAGTCTCATTATATGAAGCTGCTGTTTGGCTTTAGAAGATGTTATATGTCAGAGACTGAAAGAAAGGGAGTGAGAAAGAAGTAGGACATAAAGAGATTGAAAGACAGAGACCCGAGATTAGGGGAACTGAGTAAATTGAAAGAAAAATTGAGTGAGAAATCAGAGTTCAGACTGAGACTGAACAAAAGAGAGATAGCACGAGAAAGTGAAAGGTCAGGGGGAGAGTCTTAGGGAAAATCTTAAGTCTTTATTCATGGAGGTCTGGTTCCGTCCCTGTCGTCCTGTACACACCTACATGTAATGAGGGTCAACTCACAGGTCAGTGCACTGAACAAAGTCTGTGTGTGTGTGGCAGATCTCATTGTCAGCTGACCTCAGTCCCACCGTAGAATGAACCCCGACACACACACACATTTTGAAGTTACACAACCTTCCACGCCCTTTAAAATAAAGAGAACATTCAGACAGACACAGTGTCCAAAAACATCCCACACACATCCGCTTAACACTCCAGATAAAACACACACAAGCTGCAACATAGATGAACTATGACCTTTTGACAAACATGCTCAACATGTTACAACATAAGTATCAAAGAGATACTGAGAAAACTGCAAAAGAACCATGGTAATAGAATTAGACAATACATCACTATACTATTTTGTTTAAGTTTTTTTAATATGCCATGGAAAAAATCATGCCTTTTGGATATACTCTATGTAAGTTTGAGGTCGGCAACATGTTATGCTCACCAATGTTGCAATTATTTGATCAATAACACAGTAAAAATGTACAAAACGAAAACACTCTTTTTTTAAAGACTTTTAATATATTTTAAAATGTAATTTATTCCTGTGATGGCAAAACAGAATTTTCAGTATCATTACTCGTCTTCAGTGTCACACGATACTTCAGAAATCATTCTAATATGCTGATTTAGAGCTCAAGAAACACGTGTTATTATTATCAATGTTGAAAACAGTTATGCTGCTACATATATATTTTGTAAACGGTAGTACAATATTTTCTTTGATTAATAGAAAAGTTAGAAAAAATAGAAAGAACAGCATTTATTTGAAATAGAAATCTATAAATGAAAATTATAAATGTCTTTACTGCCACTTTTGATTAATTTAATGAAATAATAATTTAATAATAATTTAATGAAATCACTAGATTTGATCAGTAACACTTTATAATAAAATGTATCAAAAAACGAACTAAAACTAACATTATTACAATATATGATGCTTATCAGATAAGCAAATATTCATTAATATTATGAGAACATTCAATATTTTATAAATCTTCTTTGTGGGCCCCTTGAAGTATGTTCATGGACCCCACAGACCCCTGATAGAAAACTTTGGCTGTACATTGATTTCTACATTGATGTCTGTAAATGATGGAGCCGTTTGGGAGAGCTGTGTGTGATAGCAGTGCTAATTGCCTTGTGTGTGTTTGTGTGTAAACAGCTCATAGGAGAGATGGTACCGATAAGTGTGTAAAGCAGATATGTTAATGACCACAAGATCTGATTATTGCAGAGACTCACATTGATATCTTTCCCGGCCCAGTTGCACTCTTCTCTCCAATCAACAGGCGCTGGCCAGTAGATCTGACAAACAGAGAGAGTTCAGAGGTGAGGAAGAGTTTTGGCTTAAGGTTAGGATCTTAGTTTGCAGGGTTAGACGTGTTTAGTAGCTTGAGGGACATTCTCGCTGAACCCCATCAGAGACACAGTTAAAACACGTCCAGGGGCGATGCACACATGCACCGGACGTATCCTCCCGCAACCACACCTGTGTGTGCTTGTGTGAGTCTAGAGCTATAGCACACAGTGACCGACAACTCTCACTAATCATTCCTTCCTAAAGAAATAAAAATCCATCATTCTGTCATCGGCACATTGGCCTGGACCACCATAAAACATCTGGTGTGACTTTAAAGGCTGATTAACTTTACACACAATAAATGCTAAAGCTTCTTCACTGATTCTCTAGCACAAACATACAATTAATCACGTGTGGGCGGCACAAAATACAAGTGTAAACGGGCTTTTAAACATCCAATCGTGTAATCACTTCATTTGTTAATATAAGCAGGGTCAAGTTATGCCCCTGGACTACTTTATTAAAATAAATGTATGACAGAGATATTATAGAGAGCACATGAGTGAAAAAAGCTGGCAGCAGATTCACAAAACATACCTAAGAACAAAGTTTGTTGAACATCTGAAACACAAGTTTGTTGATCCTGGAACAACATTCCTGTCCGAAATCATTGTCCTAACCCTAACCCTATCCCTACCCCTAACCTAACCCTACCCATAACTTCTCCCTAAAATCAGAGGGAATTATAGGAGAATAACACTGCTATAGAAACACCTAAACATGGCTGGAAGCCATAAACTGTAAACCTGTCCCTCAAATCTGATTGGTTGATTGGAATGTTGACCCAGGAACATGTTGTACTTGGTGAAATCAGATTCACCTTGTAAATAACCTCAACATTTAGGATAAATCTCAAAATTAAAGATGTTTAATGATTTTTTTTGTATTGTTTTTAAATATTAAGCATTACAACAACAGATATTATTACCACAATATTGTTGTGGTATATAATATTTTAGTATAGAAAATATATAATTTACATACATAATATATAATATTAGTAATACAAATCTTACTATGATATTAATATTATACATGTACATTATAATATAATATAATACATATATATATATATGTTCTTAAAATATCTATGAACACTTTAAGACTTTAAGAAGTTTTCAAGAATTGCATTTAAGAAATATCTTACAAACTTGTGAACTTTGTGACTCCGTCCCAAGGTGTTTATGCTATCAGTGAGTTATGATTGACTTTGTTAAAAATAATGATTGACTTTGACAAACAGAATGGAAGATGTTTCCTTTCACTCTTACATTATGGATGAAGGAATTGAAGAAGAAGATGGAAAGAAGGAGAGTAAGGAATGTGCTCTACCTTCTGTTCCTGTTTGCTGATGTTGTCGAGGCTGAGAGATAAAAGAAAGTTACGAGCTCCAACAAACAGCCGCCCCCTCTCCTCGTCCAATAGGAGAGCTCCGAAACAACACGAACGCTCTAAGTCAAACCGCTTAACGCCGTTAAACTGCTGAAGATCTGGAAAACACACACAAACCTCAAATGTAAATCCAAACACATGTATACAGACATAAATGTGTACATGAGGTACAAGCCAGTTTCATCACCTTTATAAGACAGCTTCATCCGGGGTGAGGAAGGTGAACTTCCGCTAGATGAAGCACTGACGCCGATCAGCCCGAGCAGGACCAGCGAGCTGCATATCATCTTCGTCATCATAGTCATCATCTTCTGAGGAGGACCAGAACTTCTTATCAGTTATAAACAGCAGACAGCTGCCACACAGATGGTTGACTGGGATGCTGGTTGTCGTGGCAGCTGTTGCCGTGGCGGATCTCAGTCGTCCTGCTTGTTGTGACAGTGATGCTGTGGATGTGGAGTTTCCTCTCTACACCGAAAGCTGGACACCAGAAAAAAAAAAAAAAACTGTTTAAGACTTTCACTTTCATTTCCCTTTCATAACTAGTTTTCAGTACTTCCTGACCCCCTTTTCACCCGCTCCTACAATACATTTATCCGATAATAGCCATGATATTTCAGATATGCAGACGCACACACTCACACATGCTTTATTTCAGTAGCAGATGGTCTAAAGCTACTGTCCATTCTAAGATGAGGAGGGAGAAATCTGATCTCATATCACACACACACATACACATATGAAGCATTCGGTCTTGTAGAGCCGTTCATTTTGGTCTTTTTATGGTTCTGGTCCAGGTTCACTGAACGCACAAACTGAAAGCCAAGATCCACTCGGTCAGAACACCGTCCAGCTCTCATTTCAGACCAACAACATCTAATTGCTGCCGTGTGTGTGTGTGTGTGTGTGTGTGTGTGTGCTTGCTTACTGCACTAGGTCATATTCAGCATGTGGAGGGTAAAGAAATAATGAATTAGAGGAGAGAACAGGAGAGGAGCAGTCTGACTCTATACAGTATCATTTTGAAGCATATCATTCAGATAAACTATAAACTGCAAAAATCCTCAAGCTAAAACAGGAACCTCTTAGTCAAAACAGTCAGATAATTGAACACACTGACGTATTTACACACTTCTTGATTTTAATGTTCTCACTTTCTCATATTTTGGGTTTAAGACTGTGTGTGTGTGTGTGTGTGTGTATACGACTTCAGTATGTAAGACTTTAAGAGGAAACCGTATGGTCATTTTATAGTATTTTTGTCCATTTAGTCCTCCAACCTGTCCTCCCTTTTGTCTAATGCATTTTGTTTTTATCTAACACTGCCCTTTATAAGCTATTTCACTTAACAGATGTTTATATAAAGTCCAGGTAACAATAAACAGTATTAAGCACACATGAACTTTCAACCGTTTCATTTGTGTAAATTAAGTTATTACTTTGTCTTGTGGACCATAAGTAAACATCTGTTATGTAAAATAGCTTATTCGGGGCAGTACTAAAAAAAAATGATTTTAAGATCCCTATAATTTTCTTAAAATATGAACATTTTGAAGATTACACAGGGGTATGTAAACGTATGATCACAACTGTATACATGTGTGAGTTTTAGGTTTAAGTTAGATGATAGAAATATATATTTAGCTCGGTTTAAAAACAAAAGAAGTTAATTGAAAACGTCCCACTATGATCTGTATGTTGAAATGAAGACAGAGATAAATGATAAGTGTTATAAGAGGATAATACAACGGAGAGTGATAAATTATTTATTTTTTAAATCTGTTACATCTCCAAAACCCCGTTAGCAACACACATATACATACACACGCACGCTGCAGTGTTGAATTTTAATAAGTGTTAGTGAGCATCACCAGTAAGATGAGAGGAGACCTACTGACTCCACTGAATATAGATTTTACCCCCGCCCCACACACACACACACACACACAGTTTTACTGCACAGCTAAAATGTACAGAATCCTGAAAAACAAGACTATTCTCCAGCGTGTGGTTTTAAACTTTTTAAAGATGTATTTTAAACAGAGGAATAAACCAAACCAAATATAAAAGTGCTTTGTTCTTTCTGTTTCTATCGCTGTGAATAATGGAACTATTCACACTGGCAGACAGCAGAAGTCTCATAATAAAACACACACTGACACACACACACAGTCCCGCTGTAGTGCTGTCACACTGATTAGCTGTGCTAATTTACTATAAACACTCAGTTAATATGAGCTACTGCAGGCCCGCATTCAAGTACATGCAGCAAGATTCACACCCCCCATCCTGGGAGATTTATACAAGAGTAGAGCAGAAAAGTGCATCCCAGCGCCCTTCACATCTCTTTAAGCAAAGAGGCTGTGCCAACGCAGCAAATCATACATCATCATTACAGCCAAGGCTGTAGCAGGACACGCTTGCTCACACACGCACACACGCACACACACACACACACACACACACACACACACACACACACACACACACACACACACACACACACACACAGAGGAAGGCTCTTCCACAGGAACCAGGGCTTAAAACCAGACTAAATGCTGCTAAATCCAAAATAAACAAACAATAATTAACCTTAAGACCTCAATGCCACAATGACAACACCAGACAAAACAAGCCAAATGAGAGAGAGAGAAGGAGGTAACTGTGTCATAAGCCTCTCGGTTCATGACGCTCAGTGCAAGCGAGACCCCAAAGAGAGAGAAAGAGCGAGAGAGAGTAAAAGAGAAGAGGAGAAAGGAGTCGATTGTTCTGCTGAACGGCTCCTCTGGACTGTGACCAACTGTCAGAACGTCCAGTAAGGGAGCGAAAGAAAAAAGGAAAGATCGAAACGTGTGAGGAAAGGCTTTGCTCACATGGAGGGGGAAATAAAGGAATAGTTCACACACACAAAAAAGAGAAAATTCTGCCATTAGTATCCCATGCTGTTCAAAACCTGCACGACCGCATGAGAGTTCATAAGTCTGATTCATAAATGAACAGTTCTTTTGAATCAGATCTTTTCAATGAATCAGTTGATTCTGTTTTGGGGTAAACTATCCCTTAAGCAAATGCAGGTAGTTGTTCTTCTTAAAGGGATACTCCACCAGTTTTTCTTATTAAACTATGTTATTCCCTTAACTAAGACGAGTTGATACATAACTCTCTCGTCTTAGTGCGTGCACTATATCGCTCTGTATTGCCGCAAAACTATGTTAGCACTTAGCTTAGCCCATGCATTAAATATGGGCCAAGCAGAGAAGCGACCAAACACTTCCACGTTGTCCCTATGTAAACACAGTTACTCGAGTAGTGTAACTTGACCTGGGCTGGTGGCACAAAATAAACCGTTGCGCTTTTCTAAGCGTTTAAAATTGATGACTATATTGTATGGCGGAATACCATAACAAGTGCTTTTGAGCACTTCGACTTGGCGCAATAATATCTTCACTCGTGAAAAGTCCTCTTACCGGCTCCCGCTTCCTCTCCCCCTCCCTCTGACATTTCCGTCAATACAACCAACGTGACATGCGCCGGTAGTAGTAGTTCGAGCGGAGTTGACGAAGTAACAGGTTGTTGGAAGCTAGTTAGCTTAGTTAGCATTCTAAACAGCACAGGCTCTCAATTTCGGTCGGCATCTGTTCGCAACAGTCACACTTGCACCACCAATTGCTGTTTGCCCGTGGTCTTTCGCCAGCTCCGGTCTGTTCTGGATCATATCTTTCTTGCCTCTCACGGTCCATAAGAGCTAATTCCTCCTTCGTGTAGCTGCTACTCGGGTTCAAACAGATATGGATCTGGGTCTTCTACAAAGAAGTCATAATCATCTAGTAAGTCCGCCATTGCAAATGATCTGCAGTTTGCTAAAAGCACAGATAGTAAAAGTCACGTTGGTTGTATTGACGGAAATGTCAGAGGGAGGGGGAGAGGAAGCGGGAGCCGGTAAGAGGACTTTTCACTAGTGAAGATATTATTGCGCAAAGTCGAAGTGCTCAAAAGCACTTGTTATGGTATTCCGCCATACAATATAGTCATCAATTTTAAACGCTTAGAAAAGCGCAACGGTTTATTTTGTGTCACCAGCCCAGGTCAAGTTACACTACTCGAGTAACTGTGTTTACATAGGGACAACGTGGAAGTGTTTGGTCGCTTCTCTGCTTGGCCCATATTTAATGCATGGGCTAAGCTAAGTGCTAACATAGTTTTGCGGCAATACAGAGCGATATAGTGCACGCACTGAGACGAGAGAGGTATGTATCAACTCGTCTTAGTTAAGGGAATAACATAGTTTAATAAGAAAAACTGGTGGAGTATCCCTTTAAGGAGAGACAAAGAGAAATGGCATTCTTTGTTAAGTGTTTTCAGTCTTTGTACTGGAAAGAAACAACCAACCTTGCTGACTTTTCTTTTGTGTTTCAGTCTTTGTAGGACCAACAAGGGCACGCTGGCACACTAACATGAGTTATATCTCTCGCTTGTGACTCTCTCTCTCTCAGCCGGAGAGTCTCAGACACATAGATGTGAACATAAAACCACTCAAATCCCTCTTGCTTTTGATCAACTACATTCTCTGAGATAAAAATGTATATACACATAACAAAGACAGACACAAATCCCTTCAAATGGAGTCCAGATAATGAATTTGCGGATCTTAGCCCTGTCAGGAACAAACAGCAAGTTTCGGCAAGTGTGTGAGTGTGTGTGTGTGCGTGTGTGACTGCAGCGATCTCCTAGGTCAGCAACGTGCCCTCAGTCCATTTAAAATAATACACACAAGTACAAAGCTCTCTCAAACAGGCACTCTGTCAGAATGATAGATAGAATTAACTTTAAATTAGAAGAAAAAAGAAGGGAGAGAGAGATACAGAAAGAGAGTTATGGAGAGAAAGGGGTTCAGATGGTCTAAAAGACTCAGAGCTCTTCTTCAGGCTGATTGTGTAAGTCTGTGTGTGTATACGACGAGCTCCACTATTACTATTGATTACACTTAATTACATGGCACAAGGCAGGCCCAGCTCAAAGGAGGAAGCTGGTAGTCAACGAGGTGCGAAAGCAGGAGGAGAGGATGAGGTGTATAAAGGCCATTTCCCAGGCCAAGCAGGGAGAGTGGATGAGATGGGAGAGTGTGGAACAACGCAAAATGGGCTGGCAAGACCTTTGGTCAATGGAAGAGAGTAGGATCAGTTTCCTTATCAGGTCAACATATGATGTTCTCCCATCACCGCAGAACATAAACCTCACCGCAGAACCTAAACCTCTGGGTAGGAGAGGATCCCTCTTGTCCTTTGTGTTCATCACCTGCCACATTAAGGCACATTTTGACAGGATGTAAGGTGGCTCTTAGCCAAGGTCGGTTTACTTGGCGCCATGACCAAGTATTGCGATGTTTGGCTTTAGTATTGGAAGGCAAGCGTAGTATGACCAATAAGTTGCCGCCTGTTCTAGCAAAACATTACACACAGAAGACAATATTCCTCCGCCCAGGCGAGCAACCACCAAGAAAAGGTGTTAAAACCAATTCTCGCCCAGGACAACTGGAAGCTGCTAGGGACTGGAAGATGCTGGCTGATCTTGATCAACGGCTTATTTTTCCACCTGAAATTGCCACCACTAACCTACGACCAGATATTGTTTTGTGGTCTGAATCAGCACGCATTGTTCAACTGATAGAGTTAACAGTGCCATGTGAGGATGCGGTAGATGAGGTATATGAGAGGAAGAAACTGCGGTATGCTCATCTGGCCGCTGAAGCAGAACAGCAAGGATGGAGAGTCCAGGTTTATCCAGTGGAAGTGGGTTGTCGAGGTTTTGTGGCACACTCTACAACCCGGTTCCTCAGAGACGTCGGATTCAGTGGCCAAGAGTTGCGTCGCACAGTAAAGAACATATCTGAAGCAGCAGAAAGGAGCAGCAACTGGCTGTGGTTGAGACGGAAAGATTCTGGCTGGCTGTGTACAGGCCGCCACGCTACGGTTTCGTAGAATTTTTGAAAACTTGAAGAGTCTGTTGGTTTATTTGTATAGGGTGTATAGTATTTACAGTCATTACGTTCCTGTGTATATTGCGTGAATGACGGGTGGTTGGGCAGATATTGCGTTTTTGCGGTAGGTGGTATGCCATACGGAACCGTTGCCACTGAAACTGCATATTAACGCACCAGTGGGGCTCGACAGCCTTAGTCAAACGGGTTGGCGCGTATGGTTGGGTTGCGGAGAGATTGTGAGATTGTGGTTAGGTCTCAGCAGCAGGAGGGATGTAAAGATCAGTGACCTGGGCTGAGTTGAGTGGGGGACGGAGGGGGGTGACTCTGGGCTCTGGGTCGAGCCCTCTTGAGGTGTCGTGGGCTAGTCGAGGAAACACTGAGGACGGAAGGTGCCCACTTGAAGACCCTAGAGATGTCCCCTACTTGGCTCAATCCAGACGGTTGTCGTGCTGGTCCACTAGGGAGACCACACTGTAGTTACAGCCGTCGTGTGCACTGACGCGCCAAGTACACTACAGTCGTTAACGCCGGACAGAAGGGGAGTCACACCACCATATGGAAAGAAGCGTAAATGGGTGAAGCATAGTTTACTGTAAAGCTACGTCTTAGTGTTGCTTATCTTGGCGAAAGCCGAGTACAAATCAGCATGAAGTTTTAACATCTACTCTCGTATAATGGAAATCATCATTTAGTTAGTGATCTGAACAAACCAGTAACCATACAGTAAGTTTTAGATTTCAGCAAGTAACTTTGCCTTATAGTAACCACCTAGAAAAGCCCTTGGATCCACGCAGAACACCCTTGCAACTGCAGTTATTAGTTACACTAATATCCCAATGAGAGCATTTTAGCAACTGCATAGCAACACCCTGACAACCTACCACAACCCTCTAGCAAACATCTACAATTGCCCTAGCAACCACATATAAACTCACTTGAAACGCATAGCAACGCTGGCAACCACCCACAAAACCATAGAAACCACATTGAAAAGCCCTTGTGTCCATGCAAAACACCCTTGCAGCTGCATAAAGTCACACTGAAGCCCCTTTGAAAGCACCTTAGCAACACCCTGGTGATGACCATAGTGATGCCCTGGTAACCACTGACAATTGCCCTAGAAACCACATAAACTCTCCCTTGTAACTTAATTGCAACGAAATGGCAATCAGCGACATCACAATAGTAACTACCTAGAAACACCTTTGCAACCACCCACAACATTTGCCCTAGCAACACACTACAAAACCTTTTAGTCATTGCATAGTGATAGCAATGCCCTGCCAACCATCCAAATCATGCTAGTAACCACCAAGAATTGCCCTAGCAACCCCCTAGAAACACAAAATGTAAAAACCTTTTTAGGATTACTATTATTAACATTATGTAGAGCTTCACTCACACACATAACGATATCTGTAATGTATAATGTGTGTGTGTGTGTGTGTGTGTTTGGCAAGGATCCATGGTTGCGGGGCTCAGTGCAAACACTTCTGGAGGGTTAAGGACTTATAGGACAAAACTCTTTTTCTCTCTCTCTGTCCCAGATAATAGTGCTCCTTAACCCCAGTCTGGTTTTCTGATTACCATGGTAACGTTGGGTATTTGATGTGTGTGCTGCTGTATAATCTTTAAAGTCTATTAAACACTTTAAACCCCTTGAGTTCAAGAGGTACTCTGATACTGTACTCAAAGACTACAGCTGTGTGTGTTAGGGTAGGTGTGTGTGTGTGTGTGTGTGTGTGTGTGTGTGTGTGTGTGCGTGCGTGTGTGCGTGCGTGCGTGCGTGCGTGCGTGCGTGCGTGCGTGTGCGTGTGTGTGTGTGTGTGTGTGTGTGTGTGTGTGTGTGTGTGTGTGTGTGAGTGTGTGTGTGTGTGTGTGTGTGTGTGTGTGTGTGTGTGTGTGTGTGTGTGTGTGTGTGAATACGCACAATGTCCTGTTAATGTATTGTTTCTGGTGTAGAGAGTTTGTAGGGTCAGCTGTGTAAAAGAGCCAATAGAGTGGTGAGCTTTAAGAAGATGTCATTTCAATATGTTTGCCAATAAATGAAGGGTGTTTCACTTATAAAGTTTGAATAGAGGACACAGATACACAAACACACACACTCTGGAGTTCAGAAGGTAATAAACTCTTGTCCCACACCACAACATCCCACGACTTAAACAAATGAGCATTACGTCAGCATGAGCAGCTGACGTCAATAACAGCTGATTCATCACACTTCCACACTCACATGAGAGATTCACTTCTTGTTAAGGGACTAGTTCTTTCTGAGAGTACTTTTAAAAGTCTCTTATGCAATGCAGAAGGTAACGCCATTTCAGCTACAATGTACTACAGGCACAGTGGACTTAATAAAAATAAAACCTCTTAAAACACATTTTTCACATTCTCACTATAGTTCATTTAATATTGTCTACCAAACATGTCCAACTGTGTATGATATATGCATCCATCACAGGAAAATTCTGTTATTTTTCAATTCTGTTATTTTTTTAAATCATTAAAGCGCTCCTTTTCATCACATCTCAAATGATGTATTGTGTTAAACAGCATTTTGTGATGCAAATGACAGTGATGACATTTATCATATTTTTGGAATAAAATGACAAACTCTTGTCTTACTAAGGTTAATTTCGCAGCTAGCAATTTATAAATAAACACAATTAAATAATATTTCTTGAATAATTTTAGAAAATTACACAATAAAAATAAACCAGTGATATTTATTGTGATTTTTATATTTTCTTAACACATCTTAACATATTTCAAGCTCTTTACTGAGACTGTTCTCTCCTTTCAAAAATAGTACTAATTTTACAAAAAATATTTACTGGGGCAAAAAGTTTTGGTGTGGTGAAAATTAAAATGTATCTAAATACTTTCTCACACAATAAATATTGATTTTGTTTTCACTATTTGTTTAGATTTTTATAGTTTGAGTTTGAGTCTAGCTCTGAGGCAAAAATGGACAAAATTAAGGGTGAATTCATGGGTGATTGGGACACTTTTTGCCATTGAGATGACTTGGAAAAAGTGTCCTGATCAACCTGAATTCACCCCTACACAAAAAACACATTTGAAATGTAGTAAAATATATATATATGTAGGGTTTACAAAGAATGGTGTGAAAAGGGAAAAACATCCAGTATGCGGCAGTCCTGTGGGCGAAAATGCATTGTTGATGCTAGAGGTCAGAGGAGAATGGGCCGACTGATTCAAGCTGATAGAAGAGCAACTTTGACTGAAATAACCACTCGTTACAACCGAGGTATGCAGCAAACCATTTGTGAAGCCACAACACGCACAACCTTGAGGCGGATGGGCTACAACAGCAGAAGACCCCACCAGGTACCACTCATCTCCACTACAAATAGGAAAAAGAGGCTACAATTTGCAAGAGCTCACCAAAATTGTACAGTTGAAGACTGGAAAAATGTTGCCTGGTCTGATGAGTCTCGATTTCTGTTGAGACATTCAGAATTTGGCGTAAACAGAATGAGAACATGGATCCATCGTGCTTGTTACCACTGTGCAGGCTGGTGGTGGTGGTGTAATGGTGTGGGGGATGTTTTCTTGGCACATTTTAGGCCCCTTAGTGCCAATTGGGCATTGTTTAAATGCCACGGCCTACCTGAGCATTGTTTCTGACCATGTCCATCCCTTTATGGCCACCATGTACCCATCCTCTGATCCTACTTCCAGCAGGATAATGCACCATGTAACAAAGCTCGAATCATTTCAAATTGCTTTCTTGAACATGACAATGAGTTCACTGTACTAAAATGGCCCCCAAGAGTCACCAGATCTCAACCCAATAGAGCATCTTTGGGATGTGGTGGAACGGGAGCTTCGTGCCCTGGATGTGCATCCCACAAATCTCCATCAACTGCAAGATGCTATTCTATCAATATGGGCCAACATTTCTAAAGAATGCTTTCAGCACCTTGTTGAATCCCACGTAGAATTAAGGCAGTTCTGAAGGTCAAACACACTATTAGTATGGAGTATGGTGTTCCTAATAATCCTTTAGGTGAGTGTATAGAGATATATATATATATATATATATAATATATATATATATATATATATATATATATATATATATATATATATATATATATATATATATATATTATATATATATATATATATATATATATATACACTCACCTAAAGGATTATTAGGAATTATTAGGAACACCATACATCATTATTTATATATATATATATATATATATATATATATATATATATATATATAAATGATTAAGGCATAATAAAAAAGGCTCCTAGACTATTTTTATGTGATCCTCAAATAAAACAAAATAGTTGAAATCTGTAAGTTTCAATAAAATAATACAAAAATTAAAAATCAGACCCCAAATTCGAAGAAACACCGATAAATTGTGTGCGTGTTGCACAAAGACCATCACTAGAATGATTGCTGTCCTGTCTGTGTGAACTTGGGATGGCACAGTGTATGAGTCTGTGTGTCTACACAGGGACATCAGTCCATCTCAGCCCGTGTTGGATTCTGGGTGATTGTTACTTGAGTTGTAAGACCCGTAGCTAATCACCATGACCATGGTTGACTTGGCAACACGACATTAAACAAATTCCAGAACTAAGAGGGTGTTTATCACTACGGCGACATTGCAGTGTCATCCACTCAGGTCCGGCCATAATATTCAAATCTGATTGGCCTGTAGGCGTGAACCACCGCAATTGGCTTAACATTTTGGGACTGAGGATGACATAACTCACCCAGCTGACAGTTAAATGTGCTAATTAAGGCTAAAAGCACACCAGCATTTAAAAGGTGAAAATTACACGCTCCTCATTTCAGCCCTGGTTTAAGAGTTTTGCTTCTCATGGTTCTGTTTTTTTCACACACTCTCCTCTGACATTCACAAAACGTCCCCTCTGAACCTGTGATTAGGGTCTGCACACATTCCACATGCTTCTCAAACTGAATATTATCTATAGTCTATTTCACTCTCACACCCCCCCCCACCCCCCCCCCCCCCCCCCCCCCCACACCCCCTTATATCTCCCCCAGGGTCAAACCATCATGAAGTTAAACCCTTTCACCCATAATCCTCTGTGTCTTTGAAGTGGACACACACACACACACTTAGTTATCTAAATGAGGACATATCGTAGACTTATTTGCACATTCTAGAACATAAAAATATATTATATATGAACTGTTCTTCCAATGAAGGACATTCCTGGATGTGTCCAAAAGTTTGCCAGATTTATTTATTTTGTAATCTGCAAAAGGGGGTCTGAGGTGGTATTGCAAGGGTCAGTCAATTAACTTCACCTGAACTGTCAATTATCTCCAGCTAATGTTTGTGAAAAAGGAAAATATGTTTTCAAAACAGAAAATATATGTTAAAACAATATTAAGTTAACTTCAAATAAAGCTAAAGAAGCTAAAAATAATGTTTAACAATCCCTTCCTCAGTAAAATAAAATTACTATGTAATTTATATTAATTTGTACAAAAAATATTATTTTAAATGTAAGCTCATAGAAACATACATTAATATGGTACTAAATTCATGTTATTATAATGCCAGGCCGAAAATGCAAGTCTTTATTTGATAAAATATGTAAAGTGGGTCTCGGCTCTGTTTCTTTGTCCACTAAGGGGTCCTGGCCTGAAAAAGGTTCAAAGACTCCTGATTAAAGTAGCTAAGTACATCCATGCACACCTACTTTTAGAACAGAGACCATCTAAAAAGGATCAAACCATCATCAGAGTGCTGCGCATATCTGTTTCAGCTCTTTTGCTCCACACAAAGCATTTTCTCATGAGACCGATTTAGCTTTAGTCCCAGGCCACTTCCATGGGGCCATTTTCCGTGACCTAAAACAACAGCAGAGTGGAACCAGTGGGAAATCCAACATAAAACACACACACACACTCACACACTGACAGGGTCAATCCCTGGCCCCACCCCCTGGTAGGATTATAGATGATTGACAGGTGCTTTATAAATAAAATGACACTGATTAATATGACTTCAACCTTTTATTCTTGTTCTCTTTTCTTCTTTTTTCCCTCACTCTCTATTTTGTCTAGTAGAAGTGAAGGTCACACTTATTTGGATGAAAGTGGAAGTAGATTTGGAAAACGCTTTGACAAGTTTTCTGCTCTCCTTCCCGTTCCTGTCCCTGCCTTCACACACAGCGCCTGACTCCCTGGAGCGGCTGAAGATCTACTCCCAGTAAGAGCTGTCAGAAGAGATTCTGGTGACTGGATAAAGAGACAGTGTGTGTGAGTATCACAGCATACCGTCAGGAAGCTGTCAAGGCCTCTGGTATAATACTAATGATCATACACACACAGCAGTAACATTATTCATAGGGATGGTGAGAGATTATCAGTGGCATGACTGATTATGCCGGGAACGTGATGGGAAGAGAGTGGCGGATCACTGCGGGAGTTTGAGCCTTCGACCCACATGGGTTTCAGTTCCACACAAACCCAATGAGACCATCCGAGCATCGCAAACACACACGGGCTTCGCTGCACTGTATAATACTTTTATCACCTTACATTTAATCCCTTGTCAGTTCTATTGCAGTTCTGCTAAATTTGAAGTTTGACTGACTCTGATTCTTTCTTTCTGTTGCACACACACACACACACACACACACACACACACACACACCCACACACACACACCTCTTGATGAGCTGTCTCAAAAGAGGCAGAAATCCCCTCTATTAGAGTGTAATTGAAAGGCAGGGGCAGCAGTAAAGAGAGATAGAGGGGTTTTACACACACACACACCTTGTTTCTCAGGTGTCAGTTAAAAGTGTGATTGGACCGTGCAGGTGGGCCATTTATGGTTTCCAAGGAACCACCCAGCTGGGAAATCACCCTCAGAAAGAAACAGAGCAAGGTGTACTTAACAGGTCAAGGGAAAAATCTCACACACACACACACATCATAAAAAAACATCTAGTCCTCTGCAATTCACTTTTGATTAAACAAAAATACACTTTTCTCCTCATCTAAAGCCAAAAAATCCAAAACCCATCTATTATAAGTCAGACAGACAGACTGAGACAGAGACAAAACTTCTAAATTCATCTGTAAATGAAACCTAAGAAACCTGAATTGGTTATATTGTAGTGGAACAAATTATGTAATGGCCTGCAAACAATAAAAATGTTCTATAAAGAAGCTCTTTATTAGATTCACAGATGCAGCATCCACAGCAAAACTATATTGAATTATTTTACATCATTATCCAGAGATATGCACTTATATACTCCATCTTTACCTTGTGCACCCACACACAATCGAGTAACACGCACACATAAAAGATCATAGAAGCACAAACACTATATGAACACTGAACAGCGGGTTTTAACGATATGTGGCATGACAAATGTCAAGTAACTAAACGTGGATAAGCAGATCTACACAGGGAGTAGACAGCACAGATGCCAGCCTCGTGTGTGTGTGTGTGTGTGTGTGTACACTCAAGACTGTGTTTAGTTGGGTGAATGTTTAATTTAATCCAGTAATGAGTGCAGCTGCAGGAAAACTGAACAAATGTAATTTCACACAGAACAAACGGCCTATATATACTGATGAAGAAAGAGCGGCTTTAGGGATTAAATAAAGTGTTTTTTGTACTATCAAAATGTACTATCAGAGGTTTATCTTTCAGTTGATTTTTTAGTTTTTTCTTCCAGAATTCCAGGTGGTGATGCATGTGAAATATTCCAGATATAAAGCCACCAAAATGAAAATATAAAAAAAAGACTCACATTTTTGTAACGGGTACAGTTTCACACAGACTGGCTCAACTCATATACTTTATGCTATGAAACACAGTGTGACAAAAATGTACATACAAAAAACAGCTAAATAATTCCATTTGACATTGTCATAAAAACAAATATATTAAATATACAAAAAATAAAGTAATGCACCATGCAGTACAAGGCCGATAGGAAATATTTATAGACCCTGACTGTGTAGTTCACTTAAATTTTTTTAATTCTGTCACCATTTACTAACCCTCATGTCTATCCACATGCGTATGAATTTCTATCCTGCATAAAACACACATGGAGGTTCCTCGCAGAATGTTCAAGATGAATGCAAAATGAATACATTTATTCATAACAAGTGATTACAATGACATAGAATCTCTTTTCCTGTTTCTCTATATAAAACACCTATTTCTCCACCATTACTATTAAATCAATGAGGTTACATTTATATATATATATATGTTACTAATTGTTATGGATTGACCAAGGTAAGGTTTAATGAAAAGTTAAAATAAAACACATTTTATGCTGTTCAATTCTAAAGTACGGTGTGTGAGTAGTTTCCAAAGGAATGCAAGCAGGAATTCTCATCATTGTCTCTCCACTGAGCGTGTGCACACACACACACACACACACACACACACACACACACACACACACACACACACACACACACACACTCTATTGTATGTTCAGGAAAGGTCAATACCAGCTGACATCTAGTACAGAAAGTGTCCGTGCTAATGGAAATGTGGGAATTGTAAGTGATAATCACTACTTGAGTTGATTACTTGAAGAAACACTCCGCACAGTAATAAGGAAACCACAGAATTCCACATTTCTCATCTCTACACACATACACAGACAAAACTGCCCCACTATCTGCTCTGAGGTGCCCTAGGGCAAATAACCATTGAGGGTGTGTACAGCAGCCAGGCGTGTGTGTGTGTGTGTGTGTGTGTGTTTGTGTGTGTGTGTGTGTGTGTGTATATGTGATTGACAGGTATTGATTTACTATGGCTGAGAGTGCTAGTGGGTAGAATCTCAAAGGGAATGGACATTCTACACTACACACACACACAGTTATTATATTTCACTTGATCATTCGTTTCTGCAGTGGTTGCTTCTGCAGTATGTAAATATATCCACTGTAGATGAAGGTTATCCCACTTAAGAAATCAAATAAGTTTGCTAAGAGAGGATTATTTTCTCTCTCTCCCTCTCTCTCTCACTCTCTAGCTGGTAGCTTGTTAAGGGTTTGTGGGCATCAAATCAAAAACTGTAACCACCCCCAATCTCACTTTATCCTGGTACTCCATTTTTAAAACACACACACATACACACACGCACACACACACACACACACACACACACACACTGCTATCTGTGCACATCCAATATCTTCTATCTTCTTTCATTATTTAAAAGCTGCTGCTGAACACACACTTTAGTCGACCACTACGGAATAATGAGCTAGGATGCAACATAACCACACACACACACACAGAGACATGAGCAGCATGCTATTGAGGGATGTATAGGGACACATTCTCCCTCTTTTCATGTGCGCCGTGCACACACACACACACACACACACTTCTACTACTTGATGAGCATTAGCTAATCCACACTGACGGGCCTGCTCCATTACCCATAATCCTTAATGCCTTTTTAATGTATCGTTCTTACTTTTTCACTCTGTCTCTCTCTCTCTTTCTATGTAGTGGCATCTTTAGCCGATGGATTTGAACCTGTGTGTGTGTGTCCAGTCACACTCAGTCTGGTTCTATTAAAGGGGAAATCTATCAGTGTCACAGTCATTTGCACCTTCTACAGAGGTGTCACGCTGTATTCCATCCCCTATTACAAGCAGTTCCTAGAGCTCTAGTGAGGCCGAAGGTGAATGACAAACAGGTTGGGAAGGAAGTAGAGAGGGAGACAGAGGAATGTTCTTTATTTACAGTTGTTTCAATGCCTCTTAACAATTCCTGTTCCTTAAAGCTTCCATTTACATTTCATTTGAATTTGAGGAAGAACTATTTGGATAACTGAAATGCAATTCTGTTACCTAAAGGGACATGGTGAAGAAAAAAAGTGAGATGGGAGGAAAAATGATATGTCAAATACTTTTGAGTTCTCTTGCAAATGAATTGTGTTCCACCAAGAAACTTTGCATTCTATCACAAAGAACAAAAAAGTTTCACGGGAAATGCAAAACTTTTGCGAGCGAACACAAAAGCATTGAATACAGTATAATTTTTCTTTCCATCTCATATTTTTTTGATCACCATGTCCCTTTAGGGGCTCTGTAGTTACCAAATGCTGGAATTACTTCAATACTAAATGAAACAAAGTGGTCACATATTTCATTCATTTAAATAATTTTTTTATATATAAAATACCACTGACAAAACTCATAATGTGTCTTTCCAAACCAACCTACAACTTGCAAGTCGTCATGATTTTTCTGTTGCCTCTTTAATCATAGCCACACACAACAATAACGTACACACTTACATGCACTACACAAACAAACACACTCCCTGTGTGTTAAAAAACATGTGTTCAGGAATGCCTCCCTCTTTTTAATCAAGCAGCAATGTTTTGTCATCTTTCAGACCCATATGAAAGCTCTCTCTCTCTCTCTCTCACACACACACACACACACACACACACACACATCTGCGGGCACTGTCTAATGACATCATACCTCTACAATCTTTACTTAAAAAATAAACATGTAGTGATGGAAAATACTTCAGTTCATTCAAACACATTCATCTGAGAGGGGTTTATCGAGCTCAGTGGTATGTGTTGTGTGTATCGACTGAGAAAGCAGTGTATACAGTATTTGTATGTGCACAGGTTTAAATGTACAGTATTTGTGCGGGTAAAATGTTTAGCTTTCATGTTTTTCTACTGATATCAAAAAGATTCAGACTTGAGGTTTAGAAAATATCATTACATCCATTTAGAAACCTGTTTAAAAGTTTCGGGTCAGTAAGATGTTTTTTTCTTTGAAAGAATTTGGCATTTTTATTCAGCAAAGATGCATTCAATTTATAAAATGTGACAGAAAAAGCTGTTATAAATGTAAAAAATATTTCCATTTCAAACAAATGCTGTTCTTTTGAACTTTCTATTTATCAAATAATGTAAAAAAATGTATCATCATGATTTCCAGCACAACTGTTTTCAACATAATAATAATAAGAAGAAATGTTTCTTGTGCATATTAGAATGATTTCTGAAGGATCCTGTGACATTGAACAACTGAAGTAATGGCTGAAAATTCAGAGAAAAAAAAGAAAAAAAAAAGTTGTTTTAAATTATTAAAATTTAAATTATTTTTGATCAAATACATGCAACCTTGGTCAGCGTAATAGAAAAAAACCGTAATGCTCCTAAAACTTTGAACGGTAGTGTCTGTCTAGTGAAACTGTGTATGTGTGTGTATAGTGAAAGTGTGCGTAAGTGAGAAGTGAAATGTGGCAACAGCAGCACAAAAGACCATCACAATGACCTTAATCAGCACATGCACACTTACGTCATAAAACAACTCTCGCGCACACACCACTGCGTGAACACACTGGGACGGTATGAAAATTTCATATCACGATTATAGTGTCCAAAATTATCGTGATTATCAATATTATCACGGTTTTGTTCAAATATGATGAAAGTGTTCAAAAAGAACAGATGCTCACACTGAAAACGCTTCAACAAGTTTTATATTTGAAAATCAACAAACAACAAATAAATATGCAGCTCTATGCAGTTTTTTAAGCAAGATTCTATTCTGTGCCATTTCCTTCTTTATAATGCCCGTCGTCAATAGCAACGCATTATTACACAGCGCACATCCATGTATCACAACGGGCGCGCTCTTGTTTCATTCAAATACAACTTGCCGTCTTGCGTCTACCGTTTTCGATTGTATTGAAAATGAAATCAGAGTTGATTTATTGTTTACAGAGTTTGATAATATTGTTGTGATCATCTTGTCTGGATTGTTTTGTACGCTGTACAAAATTGATTTATAAACAGGTAAGATTTAACACATTAATCTCAATTCAATATGTCAAGTCAAGTCAAGTCATCTTCATTTATATAGCGCTTTTAACATAATTATGTCCCCGTAATTATGTGGTAAAAAAAAAATCGGTGTAATCAGTGTACAATGAATCTGTACATTACTATCCCTTAAAATGTCACTCTTAATAATAGTCTTGTTTGAAGTTGTTCGTTCGTCTTTGGCTCAAAGCCACTTGCTGCGAACCTTTCTTCGCGGAAGCTTCACGTTTATTTCAAGTGAGTGACATAAAATATTTCAACTCAAAACAACATTTTGTGCCCAATTATTTCCCAGCCGTAGTTTTGGTATTGAGGTCAAGTGCCTTGCGTTCGCTATACAACACTGGGCGATGGTCACGCAAGACGACTCGGCAGTTTTGAAGTGTTTCTATTGCAGCGACTTTTTGTTCTGCAGACAGGGTGACCATCCTCGATCAAGTTTCCCTCAGGACTTTTGTAAAAGCCAAAATATGATCAGACCTCAGATTTGGTCCTCTTAAAAGACTGGAAAATCTCCCGAGCACGGTCACTGATTTCAGCAATTCCTTCTCGAATAATAATAAATAAATAAAACATTGCGTGCTGCGCGGCCTGCGTCAGACTGTTGCTGGCTGGACAGGATTTAGCGAGTTACCCACTGCGCAATGTGACGTTAGAGTCACGTCTTTTCTATGTAATTTTTGGACGTCCAATTTCGGTCCACTGAAGGGGTTGTTTTGTAACGCCAGGCGACGTCTTTATTCGACGTCTTTTGCACGTCTAATATTGACGTCGGTGGGACCATGTGGTCGTTTGTGGACGTGTTTTCAACATCAAATTTAGTATCTTCTATAACTTCTATAACTGTAGTCCCGTGTTTCAAAAAGGTAGAGGACATTTTTAAAGGATGTTATCTGTACCATGTATTTATATTTATGCATTTGGCAGAAGGTTTTATCCATAGTGACTTACACATTTACATTCCTGCTTTCCCTGGGAATCAAACCCATGATCTAAGCATCGCACTAGGTGGCTGTTTCACAAGCGCCAACGCTCTACTGTTTGAGCTACAGCATTACACCTTTGTATGTGTCAATTACCACCTTCTGCTTGAGACAATCAAATGCAGTTTTTGGAAAACTATCTTAAATAATTATAAATAATCTGTATTCAAATGTATTAATCATGTTGATAACAACAATGTTGATATTTGTAAATAAAAAAAATATTGCATTTTAATCATGTAAATTTCCTGCACCTGTAATAGACGTCCAAATGAGGTCCAAAAAAATGACCCAGTTCAACGGTCAAATGTTGAACGTCAACATGACGTCCAAATTGGGTCATGGTTGGACGTCCAAATAGTGGACCTAGTTTGGACGTCGAATAGATGTCCAGAATTGGTCATGGACCGACGGACCCAATATAGACATGATCTGCACGTCTATCCGACCTGCAGTGTTTATTAAAATCGCGATAATCAAACACGGTTTTAATGATAATTACATTTTAAACGATAATACTAACCGTCAGCAGATTTTATCGTGGTTTATCGTGAAACCGGTAATCGTCCCATCCCTAGAACACACAAACATAAATGATGTGCAAATGCTACAGTATCATTACAAAAATCAACACCTTCCTGCACTGCTCTCTAATCCTTCCTGATCTATCATTCTTTCTTATCTTTTCATCTTCTCCTCTCCTATGTTGTCCCACCTTCAGTAAACTGACCTGTTCAACGTTTCTGCACTTGTTGACTCGGTCCTGTTCTTCTCTCGCCATCTTAATATCCTCTAAAAACTCTCGGCAGACATTCTCAAGAAAGACACTCGACATAAACAAACTCAATATCTGAATAATCAAAACAGGAAGAGATAAAACGTTTTATAGACAGCTCTGTTATTGTTAAATTATTAACTTTCGGCAAGCTTCATACCAAACCAGCACTTTGGTCTTGCTCAAGCTACAATGAAAGTTTCATTTAGACTTGAAGAGATTGTAAAAGATTACAAAACCTCTTGTAATGAAGTGTCGTTGCATAAAGGGTGGTGTTATGTGTGACTACAGAAAACATGTCTGAATATACAATTTATCAAAAGAGAGAACAGAGCCTATGCTTTAAAAAATGAATTATGTAAGCTTCGTGCATTCCTTTTTTTTAATCAAAACTTGGTAATTAAAAAAAGCAATATTTTGAACAAAAAGCGGAGAAATTCACATTTTTGTCTAAGACTTCGTCCAGATCGGATTCAGAAGAAGTAAATCACGTCCATCAAAACCCCCAAAGCTTCACAGTCCTATTCCTCTTCATGGGTTTGTTAGGCAGTTTTGGTTTATTTGCCGTTTAATGTTGAATGATTGCGTTATGGAATGCTTCTATCGCTTGTTTCTGCTTCTTTGCCTGTGTTTTGATCCAGAGATTCTGTACACATTCAGAAAATGCGTAATAGCGCCCCCCAATTGTATTACAGTAAAAACATGGATGAAAGAGTTAATAGGCAATAAGAGATAAATTGACAATATTAAAATTCTGTACTATTTTGTAAAAAAAAAAAAAAAAAAAAAAAGTTAAAGAAGACACTAAAAACTAAAACCAATCATTTTAAATGCAAAAAATTAAATGTAAGCATTATAGCACCTATTTATCAACTGACTTATTTCTTGAAAAGATATAATACATAAACCGATGTGTTGCTTTGTAGTTTAATAAATTCAAATGGAAAATGACATCAAATCAGAACAGTCAACTTGATGTTGTTGTGAAATAACTTTCCAATGGATGTCAGAATGGCATGTCAGAATCTGAAATCTCCAAGCTCACCAAGCCTAGGAAGAGCCAAAAGTGACCATGTTAGATTTATATGTTTTGAACAGTTCGGGAAAGCTGCTGCAGTTATCCCAAATTATGTTTTTCCACATAATCCCGCACATCTCAAAAACACAAGCCGTTAAATCGCTCCTCTATCCCTACACTACACAATGTGCCACTTTACATGATCGCTTTTCTCTAGTTTTGGGCCACAAGACACAGCTGTTCATCCTAATAGCTTCATTCTACAGTATCTGAACATGTGAGGTAGGATTTGAAGATCTAAACACACATCTTCATTCGGACAGATCTCAAATTGATATATTGAGTCACTGGCTGCATCCAAAATTGCATAGTCTCCAGTACTTACTTTGCGAGCGCTAAAAAAGTTTGAATGTGTGTAGTATGAATGTAATTTGGATGTACTACATTTGCCATGTTGTCATTATCATGTGACCTACCAGCGTCAGTTGCGTTGCTTTACCTCCATTCAAAAATCATCTCCCGTGGCCTGATGGGACAGTAAACACTTCAGAATCTTCAGAAATAGTAGGTCATCCAGGTACTTTTTGCCTACTCTTTTACATACTTTTGTCACATCCTGTTTTTCGCCTGTAGGAAAGCATACAATTTCGGATGCAACCACTGAGTCACATTGCTGTTCAAAAGACATTGCTGTAGGCCCTAATCGAGTTTTCTCAACCACAAAAAAAAAAATTTTAATAAAAAATACCGCAGAGTATTTAATGTCTTCATCTGCCTGTAACTTTCATAATAGAGCAACAATGGAGAATTGATTGTGTAACAACAGTATTTAAAGGAATTTTAAAATGAATTTCTGAGGTTGCTTTATCTACCCAAAATATTCCATAGTCTGTGCAAACATAATTGACATATCACTTTTCCATGACCTTTTCAGGTGTGTGTGATTAGTGTTAACTTTAAAAAATCATTTTGATTTCGACTGATTCGATAATGAATCATTCAGTGAACTGATTCAACTGATTAATTGAAAAGAACCGACTCAAAATGACATCACTATGGCTTGTTATCAAGTTTAACTCTAAACAAAAGCAATGTCTAGCTGATGAAATGTTTTAAAGTGAAGAATATTATGCCTGGAGAGCACACATATATTTTCCATGGCTGGAACTCAGAAACATTCACAGTGATGTACAGAATGATTTCTTTGTTACAAGACAACCCAATGTGTCTAGGCCTACAGGTCCCAGCACAGTTAAATAGTACTACACTCCACAAAACAATCAATAACCCCACCATAGAGACACTCGCCCACACCCACCCACAATCTCCTATCAGAATAGAATCTCCACGACATCTGACAACTGTGGTCTAATAGATGGGATATAAAGGGCCCTAAAAGAGAGTGTGAGTTTGTGTGAGGGTGAAAGCATGAGTGTGTGTGCGCTTGTGTGAGGAGGGGGAGCCAAATTAATCTGGGGTCTGATACCCCCCTATGGGAGCAGCTCAATTAACGATCCACACCGGCTGAGGCACCGGGCTAAAAGCCATCTCACTCTCAATCTCTCTTACTTACTCTCTCTCTCTGTCTCTCTACCCACCCCCCAATCCTGAGAGCAAGAATCAAGGAGCCAGAGAAAAATGAAGAAAGTCACTTGGTGATGCACATTGAAGGAAAGTCTCGGACCGTTCGGTTGTATGCTGTGCGAGTCGTTGCGTGTAATTTCATCAAGCACATGCACACACAATGTTCTCTTAGAGTCGCCACTAAAACAACACGACATTCTTCCCCTCACCCAAAACACAGCTGACCAAAAACACAGCACACGGTGTTTCTGTGTGAATGCATGTGAATGAGAGAGAGTGTGTGTGTGTGTGTGAGAGGGTAGGTATGTGAGTGTTTGTGTGTCTAATTACTGTTTTGGGTAGTGCATGGTATGGATTATGTGTGTTTTAGTTTGTATACATACTTTGCTATAGTTTGGGGGCAAAATATGACACAAACACTCTTTTGGGATGGCCAGGATGTTCGTAGTTTAAAAAACTGATTGATTGATTGTATATACACACACACACACACACACACACACACAATTTAATAATATTTAAAAATATTATACAACATGTAATGTACACATAAAAAAAAAATATATATAATATAAATAAGTTAATAATTATTATGTTTTTTTTTTAAGTTAATAAGCTTTATAATATAATTTAAAATGAACATTTTATATATATATATATATATATATATAGTATATAAATAAAATGTCTATGGAACATTTCCACTCATAAAAAAAAGCTAAACATGTGTTTGTGGGTGAATGTACACTCTTATCTTGTCATCTTTCCATTAATCTCTGATGTTTTGGGGTTGAAAATATAAAATCATAAAATGTTAATGATGAAGTGATGATAACAGTCTTTTGCTCTTTGTGTGAACCAACGAACATCATCCCATGAGCACCACAGGAACCGTCAGAGTTGCACAAGGGTAAATATTTCAGCAGAAACACACTTACAGAACGAACTTGTCTTTCCCTATCACTCTTCCATTCTTTATCTGTCTCTATCTCCCTTGCTTATTCACAGACCATTTAAGCTTTTAATATCACCCTATAATAAGAAAACACAGTCCAGTTAGATCCGTCCAAACACATACAGAGAGAGAGACACACACAATCTAAACAAGTGTTTATACCCGTAACAACACATCCACCCATAATTTACTACAGTATTCATATCTAAAAATACAATACCAAGCCATCATTCATGCACATGCACAAAGAGGTCGAACAGCTTGTCGCATTGGAGGGCTCCCTACCCAATATACACATTCTCACTTTTTAAACTGTGTGTACGGCCTTTATTCAAAGTATTACAAATATCAAAAATATTAAATACAGGTTAATATAGATACATCTCAGATAATCACACATTAAAGAGGCAGAACCTTCCACACACACTCCAACATGCACACACAGCATTGCTAGAAAAGAAACTTACCTATTACTCTTTCAGCTTTTTTCTTGTTTCTTTCTGTTTTTATCTCTTTCTTCCACGAGTTTTTTAAGCCTCAAGTTCATCCATTCCTGACAGGTGCCATGGTCCCGTAGACTCCAGAGGAACGACAGGCTCACACACACACTCTCCTCAGCCTCTCAAGAACACACACACACACACTGTGAGGAGGAATGACAGATCACAGCAGCAGAAACAGTCCACGCATGAACATGTGTCTCCAATGTGAAGTCCAAGACTTCTTTTAATTCATGTGTCTGTCTTTTTCCCCCCTCTCTCTCTCTCTCTCTCTCTCTGTGTCTTCTGTCCTGGTCTGAAGTTATTTTCCAGACTTCCTTCTTTCCATTTTCTACTTAATTTTTATTTCTTAGTGGCTAATTCCACAGTTTCTTTCTCAATCTACCTTCTTTTCCCCCTCCCTCTCTCTCTTTCAGTCTTTCTCTGCTTTGGTTTTTGCGCTGACTGCTACCGCAGAGCTCTCCAGCTTTCCCCCTCTCTCTCTCTTTCTCTCTTTCCCCTCCCTCGGTCAGCCACTCCCTCCTGGATGGCAGGCTATTATGGGTGGAGACTGGTCAGAGGTAAAAGTCTCTCTTTCTCTTGTGAATTCAGGGATGTACACTATCAGATGTGTGTTTAGTTACGTTGGAATGTTTTAATTAGTTCTGGATGAGTTCCAGTAAACTGCAGCGCAACTTTAGTTCAACTTAGGAGTGTAATGAGGTAAATTATTACAGGGATAGTTTACCCAAAAATGTACTTAACCCTTATGTCAACTTAGGAACTCAAAATTACTGATTTAAAAAAAATATATATTCTAGTTTTCCCAAGTCTTCTGAAGCCATATGATAAGATTGTGTGAAGAACTGAGTCATTATCCACTGAACATCTTTCATCAGAGGTCATAAGAAAGTAACGATGTCTGATTCATGAACGAATCATTCTTGAGTCAGATATTTTCAAGGACTCAGTTGATCCAGTTCACAAAACCAACCTACTGTAAATGATTTGTCCATAAATTGGACTGATACGGTTCTCAGATTCAATGATCCGGTCGCAGTGGTTAACAGCTCACTGGTGGGAAGAAGTCAGTAAATAAAAATTCAAATCGTGGCTGGTCACAAAAAGATATTGTATGACTTCAGATGACATGAAATATAATGCACGCATCGCATTAATCACTTTTATGATGTTTTATGTTCCTTTTTCATTCTTTTTGAAGATTGAAAGTCCAGTCACCATTTATTAACTGCAGGTAAGACACTTGTCCCCCACAGTCTCTACTTTTTTTTCCAGAAAGAAAAAGGAAGAAATTTATATGGGTTTGGAACAATAATAAAGTGAATAAATTATGACAACATTTTCAATTTTTGGGGTGAACTATCCTTTTAACTCTATATTTAAAACAGTTTCCCATGAACATATATCTGTCTGACAGTTGAGATCAGCAATCATTACAAACACAGGTCAGTGTGAGCTGCACTACACACTTTCGACTGAGTGGCGTCATTATGGCACCAATGAGACACTCTAGAGGGCAACAGTCAGCAAATGTGATTCCATCAAGCTCTCAAACAAATTTACATTTTCCTCTATTTTCCTCCCCATGTTTCACAAACACACACCTTACCTCCAATTTCTAGGTCTTTGGCACCTGAAAGCACAATAATCAGAGATACACAACTGTAGCAAGTTGCACTGTGAGAGGAAGAGAGATAGAGGAAGTGAGATAGAAAGAGAGAGAGAGCTGGCCCATGTTATATGATACTTACCATAAGCTGTCATGAAGACCTGATGTCGTCAGCAGCATATAATGTAAACCTTTGTTTTCCATTAGCTTCACACACACACACACACACACACATAGAAACAGACAATAACACACATGCACAGGTGTAAGAGTGATTTAACATATCATCAGATATTTTAAGCAAGAAAACAATGACAAGCAATTGAGAAAAGTAGCATAGAAATTCAAAGTGAATCCCCATTTGCAACCTATTAAACTTCCAGAACATGACATATTTCAGATTGAAACAGGATATTGTTTATGAGATAAAAACTTAGGAGATAAAGCCAGATGGGACTGGATGTGAGTTTGCTGAAACAATGTTTAAACAGCCAATTGGCTTGTCTTACTTTATTCATTAGCCCATACAGATAAAAAGCGACATAGGAAAAAAAGGAAAGAAAGAAAGTCATCTGAAAGTCGGAAGTGCACGTTTTTATACATATTGATGAAATATTACCATTTTTTCATTTGGTTCGCATTTCGTTCACAATAAAAGGTACCAGGATAAGACATCAAGAAAGTAACTAGTGTCAATTATGATTTCATGTAGTGATAGTGGGATGAAAACATGTCCCTACATACACTATTAAAGGGGCCATGAATTGTGAAATCAAATTGTCCTTGATCTTTTGACATATACAGTAAGTCAAAGGTTATTAATAAAATATCATGTAAGATTCAAGTCAAGTCAAGTCATCTTCATTTATATAGCGCTTTTAACAATGGATTGTTTCAAAGCAGCTTTACAGCGATAAACATATAATTTAAGGTAACAGATTGTTTTGGCATTATAGCGGTTCTTGAATAATGTTATTTCCAGCTAAAGTTAACTTTGATTGATTCACCTCCGTCGAAATGATCAGACTTTTAAACGCGAACCTGTGATTAACGCTGACGGCGTTCACATGTTCATTCAGAATTGATTCTATAGTTTTTTAAAATATGTGCGCAGGTTTAGAATTCATACAACCCAGCCTAAACAAACTACTTTTCTTGCCTATAAACTACTTGACTTGACTATGCCATTCGCTATAATCCTGAATAAAAACTTCAGTTTTATTTTAAACACGACACTGCAAATTACAATTTATCACTCCATCGAAAAGCATAGTCTATAAGAAAGACAGTGCGACAAATTCCATTTACACAAAACAAAGTTATCATGACAACTATAACTGTGGTAACTCAGTAGCTATACTTAAACTTTACTTGCCACAACCAAACCAAGAATTATAAAGCACATGTAATACTTCACATTGTTGTTGGGGGCGTTTCCCCCGAGGAGGTAAGGGAGGCAGTGCCTTCTCTATAAAAACGAGTGTCTTATACACAAAAAAAAACTCATCCAGTTTTTTGGTGTAAAAGACACTCGTTTTTATAAAGTAACACTGTCCAACAGCAATACTCACATGTGAAGTTACAGCGGGAGACTTGCCTCCTCTGTCCCCATTGACTTAAAACAGACCACCTAAAGCATGCGGTGAGTTTAGTGGGGGGTAACTGAAAATAAATGGGGGAAAGTCACGTGAGAGAAGGCAATGTCTCCATCGCGCTATGATTGGATATGATAGGTTATAATTGGTTTGTGCGATAAATCCTTGCTCTTGTTTTTGTGCGGTTTCACGGATTGGCCTGAATGAAGACAATGATGGCGTTAATGGGAAGACTAATATCACCACCACTTTATGTCACGTCAAGATCAAACTTGAAATGGCCTGAAAACATGATGACTGGGTTTTTAGTGAACAATCAGCTTGGGGAAATTAAAGATACATCTTCATGTCTGTGACCAGTGTTTACAAGCTAGATGACTGCTAAAAAAAGGGTTTGACTATTAAAAAGAAAAGCTGAATATTAGTAACAAAAAATATATATTATGAACAAATAATATACAAAAGTCTTAGGCACGTTAGTATCTTCACCAGAAAAAAAAAAAGTTTTTTAGCCAGTTTTTATATCTTTTGCAGTAGTGTCAGTTAGAAACATCTGTTTACGTTTCCAAACATTCCTTTTGCGATTAATTGTAACAATCCAGTGAGATTTTTGTATGCACATGGAGTCTGACAATAGCCGGTAGGATACAAACGGAGATCTGATCTTACCATCATCGAGTCTATCTTTTCATGAAGAAACAGAAAAAACTGAGACATGTTCGAAAGAGGGGGTCAAAAACAGGACAGAAAATAGCTTATCACTTCTAAATTAGAATGTTTTTGATGTAAATCTATAACCAAAAGTTTATAGTTCAGATTATTAAGACGTTCTTCACACTAAGAAAAAGAGAGTTAGTTAACCCCTTCACTGTCACCCCCCTTTTTGAGAATGGGGGTTAAAATGCACTATTCAAACTAAAATGGTTGTAATTCAAGAATTCTTTGGAATATATACCTAAGTTTGGTCTTGTTTTAAAGGAAACACTCAGCAGATTATTGCTGAAAACCCTTCAAAAAATGAAAGTATGAAAAAGTTATGGAAGTTTAAATTTACAGTAAATCAAATATACTGTACTATATATTTTTTTATTTTATTTATTTTATAAAAATTATATATTTTACAAAATATTTTTTACTATAAAATTACTACAAAATCAAAGCTAGATATCTAACCAAGTAGTGTTCCAAATTTGAAGTTGATATCACAAAAATTGAAGTTCCCATGAGATTTTGTTTAGGCGTAGTACCAAAAATAGCCACCGGGAGACATACATTCCATTGAATTTAGTTGTATACATTCTGCCTTAACAAATGAATACATTTTTGTCCAAATATCAATTCGGTCACAAAATTTGGAACCTTGAGACTCAGACCTTTCTGGCGATATGTGTTTTGTCAAGATTAGAAAAGGTTTTGATCATAAATCATGAAATATAATAATGCCCAAAAGGGGAGGAGCCTGATAAAATAATTTAGAGTACCGTTTCTATGGTAACACAACGTTCAATTTCAAAATGGTTTACATAGGATGAATTCTGAGTTTGTAAGCTTTCAAATGATACCTAATTTATGATAACTACTAAAATATGTGATGTAATAAAAAAGGCGATAAAAAAAGATATTTTTATATTTTAGAGGATAATATATATATATATTATACTTTTTAGAGGATAATATTATATTATAATTTTTTATTGAAAAATACTAGATTATATGTTTTATTATGAACTTTTAGCATGAAAACCAAAGTTTCAATTATTTAAGTTGTGTGCGTCAACTTTTTGTGACAAAGGTCAGAACTCCTGTTATGATGCAGATTTTTTTGAGGTGCACTCTTGTCAAAAAATCATCGGTTACTCTTCCTACATAATTTGTAGCAAAAAAACAGCAGTCAAATATCTATTTAGGAGTCTTAGACCTTTCCAACCATATATAGTTTGTCATAATTAGATTAGGATTTAATAGTAATATAGCAAAGTAAAGTTAGGTGTCCCGTATATGGGACGGTGACAGAACTTAGGGGAACCCAGAATGGTTCTATGGCATCACTGCAGAAACCCTCTTTTGGAACATTTATTTTTGAGTGTAAATGGAAACAAGAACATTTTGTACACACGCATTTTCACCTGCTCATATCCCACTTTCCTGTTCCTTTTCCTCTCAGCTAAACGATGATGGAGAACACACACTTATAGACACAGACTTGGTCTCTCCGGGCCACATTCATATGTGTGTGTGTGTGTGTGTGTAGGCCTGAATGATCCAGGTGGAGAAACAAATTAAGAAATGGGACTGGTGCTGTGAGAGACATTAAGGCCAGGACCACCCTAAATGAACTAACACATGAAATTAAACAAATCAAAAATATGTGTGTTAATTTAACCTGGCTCATATCTGAGACACACAACCTTGCAATTCCCAAGTCAAGATTGCTTCCTTTTATCTTACAGAAGGCCTACAATAAGGACAGGTTCCTGTAATTACAGGAGTATTCCTGTACAACCATGAGTTAAGAGGCTCGCTCAAGGGCACGGTGGTGACAGAACATGATGGGCATCTTGGTAACCGTTCATTTCACGGGCTGCCCCAAACGGAGATTAAAACTGTGACCTCTGTTACCACATCAGCGCTGTTACTCCGCACAGCCATTACTCCTCATCTTATTCTAACCTCAGAGACAGTATAAGGAGGAGACGAAAAATTAATGCGAGGAATCATAATGTTCAAAATGTCAGCTGAAGTAATGTATAGCAGTCCTATCTTTTAGTTAAGAGCCAATAGAGATATTGCTTTTCATCACCTATTCTTGAATGCATCTGCACATTAGCTTGGCCAGCCTGAAAAGACTGTAGCACAGTTTGAGGGGGGAAAAAAAAGCAACATTTATGATCCCATTGTGATCTTGACAAATTTTGGGGATTTCCATCTTTTCCTTTTCAAGTAGTTAGTCTACCGGTACGTAAAAAAGAAAAGAAAAAAAAGATGGGGGTGTTACAAAGATGGTTGCAAAAAGAACTGACTTTGTTTAAAGGGACTTTGTTTGCCCTCACCTTCACCCACTTACATTTTTAATTTTAAAGTCGGCGTGAAACGGAAGTTGAGATTTTAATTTTTTCCTTGTTGTGACGTATGTCCTAGTGAAACGGCTTCTGAAATTTGAAAAAATGTAGGGCGGGGCTTGATTTCGTCCTTCGGGAATTGATTGGATCGTTGGAGGTTGGGCGTTGCAAACAAAATAGAGGCAGGTTTGAATGCGATTCTCTGAGAGGCGGTGCACCGATAGCCGCACCCTCATCGGATCTGGCCGCACCCTTTCGCCATTCCACGTGACCGAAATAGAAGAGGGGTCGTTTCGATGGGGGAGGGAAGGGTAATGTATTTGATTAAAGATTATAAGGGTAGATGAATAAAAAAAATAATGAAATGCACAGATAAATCATTGATAATAAACACTACAATATTACATATAAAAAGAAGATTTGTCAAATTTGATTTCATGCCGACTTTAACACTTTCTGTGTTAATGCTAGCTTCTTTTTTCATTTACACATTTTAATTACATTTACACAATACAACCATGTGGTATACATTTCCTACTGTAACCACAAGCAATAATAATATTAATTCATGATGTTCCTTCTTTCTCAACTAAACCATGTTGGTAATTGATTTCATTCAATTAAAATGTTTTCTACATCCATAAATAATATACGTCACATTCAAAACTTAATTAAATAGATCATTCTCACAAATGCTGTAATTTGTGACAGCTCATTATAGTAGTGCTTCCATGATTCATTAAGGGGAAAAATAGATTATAACATGTATTTCATTATTTTGTTAAAATAAGACTTTTCAGTGTCATGTGAAGGCTTATCTGCTCAGATGTTTGGTAAGGTAATAGGGTAAGTTTGCTCATAACGGATGGATTCAAAGTCTGTCCTTTATGTCACGATCTCTTATACAACAGAAGTTTATATAGTCTTGCTACTGTAATTTATTCAGCTGTGAATGTTATTTGAAGAAAAACTAATGCGGAAAAATGCCATGTTCTAGCACAAATCACAGTCCATTCAATGGCATCGTAAATCACTTCAAGACTCTAATGATTAAGTATTAAAGAGCTTAGAGTTGTAATAGATTTTACTGTTGCATCTAAATCATAAGAAATCAGAGAACAACTACTTCCTTGTCTTATTTAAAACATAAACAACAACTCAACTGTAACTGAAGTGGGGAAAAGGGAGCCATAGTATAGCCCACCAGAGATACCGTATATATATATATAACGTGAATTCTGCCGAACACATGATGTTGATGATGATTAACGACACTTAATACCCCGTTCTCTGGTCAGAGAGCTGAATCAAATCAAAATGTTCCCTGCTTGATCCCTCTGTCTTCCTCTGTTATTCGCTTCAGCCAGCATTCCTGATGGACTGAGTGGAATTCAGGCATTCTAGCCAAAGTCTTCCGCACACACACAAAGCGCACTGGAATTCTGATGTTGTTTCAAAAAGCGAAGCTGAGCCCCCTCTCCCCTCAGATACTGAATGCATTATTATATTGTGTGTGTATTATTTTACTGCCGACTGGTCAGTATTGTTCCTGCCGGGATGACCTTTGACGTACTGTATATCTCCGCCTGTTCTGACCCTACAGTCTCGGGCCACTTGCAAAGTTAGGTGTGTGTTAATGTCAGACAATAATAATGACTTGGACTTGTCACCTGCCAACAACGTACAATACTCGTGACATGATGGCAAGTTGATGAATGTGTTCATCAGCTATATACACACATACACGACTCAAGGTCTTTGCAAGCATTGTGGCACATTTGCTATCAGCGTGGCCGAGACCTTGAAAACAGTTTATCAATCACTACTGGCTCAGTTAAGATGAGAGGGAGGGACAGAAGATTGTGATGGAAGAAAAGAGGATGGGATCAGAATGTGAAGAAACAGTGGAAGAGGGACACAGCGGTTTCTGGCAAAAGAGGGTTCCGCTGTAGCATGCTTGACTATGTGCGTGTGTTTTGGATACAGAGTATCTATGCGCGTGTGTATGCATTACTCAGCTCTAGCGTACAAGTCTGTTGTTATTTATCATGCCATGAGCTCAGGCCTTAAAGTCACCATCCACCACCACTGTCACCACAACAAATAGTTTGAAAGTACAGAAGAATTAGACTCCAAAAAACATGTGTTAACTATTAAACTGTAATGTTCAAGCAATTGAATAGTCAGGTACAGTAATATTTAAAAGTTTGGGGTCAGTAAGATTTTCTTTTCTTTTTTTTAAAAGAACACAATACTTTTATTCTACAAGATCCATTAACTTGATCAAAAGTGACAGTAAACTCATTTATAATGTTACTATTTCTACTTCAAATAAAAGCTGTTCCTTTGAACTTTCATCAAATAATTCTGAAAAGTATCATAGTTTCCGCAATAATAATAAGCAGCACAACTATTTTCATCATTGATAATAAGAAAATTTACTTGAGCCCCAAGAATGATATCTGAAGTAGGGGTGTGCTATATCACGATTTTTGATCGTGGACAATTAAAATGTCTCCACAATCTGCTTTTGAATAAATATAGTAGTATCGTGCTACAGTGTATTCCATAAGTTGCAGTTCTGGCGCCTCCGTCCCAACATACTGTACAATGCGACGTACATTCACATCACATGTTAACGCAGAGGTCGAGTTACAACAAACTTAAAAATGTTGTTACTTTAAACATTTCATTTGCATGCTGATGTACTGTTCTAACATGCTGAGCGCATACAGCCGAAGCGCACATGCACTTAAAAGCCTGTCAAACAGCGCCTGGTTACTGGACTAAGTTATCTTTCGACGAAGTTATCTTTCCGTGCCGGTGTGTCCGTGCACGGACACCGGCACGGACACCATCACGGACACACTGGCACGGACACACTGGCACGGACACACTGGCACGGACACACTGGCACGGACACCGGCACGGACACATCGGCACGGGCACCGGCACGGACACCGGTACGGACATCGGCACGGACACCGGAACAGACACCATCACGGACACACCGGCACGGACTCCGGTACGGACATCGGCAGGGACACCGGAACGGACACCATCACGGACACACCGGCACGGACACCATCACAGACACACCGGCACGGACACCGGCACAGGCATCGGCACGGACACCGATACACAGGCAAGGACATCAGCACGGACACCGGCACGGACACCAGCATGGACATCAGCACGGACAACGGCACCGACATGGACAACGGCACGGACATCAGCACGGACAACGGCACCGACATGGACAACGGCACGGACATCAGCACGGACACACCAGCACGGACCATCACCCAAAAATTAAGATTCTGTCCTTATTTACTCACTCTAATGTTGTTCCAAATCTGTATTCATTTCTTTCTTTGAACATCAGCACGAACATCTGTACGGACACCGACACGTGGAGACCGGCACGGACATGGACACACCGGCACGGACACACCGGCACCGCCACAGACCGTACAGACATCGGCATGGTGGACATCGGCACCGGCACAGACATCGGCACCGGCATGGACACCGGAACGGACACCGGCACGGACACAGGCACAGACACCGGCACTGACATCATCGCGGACACACAGGCACGGACACCATCACGGACACACTGCCACGGACACCGGCACAGACACGGACACCATCTCGGACACGGACACCATCACGGACACACCGGCACGGACACTGGCATGGACATCAGCACGGACACCGACACACCGGCACGGACATCGGCACAGGCACGAACACCGACACGGACACACCGGCACGGACATCGGCACAGGCACGGACACCGACACGGACACACCGTCACGGACTGTCACCCAAAAATGAAGATTCTGTCCTTATTTACTCACCCTAATGTTGTTCCAAACCTGTATACAATTCATTCTTGTGCTGAACACAAAAGAAGACATTTTGAAGATTGTGGCTAACCAAACAGTTGCTGGACCCCATTGACTTCCACAGTAGGAAAATATATACTATGGAAGTCACTGGGGACCAACAACTGTTTGGTTAGCCACATTCTTTAAAATAACTTTTATTTTCAACAGAAGAAATAAACTTATTTGGGTTTAAAACAACTTGTAAATGATGACAATTTTCATTTTGGGGGAAATTTCATTTCGACAATTTTCATTTTAATGTTAATAAAACAACAAAAAACAAAGAGAAAATCACTCACTGCTCTGATAACTTTAATAGTAGCTTAATAAGTAAGTCTGTGTAGTGTTTTATTTTTATATTTGATCATTTAATTTCTTTCTTGAATGCTTCTTTTAAATACACCTACTGTAGCTGAAAAAATAAAGCACTGTTTATTTCATTTGTAGTATATTTTATGTATATGTAATGTGTAGCTTTATTCTCATCTTTTAATAACAAAGGAAGTAGAAACGTAAATGGGGTGGTGATGGCGCAGTGGATAAGACACATGTCTTTGGTGTGACAGACCCGTGTTCGAATCCACTGTGAGACACCAATGTGTCCCTGAGCAAGACACTTAACCCCTAAGTTGCTTCAGAGGCATGCGACCTCTGACATATATAGCAATTGTAAGTCGCTTTGGATAAAAGCGTCAGCTAAATGAATAAATGTAAAAGAAACGTAAGTAACGTACGTTTGATTGTAAGTGAAAACAACACATCCTAAAATGAAACGGTTAGAAGAAAACGTACTCGGTTACTAACGTAACCTCGGTTCTCTCTAGAGAGGGAACGAGTACTGCGTAATAGCTTACGCTATGGGGAAAAACTCTTTTCCGCGAGATATTGAAGCCAAAAATTATCCTTAATTTTTTATTAATGTAAAACGCTTTGCAGCAGCAAGCAAACATAGGCGAAACAGCTCGCGCGCCTATTGGTTGCTCTGCAGCAAATGCAGCAGCCTATCGAGATAGACTCTGCGTGACGTAATGACCAATGGGGGCAATTCGCGCCCATATCGTCACGTCCCGCCAGAAGGGGCGTGGTCTCGCCCTATAAATATGCTCGTTAGGCTGATACAAGCTGGTTTTTACCGCTGAAGCGAACCAGAGCGTATTCCACGCACGGCAAGATACGCAGTACTCGTTCCCTCTCTAGAGAGAACCGAGGTTACGTTAGTAACCGAGTACGTTCTCTTACGAGAGTATCTCTCGTACTGCGTAATAGCTTACGCTATGGGGAACACAATGCAACACGCCGTGCGTACAGGGATCCAACACCAAAGTCCCAGGGGCCGAAGCCCAGGGCTCATGTAGTGCATAATCACCATAAACTCACATAGAGTAAAGGAAGAGAGGCTGGAAGCGTCATTCCCTATAAAAAAGCACCCAGCGGGGCTATTATACGACAATCAAACGCGCAGCCAGGGTGAAAGCATTCAGCCTGATCTGGGCGGCCATACGTGAGTCAATACTCATGGGGCTGCAGTAAACTCAGCATCTGGGCCGCACAGCGGGGCAGATAGTACTGAATTTAGACCGCCAAAAGCTTAGCTTGTAAGGCGGGTACCTCCAGGTTATAGTATTTTATAAATGTAGACGGCGAGGCCCAGCCCGCGGCCGTACAGATATCTTGCAGGGAAACCCCGCTAGACCATGCCCACGAAGAGGCCACGCCTCTCGTGGAATGCGCCCTGACACCCAAGGGGCACCGTAAGCCCTTCGCAGAGTAAGCGAGCGCGATGGCATCCACTATCCATCTGGATAGGCTCTGTTTTGAGGCGGCGAGTCCCTTGGAACGCTCGCCGAACAAAACAAAAAGCTGCTCCGTCTGCCTGAAAACAGACGAGCGTACCACATAAGCTCTCAATGCCCTGACGGGGCAAAGGAGACTTGCATCCTCCTCCTCACTGAGAACCGGAAGGGCAGACAGGGAAATGACCTGGGCCCTGAACGGCGTATTGAGGGATTTCGGGACGTACCCGTGCTTCGGTTTGAGAATGACCTTTGAGTCATTAGGCCCAAACTCCATACACGACGCGCTTACTGAAAGCGCCTGTAGGTCCCCTATGCGCTTCACTGAAGCGAGAGCCATGAGAAACACTGTCTTGAACGACAGGTGTTTCATGTCCACCAGCTGGATCGGCTCGAACGGGGCGCCTTTCATGGCCTCCAGGACCGTGGAAAGGTCCCACGTCGGGACTGAAGGGGGCCTTGGAGGGTTCAGCCTCCGAGCCCCCCAAAGGAAACGCACGACTAAGTCGTTTTTCCCAAGCGACTGGCCAGACACCGGTTTTGCAAACGTTGCTATGGCCGCCACATATACTTTGAGCGTGGATGGGGTCCTGCCCTTATCCAGTAGCTCTTGAAGGAAGGAGAGCACTTCCGAAACCCCGCACTCCACAGGTGAAAGGCTCTGGGCCTGACACCATGCAGAGAAAACAGACCATTTCGAGGAGTAGAGCCGCCTGGTAGACGGAGCTCTAGCCTGCGCGATCGTGTTTAACACTCCCTCTGGGAGGCTAGCGGGTACCCGTTGATGGCCCATGCGTGCAGGGACCATAACTCCGGGCGAGGGTGCCAGATCGAGCCCTCCGCCTGAGAGAGGTCTCTCCTCAATGGTACAGGCCATGGGGCAGTGCTGTTCATCTGCATCAGGGCAGGGAACCACGTCTGGTTCGTCCAGAGCGGGGCTACAAGCAGCACTGGGCATCCGTTTTTCCTGATTCGTTCCAACACCTGAGGCAGGAGCGAGACAGGGGGAAAAGCATATAGGGGGCAGCGGGGCCAAACATGAGCCAGCGCGTCCTTGCTTTTCGAGAAAAACTCCGGGCAATGAGCGTTTTCGTGGGACGCGAATAGGTCCACCTGAGCTCTGCCGAACGTCTTCCACAGCAGCTGGACCGTCTGCGGGTGCAGCGACCATTCCCCTGCTGGAACATTGTTCCTGGACAGTCTGTCTGGTCCCACGTTCAGGAGACCAGGCACGTGCGCTGCTCTCAGTGAGAGCAGGTTGTGCTGAGCCCAGACCAGGAGGCTTTCCGTCAACCTGTAAAGGTTTCATGACCTGACGCCGCCCTGGTGATTTATGTATGCCACCACCGACATGTTGTCCGACCGGACCAAGACGTGGTGGCCTGTTATCTGGGGACAAAAACGCCGTAGCGCTTTGTCGACTGCTATCATTTCCAAGCAGTTTATGTGAAGGAGCTTTTCCCGTTCTGACCACAGGCCAGCTAGCGGTCTGCCCTCGAGCAGTGCTCCCCACCCCGAGGTGGAGGCGTCCGTAGACACCACCTTCACGCTCGAAGCGGTCCCCAGACTTACACCTGACTGATACCAGTCGGTCTCTTTCCAAGGTTTCAGAGCTGAAACACACTGAAGGTCGACCCTGAGGCGAAACAGACCCGCTGTCCATGCCCTGGGTGGAACCCGCGTCTTCAGCCACATCTGCAGTGGGCGCATGCGGAGCAGGCCCAACTGGAGTACAGAGGCTGCTGAGGCCATCAGCCCCAGCATTTTCTGAAACCTTTTGAGCGGAACTATCGCGCCGTGGCGGAAGGATTTCGCGCCGCGCTGAATATTTAGCCCGCGCTCTGGTGACAGGCGTGCTGTCATGGACAGCGAGTCCAACACGGTTCCCAGAAAGGAAATTTTCTGACTGGGAGACAGTGAGCTCTTCGCCCAATTGACTGTGAGGCCCAGCTCCTCGAGGTGCTCGAGTAATGCGGCCCTGTGTTCTATGAGCTCCGATCGTGATCGAGCTAGAATCAGCCAATCGTCCAAGTAGTTCAGGACTCGCATGCCCTGAAGTCTCAGGGGTGCGAGCGCCACGTCCATGCACTTCGTAATTGTACAAGGTGCTAGGGACAGGCCGAACGGAAGGACTGCGTATTGATATGCCTGGCCCTCGAAAGCGAATCTCAAGAATCGCCTGTGATGGGACGCCATTTGTATTTGGAAATAGGCGTCTTTCAGATCTATTGACATAAACCAGTCCCCGTGGCGCACTTGCGCGAGGATTTTCCTGGTCGTAAGCATTCTGAACTGGCGCTTCACAAGCGCTCTGTTCAGCTGTCGCAGATCTAAAATGGGTCTGTGACCTCCATCTTTTTTCGGTACCAGAAAATATCAGCTGTGTAGGCCCCCTTTGCTCTGAGCTTGAGATAAAGGTTCTATAGCACCTTTGCTCAGTAGTTTCGCTATCTCGGCTCAAAGTAGATTAGATACTTCGTTTTCCACCGTCGTCTCGACGCGCCATATAACGGCGGGGACGTCGAGCGAACTGTAGCGAATAGCCTCTATTTATAGTGTTCAGCACCCATTCTGATACCCCAGGAAGCTGTGTCCACACTTTCGCGTGAATAGCTAGGGGTAGAATGAGATCTGGGCTCTGGCCGAGACATAGTGACGGCAAGAGAGCTCCGGCGTGCTGTAACGCAGACACTGTGTTTACAGTGTGTGAGGCGGGGGGCGCGCCGATCGCGGCGGGCAGCCTGGCCGCGCTCAAAACCCTTATAGCAGTCTGCTGAGGGAGAGAGAGCGGGCGAGCCCCGTGGGGCTTAACATGTCTGTGAGTGAATGTGGGCGCAGGACAGCGGGCACATTTACTGCACTGAAAAACACCGTTGGCCTGAGCTGACTGAATGTGTGTTGGTTTCGTTTTCACAGAACCCGTGGGACATGTGGTGTGTAGTGTTTGTGGGCACTGAGACGTAGGCACATTCACTACATTTAGTGCACAATCGACATGAGGCGATTTTGTTTGTGCGAGCCCTGCATTTTTGCGGGCTGTGTTTGTGTGTAGAAATGAGCCCTGGGTTGTAGGCATTTTCAATACACTCATAACACCATCGGCTGTGGCCGGAATACCAGAAAATACACCATTTATGTGATTTATCTGGGTCGCCGTGGGAACAGCATTTGTGTGCAGGCAAGCGGGCATGGTACTGGCTTGCTTACTGCAAAATACACTGGAACAGTCACATTTTCTGGAACTGAACGAGCGAAAATTTCAGTGGAAGTCTGGCCACGGCGAGACTGAAACACCGTCGATTTCCTAGGAGGCTAGGAAGACTTGTGTTGGTTTCGTTTTACAGAAACCGTGGTAGTGTTTGTGGGCACTGGGTTGTGGGCACATTAACTACATTTAATGCACAATTGACATGCGTCGATTTCATTTGTGCGAGCCCTGTACCGTGGCGGGCTGTGTTTGTGTGTAGAAATGAACACTGGGCTGTGAGCATTTTATTACACTTATAACACCATCGGCTGTGGCCGGAAAACCAGAAATACAATGAATACATGATTTTTCTGGGTCGCCGTGGAAACGGCCTTTATGTGCAGGCAAGCGGGCCGTGGTACCAGCTTGTTTACTGCCAAATACACTGGAACAGTCGCATTTTCTGGAACTGAACGAGCGAAAACTTTTTGGTGGAAGTCTGGCCGCGGCGAGACTAAATTTTTATTTGCTGCGAGAGCCGGGATCGAACACGGGTCTCTCGCGTGAAAGCTACGGGTTCCGCCACTGGGCCACAGGGAGAACTACACTAGCGCAAGCAGATAAAAGAGCGTCATCACAGTTTTGTGTGTGTCGGCGTTTGTATGCAGGTGTGCGTGTTATACAACAGGCTCATTGCTGCAATAATGACATTTTCAGCCGCTCAAACTAGGAGCTGAGAAATGTTTAAGAAATGGAGATTAGTCCGGCCTCGGCGGGGACTAAAACACACTCTTTTCTCATTTGCCGGTGACGCACGCCCATGGGGGGCGGGGTAGATTTCTTATAACGTAAAGAAAGCTAGCCGCGGTTTTAGGGCTCGCGGTCTTGATGCTGGCCCGTTACCTTGACGACTCGCGGACAGAAGGCGGAGGTCCACAGAGCTCGCCTGTTGCGCGGGCGCCTCCCAATCGAGGCCGATGCTTTCCACGGCCTGAGAGAGCAGACGCATCAGCTCAGTCTCAATGCCGGCTCTCTTACCAGTGGTCTGGCGGGAAACGCTAGCGGAGGGGAGATCCACGGAGCTCGCCCAATCCTCACTATCGGATGCCAGAAGAGAACACGCCTCGGTGGGTTCGTCAAACTCGTGGATGGACGCGGCGGCAGGCGGCGGCCGTTGTCCGTCAGTGAGCGACTCGAGCGAAGCCGGCGAAGCTGGCGGGCGAACCGGCGAGCTTTGGCGGGCTGGAGAAAGCTCGGGAGCGCGCTGGGCGCGGCGCTTCTTGCGGCGCGGCACCACGGCGGGCTGCGGTGAAGGCTCGGAGAATGATGCCAGGCGCGTCCTCAGAGTCACCATGGGCAAAAGCTCGCAATGAGGGCATCCGCCGTCAGCGAGCGCGATAGCCGCGTGATCCTCACCCAGACAGGCAACACAGATGACGTGTCGATCTCCATCGCTGAGCGGGGCGCGGCACGAGCCACATGAAGGCATCTTTAAAAAGACGCTGCTCTTTTGTGAGGAAATGCAAGTCGCGTCAAGTAAGCGACAAACACTTCACAACAGAGAAATACACACAGAGTATTGAAAGGATATATAACGCCGGAAAGCGCAGCAGGTACGGCAGTTGAAGGCGGCGAGGCCAGCGACTCCAGAGCTCGTCCCGCTGAAAAGCTTGCTTCGACGGCGCGGCTTCTCACTCCGGATCCAGCGATGCAAGAGCTTCGCTGAAGAGGTAAAAATCAGCTTGTATCAGCCTAACGAGCATATTTATAGGGCGAGACCACGCCCCTTCTGGCGGGACGTGACGATATGGGCGCGAATTGCCCCCATTGGTCATTACGTCACGCAGAGTCTATCTCGATAGGCTGCTGCATTTGCTGCAGAGCAACCAATAGGCGCGCGAGCTGTTTCGCCTATGTTTGCTTGCTGCTGCAAAGCGTTTTACATTAATAAAAAATTAAGGATAATTTTTGGCTTCAATATCTCGCGGAAAAGAGTTTTTCCCCATAGCGTAAGCTATTACGCAGTACGAGAGATACTCTCGTAAGAGAACCTTTTTTTTTTTAGAAAGACTTGCATTAGTGTGAGATTAATACAACACAAATGTTGTAATGCAAAAATGCAAATGTTAAACATTAATTGTGCCATTTGCACAAAAACATGAAAACTAAATTATGTATTGGGTAAAAGTGGAGTGTTTTAGTTAATTAATGTGAAGTGGCAATTAAAATACATTTAATCAAAGTGAATTCCGTTATTCAGTTCCAAGTTTGCAAATGTATGTGCTTTCAGTGGGTTTGAAGGCCATTTCTTAATTTACTAATCACATTAACACTACCCAGTGGTTTATGCCCTTAATTGTCTGTTTTAAGCCACAGAGCTATTTCCTGTAACATATGTGTTAGTCCTTAAATGGGAGACAGAAAAGCTGGGAAACCATATAAAACACACAATCCATGCTAGCGAAAAGGCTAGTTGAAGAGAAAATGATGAGATGCGAGATGTGAAATGAGGACAGAGATGCTAGTCAAGTAAGGATGAAACAGAACAAGAAACAAATTTTCAGGAAATTGTTTCATATTCATGCGACATAATTGTACAGATGTCTGTCTGTGATTTCTACTCCAACTTTATGCCAGTTATAAAGACACACACACATTAGCTGTTTTACAGAAGTTTGTACAAAGATCGGGACTTCCCTCTGCTTTTCAGACATTGTAATTGAGAGACTTTAAAGCATTCGGGCTTTTCCCTGACACACACACACACACTGACTCATACACGCATGCTTGAGCCACGTGTGAGGGACTTGGAAATTGCAGCTAAACTCTATGAAAGACTTTAAATTTGTATTTTGTATATCTGCTAACAGCGAGGGAATATTAATGTTTATAAGACATGAACTGAAAAAAGGAAGAACGAGAAAGAAAGGGGTATTCACTTTATCAATTGAGGAGGACACAGTGGAGGAGTGGGAATCTGAGTGTGATATTTCACGGACATCACTGTATGTGTGTGCGACTAGCACTGTCTGACCTTTTACATCACCGTGACATCATCATACATTGTCATCGAATGAATTGTTAATTGTCTAATTGTTCTATTACCACACATGCATACATATATGTCACATCAGTTACATTAATGCAATGGACAAACACAGTTCATTCAAAGCTCTGAAAAGAATTGCATTCAATCAGCCCAATCTGTTCTCAATCAGTTTTTTCCCCCTTTCATCCTGCCATCTGCAAATTTACCCTTTCTGCTTTTTATAGCTCAAAGTGCCTTCTCTTTCTCTCTTTTCTCTTGCCATATCTTCTAAAGAGGTGGATCTTAACTGGTGGGTAAATAATAAAATCATTGTTGCACAAGAATGTTGAGGCCTTTAGGTCACCAATACTTTAACTGCATTTACCAATACTGATCAAGTTATTTATTTTTAAAGTGCCGCTTGACAGATTTTAAGTTCATTTGCAGCATAAAAATATACGAAAATACAAAACTTCAGACAATTTACATTTTTGTGAAATACCAAAAATAATTTAAAAAGTTGTGAATAGTTCTGTTGTCACGATCAAAAAGCTTCATGAAACACAGGCAACCAGTAAAGCTGGAGCTCACAGTCAGCGTCAGTGGTGATACGTTCAAAAATGAGGAACAGTATGAGGTCGGTGACCAATCGACCAGTTAACAAGGGCAGCAAACATACGTTTATTTAGGTTATGACATCATTGGTCATGTATCTGATCTTTTTTTTTAATTATTTTGGAGCAAATATATCTGCCACTTAGTAGAAGCACAATACTACCATGATTACATCAAAAATGGTTCCATTTACAATGTGGATAAATACACTTGCCGAGTATCATTTGTTTTGTGCAGTGAATTATCAGCTGCTAAGAGCATGAAACCATCAACATTCAAGAGACAAACCAAACCAAACACTCAAACTATGAAGACTGTAAACTGCATGCCTGCTGCCGTTTACATGTTGACAAAATTGTAAATCTTAGTCAGTCTATATTGTCTTAATAATTGTACATATTGTTGGGCCTATGCAGGGTCACCACCTGATGTCCAATGCAAAAAAGAAAAGAAAAAAAAAGAAACACTGTTTAACAAATTATGCCGTTGGTTTGGTGAACAGTGTTCAAAAACGACCAAAACCTTGTTTTGATACAGCCTCTAAAACTATGTAGAAATGAAGTGACAATAAAGTTTTCTTTCATCATTCATCTCATTTTTCAACTCACTCAGAAACAACTCTTTCGCTTTTGTTTGATCTGTTCCCAAACCCTTTGATGTGCTGTGCCATATCATTTATAAAAATGAAGTGTAAGCACACAATAATTCTTAAAGACACACACACACATACACACACACACACACACAAGATATCAAAAGCTGCCCATTTAGACAGATACCAACCGCTCTTCTGTGTAGTCCTACACACACACACCCAATGGCAGGTATAAAGTTAGTAAAACTTTTTCCTCTTATACAGATACAAATCCCTCACTGTGTGTTAAATGGTGAAACGTGTTTCTTTTCCGAACCGTTTGCCCACTGACACCAAATTCACTTTATTCCCTCCTTTTCTCTCGCTTTTCTTTCTTTCTCTATCTTTCATCCTGCTCAGTGTTAAAGCAGATGTTTGTCTGGCTCTTCCATTAGTATGAGCTGCTGCTGTATATGTGTGTGTGTGTGTGTGTGTGTGTGTGTGTGTGTGCGTGTGCGTGTGCGCGTGCGTGTGTGTTTGAGAGAGAATGAGGAAACTAAAATGACTTAGCATTTAATATTAAACATGTGGGACAGCAATGAACTCTGGGTAATGGAATGGTGCCAAAAATACAGCCTGCAGGTGAAGGAAGGTTGAATATTAACAGGTCTGTGTAATAATAATTGGGTATGTATGAGATCGGTTAGATCAGGGGTCTACATAGGTGTTATACAGCGGTGCTGCAGGTAATTTGTTTATGGAAAAAACTATGCATTAAACAAAAATACAATACAGATAATATTCAAATTTAATAAGTAACAAAGTATATAATACTTTAATATGGTACATGTTTTTAGAGGCCAGGCATACAAAACTTAATTGTATGTAATATTTAACGTAGCATCATCTCTTGATCCACCAAGAGGTCTTTGGTCGCAAAAAGGTCAGAAAAAGACCCCACAGGATCAAAATCATGGACTGACTGATATATCCCACAGCATTATTGCAAACCTGTATAAAAAGCACACAACACAATGCCCTTAAAAAAAAAAATCTTCAAAATGACAAAATGTTTTCAATATCACATCATCAGTGTCTACTTAAATTATAAGCTTCCATTACAAAAATATGAATATTTACTATTGCGTTAAATATGGTTTTAATATGATTTAGTATGAGTGTATTTAATGAATTTTTAAATACATTTCTAAATAAATTTATTTTTTATCTACATTCACACTATGTAATTCATATTGTAAATACATATTTTACAAGACATGTCATTCATATTGTATGATTACAAAGTTACACACACAAGTTCATATTTTAATGAAAGCTTCAGCTACTGCACATTGCAAAATTCAGGACACATCAGCATGAGGCACCATCAGGATATTCAATCTCCCTGAATGCCATGTGGCTAAAGAATTGGTAAGGCCTCAAGGAACTGCTCTTGCTCTTACACACACACACACACAGCCAAATATCTACAGTGTGCTTGTGTTGTGTGTGCATTACAATTTTATTTTGTGGTTTGAACTTCAAGTGAATGGCATAGAGCTCTTGAAGAGTTTCTTGGCCTCTATTTTTTAACCTCCCTTTCTTGGTCCCTCAAAAACTGCTCATTTCAGAGGATCAGGGAATGGAACAACACTTACACACTGACACACATTTCTGTGGCAACCAGCAGTGGTTACAGCTAATGAGGTGTGCAAGGACCAAGTGGCCACACAGACGAAAACAAAGAGCTCCATCTGAACTGTCCTTGGCCACACACGCTCATGTTGTGTCTCCAGGAGTTAACACAAAGGGACAGACTGAGTCACTGAGAGAACGAGCCACTGAAAGAAAAGGAGAGGAAGAAAGGAGTGTTGAGAGACTCTGGGGGAGTTCACAATGATGGATTGTCCATTTAACCTGCCTTTGAACTAAATGACTATGAATCAGATTCATTTGATTCACAATTAACTCTGTCCAGTTCTGATTCTGATTCCAACAAAGCTTAAAAATGCTTGACTGGATGGCATGGTGACAGGATGGCACACTGAATATAATATAATATAATATAATATAATATAATATAATATAATATAATATAATATAATATAATATAATATAATATAATATAATATAATATAATATTTTATATATTATATGATCACCTATGGTCATGAGCTTTGGGTCATGACCGAAAGTACAAGATCCCGGATACAGGCGGCCGAAATGAGCTTTCTCCGCAGGGTGGCTGGGCGATCCCTTAGAGATAGGGTGAGAAGCTCGGTCACTCGGGAGGAGCTCAGAGTAGAGCCGCTGCACCTCCACATCGAGAGGGGTCAGCTGAGGTGGCTCGGGCATCTGTTCCGGATGCCTCCTGGACACCTTCCCGGGGAGGTGTTCCGGGCATGTCCCACTGAGAGGAGACCCCGGGGAAGACCTAGGACACACTGGAGAGACTATGTCTCCCGGCTGGCCTGGGAACGCCTCGGTGTCCCCCCGGAAGAGCTGGAGGAAGTGTCTAGGGAGAGGGAAGTCTGGGCATCTCTGCTTAGACTGCTGCCCCCGCGACCCGGCCCCGGATAAGCGGAAGAAGATGGATAGATGGATGGATATAATATTTGAATAATTATTCACTAAGGTACAAGCTCGCGCTCCAGACTGTTTTGAATGTGCTCAGGACCCTTTTCCGCTGATTTAGAGAGGAGATTATGGTTAACCCTTCGGGTAACATGCATAGGTGGAGGGTGAACCAACTCCAGGGTAAAGCTAAGGAGATGAAAACACACCTTTAAAAACACATTTAAATAGATTTCCTTGAAATTGTTTCAAGTTACGTGTCACCGCACAACCTACACATCCCAGCATAAACGCTCCTGATAAACTGTTTGTTATTAAAACGTTTACGTTCACAAACCACTGTTAATTTGAACAGAAAACCAAGCAAACTGTATGCGGGATTTGGCATGGCAGAAAGTCACGTTATATGAAGCTGACTGCACAATGAACCTCTTATTTACATAACATCTACACTTTTTATTACAATGAGAGGATTTGCGAGCGTGCAGAACTCAGAATCCACTCTCCACTCAAAAAACATGCTTGAGTTTTTGTTCAGGGCGAACTTAAAGGGGTGGTTGATTATGATTTCACTTTTCTAACTTAAGTTAGTGTGTAATGTTGCTGTTTGAGCATAAACAACATCTGCAAAGTTAAGACACTCATATTTCAAAACAAAGGGAGATATTTTCTTTTAAAGAAATTGCTTTTTAAGGACTACAACAAACAGCTGGTAGGGATAACAACAAGCTTCCTCCCGGATTAGTGACATCACGAACCCTAAAAGTTACATAAACCCTGCCCCCTGGAACGTGTTTATAGATTATCATGGCAGAAATCCTAATCAATGACAACTACACATAAGTTACATAAATTCATCACTAACCATTCAGAAATGTCCTGTTGCATTCTACATGTTGTCACATCTTCTTTAGTCTCTCCATCTTTGTCTGACTGTTGGAACATAAAAGGCTAAAAGTTTTTGAAATTTTCAGTACATGTCGGTGTGAGGTAATCGAAGCTGCTAACACAGGAGGTGTTGTAGCCCCGCCCTCTGTGCCGGGAGCAGAAGCTCACTTGCATTTAAAGGGACAGACACAAAAACAGTGCGTTTTTGCTCACCCTCAAAAAGTGACAATTTTAACATGCTATATAAAAATATATGTGGGGTATTTTGAGCTAAAACTTCACATACACACTCTGAGGACATCAGACTTATTTGACATTGAGAAAAGGGCATTATACCACCCCTTTAAACACCACTGATTGACCATTGTGTTCAATAAATCAACAGATATGTGTTTGTGATTGGCTACATTGCCCAATGCTGCAAAAATGCTTTAAATAGAAACCTTTGACGCTCTACAAAGCGCAAACTAAAATACAAAAAAAAGCACAGGATTGTTTGACAAATCTGTTTCCCCAATATGCTATTATCACAGAGAAAATAGAACAGCAGCTATGTGGGCAGCTTTTCCATCTAAAAGCAATCAGAAGCAGCAGCAGGAAGTGGTTTGAGAGAAAATTCCACGCTATCTCACATCCGTGGCCAGGGGAAGACTAATGAACACCCAGCCTTACACGTGCTCCGCCTACCATGTAAATATAAATATAAACATGAAAATAATAATGATTTAATCATATAGTATAAATCACAACAATGGTACTAGCATCTGATATCACCACTGCACAGAGGTACCGCCCCAGTACTTTTATGTACGACCCACACAAACTCAAAATCCTGTCATTCATAGACCATGTTTTTTTTTCAGTCTTACCCTCTGCTTGCTCTTGTCTAACATTACCTGGCTGGCCAGTGAACCACAGAAAACACACAATGTGCCAAATTAGTCAAGAGGCAAGCCACACACACACTCAGGCATACCCAGAGTTCAATGCCACAACACACCTGTCAGCAACAGAGAAAGACTGAGAAACAGAGATGGAAAATATCCTTCATGTTACATGGCCCTGAACAGAGTCAATGGCCCATTCTAAATCTCTGAATCTTAGCGTGCACTAAGAGAGCGTGTATATTTTAGTGAATGCGAAAGAGTATTTGTGCGGGCATGTGCTTCTTAACCCTGTGTGTGTTGCTCAACAGGGAAGGGGGAAATTAAAATGTGGTTGTGATTAATTGTGATTTCATAGCATGTAATACACACAAACACAGAGCACAGTGGGCATGGGATTGGTTGAGGGTACACTGTAAAAAATGATCGTGATTTTAACGGTAAAAGACTGTAAAAATGCTACAGCGAAAAACTGTTAATTGGTTAACAGAAAGTTTCCTTATTATATACGGTAAATAACTGTGATATATATAATGGTACATTTAATTAAATTTTACTGTAAAATACCGTTAAATTTGCAGTTTTTGGAAGTGAAAAAGAACAAGTCATTGTATAATTTACAGTGAAAAAATGTAAATTGACATTCCCACAATTCCCTGCGTGACACTTCACATTTGATGTATTTTGTTTTTAAATCACTGTTTCTTCATAATTTTCTTAGTTTTTTTCTAATCAGTTATGTACATTAGGGTTTTATGTTACATTTAATGTTGTTAAATTAATGCTTATTGCATTTTTTAAATTTCAACATGTTACCATGATGGTGTTTAATGTTTGTGTGAATGACACTGTGCAGCTTCTGTAAATTAGTAATTCTAATAACTCTCTTGTGGATGAGCTGCTTAAGATGAGCTTTGGTTGACTGCTGTGATTGTTGGCTGTCAGTGTATTACAATGGAAAAAAACAGATATTAATACTTCAAAAAGTCAGTATATTAACATTATATCAGATAATGAAATACGGTTTATCGCTGTAAAATAATATACGGTTAAAAGTTGTAAAACCTAAAACGTTGCTACCGTATTTTTAACAGGAAAACTCTGGTAACCACAGCTGCCAGGGTTTTCCTGTAAATTTAACGTTTTTTTTTTTACAGTGTAACTTGGCAGATGTTGCTACAGAAGGAGGGAGTGTGAAGGTAAAATGATGTCATAATGATTGCATGCGCAGGGTAAGATTTGTGAAAGTGTGCATAAGATTGCAAGCGTAAATTAAATTTGCATGCGCAAGAGAAGATTTGTAAAGGTGTAAATTGTGTTTCAAGCGTAAGAAAAAAAAACTGCAACATTTTGCTGATTTTCGTAAGTGTAATTATTGTGAAACTGCAGCTTCACGTTAACGCAAAATAAACATGATCTGTACTCTTCTGACTTCCATTTTTCCGCGCTTACACTTTTGGCACGGTTTTTGCGCACAAATGCGGCCAAAAGCATTGCAAGCCTGTGAACAGCTATTTGCAACCGAAAACAACAGAGTCAGGGACTGCAAAACAGATTGATCGCGTAAAATCAAACTTTGTGTAAATAAATCAACTGTTGCAAATGTCTAAATGACTTATTGTGTACATGCGGCAAAAAAGTTCCCGAAATAACCCGATTTGTACAGTTGCGTCTTTCTTTTACCCGCGCTTCCAATTTTGGCACGATTCTCTCACTGAATGAGTTTTGCAAGCGCGAAGAGGAGGGCGGGTCCACCTTCATCATGCAGCCAATCAGATGAGCTTCTCGCTGACACTCGATTTACTCTTATCTGATTGGTTCAATAAACACGTCAGTCTTCAGAACGCATATTTATCTTCATTTGGCTCATTCTCGTTACTTTTAATGCAAACATACATGTTAAATAAATACATAAATCATGATTGTTTAATAACCTGTGCACCATTAGGTGGATTATTTGAGTAAATACTGAATTATTAAAATACTGAATAATTAATTTACAAAACATTTAAGCCAACTACAAAGTTTAAATCACTGAACATATATCAGTATTTTTTTGTTTTTTTTACAATGCAGGACAGGTATGCATTAAAATATTGAATAGTTTTATCCAGACGTCACTATGCACACCTGACCCCTGTTCCCATCTGTCCTTATCATACAGAACGCTGAGAAAAACATGTCACCAATAAACCATCCTCAGGGGAGAAAAAGAGATTGATAAAACAAGCGCTGCGAGGGGAGGAAAGATTGATGGGAACATTTGCAGCACATGGATGTGCAATATATTAGCACATATATCAGCATTTAGCTCCTCTCTCTATCGCTCACTGTTCACCTGGACAGGTGTGGACTTGTTCTGAAGGACAAGTGCTGGGAATGGTGTTTACATGAGCTCACATAACAGAATAGTGTCCTTTAGTGTGCAGTTATTTCCGTGAGATTGTTCAAGGAACAACAGTTCCATTTTGTCCTCACACACAGGAATATTTAGTTGTATCCTTTTAGCAGTACTACAGACAGTTAAAGACAAAAAGGACACACAACTGTAAACATGTAATTAAGTGGTAATCTTAACGGGTAAACACATTCTCAAACTTTCACGTTCATTCATTCCTTTCCACCTCACTCTTAAATTTTCTGCCCCTATTATTCTGCCTCTCCATTCCTAATCTATGACTCAATAGTATCATTGCAAGAAGGGGAGAGAAATATACAGAAAGAGGACAGAGAGAGAAAGAGGACGAGGAGAGAATGCACCCTCAGGGTTCCATGTTGTTTGGGCCTGCCTCCCCAACACTCACATTCAAACTCACACTCATTTTTTATTTTGTCAAATCAACTTAGATAATTTATGAGGTTCAGATAAAATACAATTTTGAGTTTCTGTTGATTAAACCAATCTCCCTCATTGTATTAGGTAATTTTTGTTTATTTCAATGAACTTAAAAAAGTAAGCAACCTGGTTGCCTTAAAATTTTAAGTTAAACCAACTATTACAGTGCACGCACACACACACACACACACACACACACACACACACACACACACACACACACACACACAGCCAAATGTACAGTAAACCCTCTTTCTATAGAGATGTACTGTAAGAAAAGGATTACTGTTTTGAATAACTAATAAGTAACACTTTTAACACTCTCCTCCCTGTCATGTGAGAGTGAGACTAAACGGATAGTGGGAATCACACCATAATGGGTTGACAAAGAGGAGAAGGAGGAGAGAAAGAGGAAGACAGTTCCAAATCCTAGTGAGCTCATGACACAGATGTAGGCATTCTTAACTATGCTGCCACCTAAGACATATCATTTTGGCCAAATCCTAAGGCTGCATTCACAGAAAAGGCAATCCCAGAATAAAAAAAATAAAAAAAATCCAAGTAACTGAAAAGTATAGTTCAGTGTAGCTGCAGGGCCGGGCGATTGCTATAGGCGAACTAGGCGGTTGCCAAGGGCGACAAATGTGCTTGGGGCGCGGGCGCGCTCTAGTGTCGCCCTTGACCTACTTCACATTCTCTGCTACTTCCCATTAATCGAGAAATGACAGAGTTAGAATGAGAAGCGAAACAAAAATATGTTTATTAAACATGATCATCCTAAGGCGCCCCTCAGCCACACGTTAAATTACTTACTTAATTACTGATTATTAGATTGAATTGATGATTATTGTTGATCATTTCCGGGGGGTTGCATTACGTTACATTCCCTTTCGAAGGGAACTCACACTGCGTCGAATGACGCTTTGGGGAACGCCTCAGGCGTGACAGGTGTCTGAAATCACTATCAAATCACGTCAATCACATTGACCAGCGACAGCCCGTGAATTATTAACGTGAATGATTAACGTGCAACCTGGAAGTATATAAGGGTGCCTTGCAAACATGACAAATCATCTTTTCATCTTCAGGGACTGTTTTGTCTGTAACCGTTTTGAAAATCAGGTAATTATGAAATGCTTTCAGAAGTGTGCAGACCCGTGCTCAAGATATCTGAAGCCGGGTGACACACGAACTGTGCATTTTTCTGTCTGGGAAGGAAGCGCGCACAGGCAGTTCTCGAGGGAACTGCCTGTACAAATTGTAATCGCTCCGCTCTCGCCTGTCCCTCTTCTCGAGAGAAGAGGGTTCAGTGTCTGGATGTCACAGATGAAGCTCGCCGATCGCCTTGAGAGGGGTGTAATCCTCTCAGACGATGCGGCGGCTGACGAGGGTAAGCTGCAATTGGAAGTTAAAAAAAAAAAAAAAAAAGGGAAAACTTAGTCCGGCAGCGAGCGCTCTCCTGGACAAACAGGAGATGGCTGATGAGGGTGGTAATAATAGGATATTTCCTGTATCTTCTCAGCCACCCTGCCCCGTGTATGCTGAGCTTGTTGGCGTTATGGAACGCGCCGCGGGCAGGCTGCAGCTGCAGTGGCTGCTCGTTGGGGGAGAAATCGCTCGCGATGAGAGCGGTTTTTCCCCGGTCATAGAACCACCAACTCAGGTGAGCCTTTCATTTCTTCCCGATCTCATACTGAGATCGAGAGGACATGGAAGAACCCATACTCTGCCTGTATCCACCAACATCAGCGGGCTAGTCTCGCTGATGTTGAGACTGGTTACTGAGCTGCGCCGCAAATGAAAAAAAATAAATATATATAGCTCTCCGGGCCACCAAACAGACTGCTGCCGCAATCTGCCGGTCGATGGCGACGATTCTGGCCACGGAGAGACATTTGTGGTTGAACCTGGCCGACATCGGGAAAAAAGAGAAAGGCTTTCCCCTCGATTCGCTGGTTTCGCCCTCTGAGCTTTTCGGCACCTCCGTGTTGGCGGTGGTTGGAAAGTTCAGGGAGGCAAAGGCGCGCTCGGCTGTATCCAGGACATACATACCTCTGAGATCCGTGTCCACGCCCAGACAGATGGGAGGGCCTGGCCTATCATGGTCCGAGGACCTTAGATGAGGCCAGAGAGCCAGTGTCACCTCTCGTGCGCCTCCTCCGTGGAGTAGTAGGTCGCAGAGGAGCTGCTGGTCTTTCAAAGAGTATTTTTTGTCATTAAAAAATAATATGTTTCTCTTTACAGACCTCGTTCCCTGTATAGAGTTATGGGGCCATGTCAAGGTAATAAGGTAAGAGAACTTTTTTGGATTATCAGTAGGGATGTCCCGATCCGATCACGCGATCGGAAATCGGGCCCGATCACGTGGTTTTAGACTCGATCGGAATCGGACGTTACCTCCCGATCAGGACTCGGATATATGTAAATTAGGGGTGTAACGGTACACGTAATTATTGAACCGTTTCGGTACGAGGCTTCCGGTTCGGTACGCATACAAACCGAACGATTCCTAGGACCATTTTTCCTGCAGACAAAATCCGCGCTGGCGCGACCACCACAACGTTGCGCAACATCAAATGGCAAACGTAATGAAAGCGGAACGAAACTGCGCTACTCATTATATTGTGTTTCACGGACCGTTTATCAGTTCGGACCAGCAACATCTGTGCAGCGCGGAGATCAAGCGACACTGTGCTAAGAGATCCAGTGAAGAAAACATTTGAATTCGCCACTGAAGTAATAACATAGCTGCGAGATCTAGTGAGAAGCATTCAAATTTCTCTGTTATTAACCGTAGATCCCTATTAGATCAAACAGCGCTGACGTGGGAACCAGGAGAAACATTTGTGCCGTGAATGAACAAGGATTTAATGTTGCACTTCAAAACTCAAATATTATATAAATATATATTTAAATGATATTTTTAATGTGATTACCAAAACATTATTTGTTCATCCTTCAAAGATTACCCCATTTATAAACCTGAAAGTTTCAAGATGTAGAAAAACTCAAACTTATTTAAAAATAGTTTTTCTTTTAATAAATAGGAAATTTCTCTGGCATTTCTTTCTTTTTGCTGTATCGTATCGAACCGAACCGCAAATTTTGTGAACTGTTACACCCCTAATGTATATATATATTATCATTATTTTTTTATACACTTTTAAAACATTTTTATTTTTTGCCTGCCGGGTATTTTAAGTTGAGGTGCTATTTGTTTTTATATTAGACTTTTTCTATATTTACTGTTGCACTAAAGTCCAAAAGTGAAGATTTTATGTTATTTATTACTTGATTGTACAAGCTAGCTCACAGAAGTGCTCTGTTTGTTAACAGAGTTGTTGAATGTTAAAATAAGGTGAATTAAATAAAAAATAAGGAACATCCTGGATCAGTTTTTTCTCTCTTCTTTATTCTTTTTTTTATGTATTATATAAGTATCGGATCGGGAGTCGGTATCGGTAGATACTCAAAATCAAATGCCTCGGACTCGAACTCGAGGGCAAAAAAACCTGATCGGGACATCCCTAATTATCAGGGCCCTGAAGTTCCCCGTTAGGTGGCCAGAACGATAACTATGTTAGCCTTCGGGCTATTAGCCACCTCAGGGTAGAGTAGTTGGTCTCTCTCTGATAGAATGTTTTACTTAGAGTGTTGACTGACGCTAGAGCTTCAGATAGATCTTATGTCCAGCCCATGGGACCATTTGACTTTTCTGAGTATTTCGCCCCTTGAGCTCTATTGAGTTTTCATTAGGTTGAGCGTTTCTGCAGCCCTTTGTATGGAATAATACAGACTATATTCTTTAGTAGGCTGTGGCTCCTCCGACCCCTCAGATAGATCTATGCTTACAGGCTGGCCCTCACCAGGGCCGCCTCTGTAGCTGGCCTAGGCTGTGCCAGGGATATTAGAGGCGTTCTGCTAAAATTACCATTTTTCCTCTGACCCTTCACTAGTGAATGTAGGTTTCTGGCATCCCTGTATAAACAGCCTCCTCCCATGGGAGTCGTTAGGCCAAGGCCCGCCACCTTCTCTGCATTCTGGGGTGACTAGAGTAATGCAGCGTGGTGCAGAGGATGGTTTATAAGGACATGGTAGGTCTCAGTTAGGCCTCCGTGGTATATAAGTCCTTTTGAGCAGGGTTAGGCCGTCCTTCGCCTTACGAAGAAGACTGAGTCTCCTGCCCGACCCTGCCGTGCACAGCTGGCCTACGGATTTAGGCCGCCAGTATGGGCTTCACTTACCTCGCTGAGCTACTGCTCGAGCGTCGGGTTGTAGGTGGTTGGCTTTCATTCAAGCCCCACTCCCCTAGGTTGGGCACAGATACATTTCTGTCACCCCATAGAGCCGCTGGCAGGCCCGCCCCCTAGTAACCTCAGGGTGAGGTGTGAGTATTCCCTTGTGATTCAGGGTATGTCTGAGTACTTCACTCCCAGTTCTGTTTATCCTACCTCGCACCACTATGGCTCGGGTTGAGTATGAAGTAAGCCTTCACTTCTGCTTTGGTTGAAGTACGCTCCCCTGTAGCCAGAGCATTGCCCTGAGCTGACACCCATGCGTAGATGGTAGGCCCCTGACTAACTGGGGCCTCCATTAAGGCAGTGTGGCGTATGTTGTACTCCCCTTGTTTTTAAGGGGTGCTAAGCTCTCTTGCTGAGTACACTGCCGTGGGCAATGTGATTAGGCACCAGGATGCTGTAGGCGCTGTGTAAACAGCTTATCTGCCAACGAAGGCTGCGCCATCAGGTAGTAGGCCTCAGCAGGCCTCCTTGTATGGGCAGCCCCCAATAGGACGCTGCAGGCCACTTCTCGAGAGAAATAGTTGGCCTTGGTGGTTCGGGTAGTTGACTCACCGGTGGGTAGTAGGCCTTAAACAGGCCTCCTCGGAGGTGAGTCCTAACATTGTGGGACATACTTTATAGCCACTACAGGTAGCTAGCTGTACTAGGCCGCCTGTGGGTGGGCCCAATAGTTACGTTGGTGTAGTATGGTTCCCAACAGTGTTCCTAGTAGGCCCAACCAGGCCTCCCTGATAGGCGAGTCCCCAGCTGGCTGGCCTTAGCAGGCCGCCTTGGAACTGTCACCCGGACTCAGCTACCAGTTGCTATCAGGTGGTAGGCCCCTCAGGCCTCCCTGAAGGTGAATTCCCACTTAAGATGGTTATCAGGTAGTAGGCCTCACCCGGCCTCCCTGAAGGCGAATCCCCACCTACAGTACATTGGCTATCAGGTAGTAGGCCTCACCAGGCCTCCCTGAAGACGAGTTCCCACATGCTGTGATTATCAGGTAGTAGGCCTCACCAGGCCTCCTTGTGAGTGGTTCCCTAGCGGTGCTGGGTTCAGGAAGCTAGTGGCCTCTTGCTATCATTTCAGCTGTCCACTGAAACTGCTTTAACTGTCCACTGAAACTGCTTTAACGCACCAGTGGGGCTCGACAGCCTTAGTCAACGGGTTGGCGCGTATGGTTGGGTTGCGGAGAGATTGTGAGATTGTGGTTAGGTCTCAGCAGCAGTAGGGACGTATAGGTCAGTAAGCTGGGCTGAGTTGAGTGGGGGACGGAGGGGGGTGATTTTGGGACGCAAGAGTCACTGTCTTCATGTTTTGTCATTTACGCCTGTGTTATGGAAATCATCATTATGAACAGCAGCTACGCTAATTATTTTCCCTTTGCTTTTCTACTGTTATCTCGGGACGCGAGTCCCGAGAAAATGGCGTTCGTCAGCTCCAGTTTGTATCCAGCCTCTCACGGAGACTTCAGATGCTCCAATCACAAAGCCTATGAAGTGACGACTCAACACGGGCGATATGGACTCTCTATGGTGGACGGCACTGATCCTCAACAACTCGTCTTAAGACCGGCGTGCATACTTGGACTTCCAAAAAATACTCTAAATGTTCTGATCCAATCTGACTTGTAATGCTGCCCGAATCATGCACTGTTCCTTCGTTGGCCAGAGGAGAACTGGCCCCCCGACTGGGCCTGGTTTCTCCCAAGGTTTTTTTCTCCATTCTGTCCCTGATGGAGTTTTGGTTCCTTGCCACTGTTGCCTTGGCTTTTTGCTTGCTTAGTTGGGGACATTTAATATTCAACAATATTATTGATCTGCCTTACTTAAGGTGGACGTTGACGCAATATCTTTTAGAAACAAACTTTGTTATATTGTTTTCATGTTATCACTGTGAAGCGCTTTGATACAATCTGTATTGTAAAAAGCGCTATATAAATAAAGGTGACTTGACTTGACTTGACTTATCAGGCAGCTGCTGAAGGCGAGCTTGCGCCCTGGCTCGACTAAAGTGTTTTTCTCTGCTACTGGTTCCCTCCCGGAACCTCTTTCCTGCCTACAGCCTGGTTTTGCCTACCAGGCGGACCATGTGCTTCCCTCATTGAGGGTCACTATGAGCATGCGGACCCCTGAGTCTGGTCAGACGGTCGCAGGCCTCTCGTGAGGCCTCCCAGTTAGATCAGTCCTTAGGCCTTCACAGGCCTCCTCAGTGTTTTGAAACATAGACACTGGGTTGATCCGTGGATCGAGTAGAGAAACTCCCATCGCTAGCAAGGGTTGTAAAGCACTATGCTGAGTCATACTCTCTGGGATAGGGTCATACTCTCTGAGATCCGGGCCGAGCGGTTCACTGCCAGCTTCGCAGTCCCTCGGGTTGGATGCCTTACCTAAAGGCATATTCCAGAGGCTCTGTCTTCGGACAGACAGGAAGTGGCCAGACTAAGTGTCTATGTATCTGACGCCAGGTCAGGCCGTCCTGGTGGCATTTCGGGGTGAGTACGTTCCCCTGAATAGTGACTGGCTGGGGTTCCTTTGGGTTCCCTAGCCACATTCCCTAGAAGGGACCCCTTCTAATTGAAGTTGTGGTCCTAGGCCTTTGAGCAGGCCTAGGTAGGCCTTTCATTTAACTATGTTTATGGAGGTTTTCCTGTGAGGCTTATAGCTTAGGCTATGACCGTAGGGAATGATGTCAATGACAGCCCAGTGTGACCTGAGGGTGAGTGGTTCTAGCATTTCATTTGAATTTGCTGGTTCGGACAGTTGTCACTGCCTGAGGGCATGCACTCCCCTTAGCATGGCGGCGTGGGTATATCGTTCCCCAAAGCGTCATTCGACGCAGTGCGAGTTCTCTTCGAAAGGGAACGTCTGAGGTTACGACTGTAACCTATGTTCCCTGAGAACAAGGAACGAGACACTGCGTCTCCTTGCCATGCCTCGGGGCCTGCCTGATGTACAGTCCCTTCAGACGATAAGGTGATTTGTCATGTTTGCAAGGCGCCCTTATATACTTCCAGGTCGCACGTTAATCATTCACGTTAATGATTCACGGGCTGTCGCCGGTCAATGGGATTGACGTGATTTGATAGTGATTTCAGACACCTGTCACGCCTGAGGCGTTCCCCAAAGCGTCATTCGACCCAGTGTCTCGTTCCCTCGTTCTCAGGGAACATAGGTTACAGTCGTAACCTGAGACGTTAGGCAATTGCTCAGCTGCTGGCGCGTTGATCGAAAATGAAGCGGTATAAACCCTCTGGTGCACAGGGACGAAAACTGAGAAAGCAACAAAATAAAAAGAAAGCCCAGTATAAAAGGTAAGTCTTCTCATCTCAGCCATTAAGGTGTCAAATGAAATAAATGTAGCCTACTTAGTGTTGTGCACAGGCATTTAAGCCAACTGGCCATCGGGATAACCGGGAGATTCCCGGTGACCGACGTGCTTTTTGGGCCGATACACCTCATAGCCTTTATTTATTTTTTGTCTTAACGGCCCATAAAACTCGTACATCGGCAGCCCATTCGTTTTGTTTTGCTTAATTGGCGGCGCTGAGTTGCTTCCAAGTATATAGCTTACTTACAAGTAGCCTATAGAAATTTGTACAAAACTAATTATGAAAGTTTCCTTTATTTTTCACTGCATTTGTTTTACAATATAGCCTATTATGTAGTAGTGTAATGTAGACAGACACTGTAACTAAAAGAGGTTTGAATTTTTCTTTGTTCAATTTGCACACTTAATTGCACCAGATTGATGAATTTAACATTTAAATTTGATTTAAACATGAATTAAACATTAAAATGCACAACATTTTCTTACGGGGGCACCGTAACCCCTTTAGCCTTGTAGCAGCCTAATAGATTAGTAATAATAGTAGTGGTGGTAGTAGTTGTAATTTATCTACTACAAGTTACATGGTCAGATAAAATGTATTTGTACAATGCAACTATGTAGGATGATAGAAATATCCTTGAATGTTATTTGTAGCATTTGTATGAACAATTTATTACAAATGATCCTTCAACTTGTTGAAGTTTTGGAGTGATTATAAGAGCATTTTTGTTTAGTTTAATAAATACTCATCATTTTAATTGGGGGCGGTAAAAATCAATCTCGCCTAGCCCATCCAAAGGGCTAGAGCCGGTCATGGTGTAGCTAACCTGTGTGGTGTGCTTTTGTATGTAAGTCATTAGCTTAGCTACATGCTAACATCAAACTCTATTGAAACCAGTGAAGCTGTTAAGCTTTTACCTTGAGCGCCACATTTTTAGAATGCCATGTCATGTAGCATATGCTGCAAAAGACGCAAGACGCAGGCACAATGGTCAAATATGGCAGTCTAATGCGTGTTTACATAGAAAGTGCAATGTAAAAACAAGTTCTGTGTGAATGGAACTATAGAACGTTCCAAATCACTCAATTTTGTGGTTCCATAACAGTTAAAATGTCGACTTAGAAGTCAGCTAACTATATGCAGGAAGTATGCAGCTCGCTAAGTTCTGGAATAAAGTCAGAGTGTTACATTAGAAGGTTACATTACCCAAATAACTAGAGGAAAGGGGTCGTGTTAACATCAGCTGATCCAATAAGAGAAAGAGAGTGAGGATTATATCCATTAATGGGATAATCGGTTTGTTTCGGGTAGTATTAAAGCATTAGGATGTATTAAATGTCTGGTGGTTTAGCCGTTGTTGGACAAATGTAGCAGTTTTTGCTGGCAGGTCTCGAAAGCTTATCCTCAAGAATATTTCTGCATTTCACAACCATACTGTGGGTTAACAGTGACATTATTCTGACTACAATGTGAGTGCCGCCCGAGGCAAAATTCAATACTGCAGTGCTTGCCAGTGTATTGCTATGCGGTTGCTAATGTGTTCCGAGTGGTTATGAAGTTGCTAAGGTGTATAAATTTCAATGATATTTTGGTTCCTCTTTTCTTTCTGTTTCCATCTCTCCCTCTCTCAGTGTCACTTTTAATGTGAACAGATCTTTTAAATTCATTTCTAAATTCACCCTGACATCAGTTTCCTCATAACTCATGTGATTTACCCTTGGCATGTACCATGTGCATACGTATCCAAGTGTGTGCGCGTGGTAAGCTGTGTTGGGTTTTGTCCCTCTCTCTGTGTTTACACTCACAGGGCCGATGGCAAATGCAAAATTCAAAGTCTGTGTGTGGTTGTGTTTATGTTGCTTATTGATGTATTTGTTTGTTATGTGTACTCATGTGTGTGAATCTAAAGGTGGTCTTTGTCAGCAGGGTTCACACCTGCTGTACTAATAGCTCCATCTGCATTATGGTCAGTACCTGTTGCATATCCTGCAAACAATATTTCTGGTGTGTGTGCTTGTGTGTTACTTATTTTTCCTTGGGTATCACTGAGAGGCCAAATCTAAATTCCATAAATAGTGAACAGAAAATAGAAAAGAAAAGGAGGGGCTTGTGAAATTGATGCCGATCTGTTCACTTGACCTGATTTTTCCAGGAACAACCTCAAAACAAAGCTTGCATGTGTGTGTTCTGCACATCTGTTTGATGTTGATTTTTTTTTTATGGCGATGGCCATATGTGAGCAACAGAAATACATTTAAGTTTTCATTTCAGGTGAACTATTTTTCTTTAAAGGTAAAATGTGTAATATCTGCATCATCAATAGAAATTCCCCAAAAAATGTGTACAATGAATGTTTTTTTTCCCCCATGAAATTCTCCATGATTAATCAGACAGTCCTGCCCCAAAACTTATGCCACTAGTTAGGCAAATGTTGCAAGGTCAAGGATGCAACAAAATTCTTGACATAATACAGGGGTAAAAAATGTATTACTTATAGTTGCCTATGTCTACATATTAAGATGTGATAGGAGAAAGTGAAACGAATTACACACTTCATTGTGACAAAGAGAATTAAAAAAAAGAGAGCAAGAGAGCAAAAATGATATAATGTGGCGATAAAGTGGAACAATAAGTGTGTGTGTGTGTGTGAATGAGAGAGAGAGAGAGCGAGTGTCAGCGTGGCACATTACAGTTGCAGGTAGACATGTCCAGGCTGTATCTGGACCCACAGGACCTGCAGTACCTCTCTGAGATATAAATCAGTGTGTGTGCGTGCGTGTGTGTGTGTGTGTGTGTGTGTGTTCTACATATCAGGCACATTCAGTGGACAATCTTTTTCCACTTTCACACAAACACGCACATTCCACAGTTAGGGTAAAGCCATTTTTCTTGCAAACAAATTTTCAACAAACAACAACAAATTTTATGATTCTAAAATTCCAATTCAACTTCTGCAGGACAATGTCGTCCCAGCAGTCCTTGCTTCACCTGCTTGTTTTAGGCGCGGGACGGGGTGTTTTTACTGCTTGATAAATATAAGCAGCACAGCACAAAGCTTCATGTGCTCACCGTCTCCTAATCAGGACCCGAAATAGATAAATATTAAGTCTTTTTAAAACAAAGAAAAGCGATGGCAGGATGATGGTTAGTATGTGCCAACAGCGGGAAACTGTACATTTGTGCAGTGAGCGGATGTCAAAAAGATATAATCTGATAACATGATCACTTTATTTAGTGTTCATGTAAACACTATATGTTTAGATTAATCAATCGAAATTATTTCATTCCGATTAAAACAAAGTGTCCATGTAAACGTAACTTATGGCGTAACTATACACAGCTCCTTTTATTGTTTCTTGCAACCTTCTCAGCTCAGGGTTAACCACACCTTGAGCAACCTAATGACCTAAAGCCTAAGTACCACGTTTTGACCCGCGCACTGTGTATATGCGAGCACACGCTTCACACACAAACACACTAGTGTCAATCTAGGTGATATAGGTGAGTGTTTTAGAAAATTATGTAAACAATTTAATGGTATTATTTCCTTCATATTTGATAATGACTAATATCAGAAAGTAAAACAAAGTGTCGTGTGTGTGTGTGTGTGTGTGTGTGTGTGCGTGTGTGTGTGTGTAAAAGTGTGTTTGCATAACCCCGACCTCTTTTGCGATAGGTCTTTACACATACCCTGAGGATAATTCTGATTGATGAATGAGAAGATGGATAGAGGTATGGAAAAACGGGTAAGAGAGCAGCTGACTCTGACACCCAGGGAGTTCCTGGTGAAAAAATGCAGCCCTGTAGGACATGCTAGATGAAAATATTTCTAATCTGTGCTGCTGATAAAGATGCCCGATCTGAAATCATAACCATAAATCTGTAACAGCTGATCTGATCTGATCTGACAGCATAAAAGTGATCTGAGGAGGAAACAGTTCCTGTTTTGGAAATGTTTACATGGATTTAACCTTAGATATGTGAAAATTATGGTCTCAAAAACTTGTGTAAAAATTAATGGAACAAAGAGAGTGTTTTACCAGTGGTCCAAATTACTCTATTTTTTTACTTAGAAGCCATATTCCAAGAAGCCAAGAATTAAGATGAATTACAGCAGCTGGTTTTAAACATACACGGAAATATACGGGCTGACTAACACAATGATATTTACTCGTCCTGACCTAGAATGGTAACTCTTACACCATCTAACCAGGCACGACATCTTTTACATACAAATCTGAATTTTTAGTCCCTAGAAGCCACAAGTAACAGGTCATTTTTGACAGTCGCTTAGTTCCCATCCACTGGAAAATATCACTGGTCTGGAAAATCAAAACTGTATATTAAAGGAAATTACTCAGGAAATTACTCACTGCACTGCATCTATCTGACACACAACAACAGTAGCTGACAGCAGATGAATAACGGGACCTCCATTTTTATTCCAAATGCCGGTTCTAACATGGAGCGACTTAATGCAGCAAGTTAAACTTTTCAATGCCATACTGTCGCTCATGTAACTGAAAGTCAACAGAGCCAGTTCTAAGTTGAACACTGATAAGTAGTGTAAATGACCTTTGTAGGTCACCTTTTATGAACACACATTCAGGTGCATCAGCCTTTTTTAGTCTGGTCCCATTTTAAAATCCAAACATTTACCTCAACAGTTTGGAGTACATACCAGATTTTCACACAGAAAGATAATTATAGACTTTCTCTGTGGTATTGAAAGTTGATCCTCAGTAACGGTGCAAATCAGATAACAACCACTTTTACTACATTCAGAAAGAGAGAGAGAGAGAGAGAGAGAGAGAGAGAGAGACAGTTAGCTGTGGTGAAAAGTAACTGGGGCAAAACCCAGATGAAACTGGAGACAAGACAAAAAAATTTGGTCTGTCTAAATTCAGTCAAAAATTTCAGTCAAACAAGTCTTTCACACACACATACACGTACGGTACACTCCTGGGCAAAAATAAAAAAGGGCCAAGTGTGCTACTACTTAAAAAGCCATTGCTGACTCAGAAAAACATCAAAGACAGAATTAAGTTTTTGGCAGAATACGGGAAGTTGTGTGTGGAGTGATGAATCACAATGAAACAAGAGTTGCATGGTGATGCTCCAGAGTGGGGCCTTCGAAAATCTGTTGAGAAATATAATTATAATGCATCTCTACCATAGAGAAACATGGAGGCAGAGGTGTCATTGTGTGGGGAACCTTTTTAACTGCTGGTATTGGTGAGATACTTCAAGGTGAAAAGTCATTTAATACTTTGGAGTACAGGAGAATATTACAGAATGGCTTGCTTCCAACAAATGAAAAGTTATTATCTAAAGAGGAATGATCAGATGTTATTTTTCAAAACAATAAAAAATAAGACAATGCTCCTGCCAAATTGCAAAGACAACCAAGAAGAGGCTTGAGAACAAGTCCATGAGGCCCATGTTTTGGCCTGTTTTCAACTACTACTATGTGTTTAAAGCCATTAACTTTAACACTGACTCATCTTCCTGTAAATAGCGGTTTGCAAGTTAGGGAAGGCTATTCCGTGATAAGTTACTTTATCTACAGTGTTTGTCCAGTTCTTGCTAATTTCCAGACCATTGATTTGTCATTAAAATGGTTAAGACCATTAAAAGATCACAAAATATTTTACCATTGGCTTGGCCCAATTTTTATTTATTTATTGGATTTACTTGTACAGCCATTAGCGGTGTAAATAGCAGCTGAACAAAAGTGTATTGGAACCTGAAGGGATGATGTCCAGAGAATTGCTCCGGTAGGCTAAATATAATACTTCAGTCATAACTGAGGGGGGCTTGAGTGAACTAAGGTCGTTCTGAGTTTTAGTTCTTTGGATTTTATGAAATTTGTTTGTCTCAGACCTGTTACCCGGGCTCAAGCGAGAGCAGGTCTGCAGCCACTGCCAGACTTGCACAGTAGTCTGCTGCAGGGCGGGACCAAGGGCCCAAGAAAACCACGCCGACAACGTCGGTTTGAGAAGTATCTGGGTACTCCAGTCCCTGAGACCTCACTGGACTGCCTCGAATCCCAGAGAAAATTGGGGAATTACAAAGGAAAGACGAGTCATTGAAGTCATTGTTTAAAAAAACTGCTAGTGGAAAAGTGTCAAATCTGTCTGATGAAAAGTATGTGATTGTGAATGATGTGATGTACTTGCAAGCCAATGATGTTACTCGTTTAATTGTCCCTAAATGTTGCAGACCCCTTGTCTTGCACCTTGCACACACCGTTCCATGGGCTGGTCATTTAGGAGAGCAGAAAACATGCACTCGCATCAGTTCACGTTTTCATTGGCCTTCACTTTACACTGATGTACAGATATTCGGGGCCCTTGTACCCTCTCCTTGTTTTCTCTACTCCCTTAACGCGCATCGCCATCGATATTGTGGGGCCAATCGAGAGGAGTAGCGCGGGACACCTGTACATCCTGGTGATATGTGACTACGTGACCAGATACCCTGAAGCCTTCCCACTCCGTTCCATTACCAGTCCAAAGATCATCCAAAACGTGGTACGGCCAGAATGCAAGAGAGAGAGACAGCTACAGCCGGGGCAGAAGGTACTACTACTACTGCCAACATCGACCAACAAGCTGCTGGCTAAATGGCAAGGGCTGTACACCGTAGTGAGGAAGATGGGACCGATGACCTACGAGATCCACCATCCAGATAAGGGTAAAGCCAAGCAGACATATCACATCAACCTGCTCAAAGAATGGAATGTAATCCACCTGTAATGCAAGGGACAGCGATGATGGTGAGGGAAGTGACGGAGGTGACTGATGAGGAACCAGAATCCGAAGCAAAGGCACAGAGAGAACCAGCTGAGATAAACCTGGAGCACCTGAAGGTTCCGCCAGCAGCCGGGGAGAACAGAGCTAATTCACCACACAATCCACCTCACTTACCCAACGCCTTCAAGACAGCGACCATTACAGAGTGCTGGAAAGGCTAGTCGATTCCTTGAAGGAGGAAGTAAAGACTATCCTCGAAATGGGAGTGATTGAGCCATCAAGGAGCGAGTGGAGCAGTCCTGTAGTCATTGTCCCAAAGAAAGACGGAATGCTAGGTGTCTGCATAGACTCTGCATTATCTCCTGCCTTCACGAATTTAAAACATGGATGTCCTCTAACTTTTTACAGCTTAATGCTGGTAAAACCGAAATCCTGTTGATTAAACCTAGATCACAGAGCTCACCCAGACATGACATTTTTCTTGATATAGATGGTATTGAGATTAGGCCTTCAAAAACTGTACGGAATCTGGGAGTTTTGTTCGACCCCACTCTCTGCTTTCACTCACACATTAGTCAGACTGTCAAATCATGCTTTTTTCACCTGCGGAATATTGTTCGTATTCGCCCCTCTCTTACCTTTATAGATGCGGAAACTGTTATTCATGATTTTATCACTTCCAGATTGGACTTCTGTAATTCATTATACAGCGGATTACCCACCAAAGCAATACACCGCCTTCAAATGGTTCAAAACTCTGCAGCACGTGCCCTCACATATAATAAAAAATCTGCCCACATCACTCCTATCCTTCACCAACTGCATTGGCTTCCTGTCATAAACCGCATCCAATTTAAACTGTTAGTTCTAGTATATAAAGCTGTACACGGCCCGGCACCCAAATACCTTGTTGATTTGGTACAGCCATATGTTCCAACTCGGGCCCTTAGGTCTAGCACTGAAAACCTACTCGTGGTACCCCGGGTCAGACTCTCCACGGTGGGCGGTAGGGCTTTTAGTGTTATTGGCCCTAAGCTGTGGAATAAGCTGTCCCCGAATCTTTGTGCGACAGACAACATCCGGACCTTCAAAAAACAACTTAAAACTCATATTTTCAAGGTTGCCCAATAAATCAGTATCTTTATCACTGCTTTCTCTGTTCTTCACTCTTCCAGCTCTATTTGCTACATACTTCGTCGTAATTGTATATTTTGATAAATAATACAACATGTCTTTCTTTGATTCATGTCAATCAGTGTATGCTTGTTTCCATCTGTTTTGTCTCTTATAAGCAGATGGCCTTTGTATTTGTTTACTTGTTGTTTGTTTGCTGTTTGTATTACATTGTGCGACCTTGGGTTCTTGAAAGGCACTATAGAAAATAAACATAGTATTATTATTATTACTTCCGCAAGCTAAATGCAGTCCCGTTTCGATGCTTATCCCATGCCGCGAATAGATGACTTGCTGGAGAGAATCGGACAGGCCCGATACATTACCACCCTGGACCTGTGCAAGGGGTACTGGCAGGTGCCCCTCAATAACAAATCCAGACAGTACACAGCATTCAGAACACATTCAGGAGATGTGTTCCTTTATAGGCTTGGTGGGCCGGTATTGGAGGTTCATCCCTAACTTTGCATCCATCGCTACACCGCTTACTAACCTGCTGGCGAAAGCAGCAAGGAGCCCGATTCAGTGGACCGAGGACTGTGAGGCAGCCTTCAGATATCTCAAAGAGAAGATGTGCTCCAGCCCGGTCTTACAAAACCCTGATTTCACCCAGAGATTCCTGGTCCAGATAGACGCCTCTGCCACAGGAGTTGGGGCTGTCCTGGCCCAGGGGGATGGGGGAAGGAAAATATCCAGTGTTCTACATCAGCAGGAAGCTGTTGCCCAGGGAGACCAGGTACTCGGCTGTGGAGAAGGAGTGTCTCGCCATCAAGTGGTCACTTGAAAGTCTAAGATATTGTCTCCTGGGGAGGGAGTTTGATCTGGAGACTGACCACAGAGCACTAACATGGATCCAGACAACGAAGGACCACAACTCTAAAGTAATGAGATGGTACCTAAGCCTCCAGCCATATAAGTTTAAGGTACGGCATAGACCAGGACGACAGAATGTGCTTGCCGACTACCTGTTGCGGTACCCGGACAGTACGTGACCAAGAGAAGAGGGAGGTGATGTGAGAAAGTAGACATTCTCGCTGGGCACAGCGCACACACACACACATGCCGCACCCACACGCACACTTACTCACCACGCTGATTTCCCTCCTCTCCGCTTGGTTGTCGGTGGAGCGGGTGCACACACAGCCCCGATAGCCCATGAACAGTTTCACACACTATATTTCCCTGCCGCAGTTATATACTGATCATACATTGTACAGCACACGCAGTTTGTCTCGTTTATGTGTCATGTATCCTGTAATTGTTTGTCGGGTGTCGCAAGTGTTTTGGTCTATTCAAACTGGCTGGTGGCGCCGGCAAAACCGATCGATTAAGCTCCCGCTCCCGCTTATGACGTCACTGTTGGCGCAGCGCCGGCGCACTACGTTAGAAGTCCGACGAAACCATTTGTGTTGTTTGTAGAGGGGCTGACAAATGAGGGAGAAAGTGTCATTCATATGTGTTATTGTGTTTTGTTATGTAATTATGATGTTTTTATGAGGATTTGTGTTGAAACCTGTGTTTATTGGATATGATGTGAATAATGATTTTAATTACCAAATAAATGGTACGCCCAGAGAAGGGGCGGAGTCTGGCCTATAAAAAGGGAGGCCAGACTAAAATTTAGGACTTGTTAACCAAGTCAACAGTGAGCGTGCAACTGTGCCGTGAGCAAACTACCAGAGCGAGTATATTGAAGATACCCTTTGTGTATATTTTGTTTATATATTTTTTTTTTCATCTTTATTTTCCAGTTTGTTTATTTGACACTTTATATATTTGGGTTTTGAAGATTACACTGTATATATCTTCACACCATCACTCGTGGACTTTTGTATATATCTTCGGTGCTGTAAATAAATTACACCTTGCACGACAGTGCTGTTGTGAGTAGAGCCATCCTTTTCTTTTTATATATTTATCACAAATGAACCCTCACGCTACCCAAAGCAAATCTCCAGAGGTCACTTTGTTACACTCTTATACTTGGTCATACTAAATAGAGTTACAGACTAGGAACACCTTTTACTTTGAGTTCAGTGTGTGGACCTTTATCCATACCAGCATCCAAAATAGACTCAATAGGCAGATGGTGCATAGCAAATTACCAAATGTGCCTTCACTCACACATACAATGTGGACACACCAAGAACCTGTATCCACACCCACCTACACCAAGAGCAGTAGACGCTGATAAACTCGATATGCTGTGAACTGCGAGTATGTGTTTGTGTGTAGTAAGGTGGTTTTGGATGATCTATGGGCCATTCTCCAGAATGATGGGATAGCAATCTTACAGATCCAAAACACACACACACACACACACACAAACCCCACTTCAAATATTTTATAAAATGGTCTGTCAATTTCTTCACAATCCTGTCTGTATCTGTCTGTATTCAAAACAAACACTCTGAACTGTTGTCAGTGACATACCGAAATCCCACCCATCCTGCCACCTGCTACTCAGTCATCTCGCACTTTATTACGGGCTGTAAGTAGCTATGGCGACGGGCCAGGTTGGCAGGTGAATGTTGAGGTCACTGAGGTGGGTGGGGTAAAGCTGTATGCCCCAGACATCACCGCACCACACACACTTACACATTAACATCTTCACAGAAACGACCTCTGCACTTCCAGAACTCATAGCTTTACAATCTACAACCAGATGCTGCCACAGTGACACACCCATTTATACAAGACAAACTCTTTGAACCACAAATCTACCATTGCTGTGGTGTTTTATACTTCAATCTCAGAATTAAAAATGAAATATAAAAAAAAAAGAAATACACCCATTTAAAAGTTAGGGGTGGGTAAGATTTGTTTCTGGTAATAGTATTACAATTTAAAATACCTGTTTTCTATTGTAATACATTTTAAAATGTAATTTATTCATGTGATGGCAAAGCTGAATTTACTATCACTTTTGAATAGAAAGGAAATCTTAATAAAAAACAAATAAATGAAATCGTATAGCCCCCAGTAAGATTAAGTGGTCTCAAAGTTTTGGACATCACTGTATTTAATTTTTTAGTCATTATCATTATCATTATTAGTATTAATAGTAGTAGTACATTAAATATAATTTTATCAACTCAATCCTATAAACTCAAATGAGGTCATAATCTGAAAGGTCAATAAACCATGAACATTTTGAAAACAAATCCTAGTGTTGATGCCAACCAAGACAATGACACAGCAGGCATGGCAACCACGGGAACAATCAAGCATATCTTTGTTTACTGCCAAATACACACGCTGACACAAACTCTCAGAGAGAAAGAGAGAGAGAGATGAGCATACGAAAAGAATAAAACACCATATCGAATTGGCAGAATGTGGCAAGCGTGAGAAAGAACAGAAAGAAAATAAACAGGGGACACAGGACAAGGTTCACACGGTGATTAGGATAAAGACAAAAAATACATGCTGCAAAAATGGTTCTCAATATTTTTTTGTCTTGTTTTCCTATCAAAAATAAAAAAATAATAATGATATACATACAGTATAAGCATTCTACAAGATAAATATAAAAATAGTTTTCCCCCCTTGTTTGAAGCATAAATCTAAATTTTGTTAAAATAGCCTATCTATTAATATATATCATATATACAGTATTATTATATATTATTAATAAAATATTTTCACCTATTTTTTTCAGTTATTTAACTTATTTTACAGATGTTTAGATGTATTTCTGTAAAACAAAACAAAAATCCTGCTTTAAAATGATTTTGGCAGTGCATACAACATTCAAACACACATCCCTCACAAAACCCTCTTTTTCCCCTTATTTCTGTTTCTCTTTCAGTCATTCATTCATTCATTATTCAGTGTAGGAACACAGGTGCACCTGTTTCAACTGACTCTTTTCAGACTAGCAGCTACAGTCAAACACACATAATCCCCAACTTCGCTGACACACACACACACACACACACACACACACACACACACACACACACACACACAAACTTCAGTAACACCCACCAGCTCGCTCACTGAATGTCTGCCCTTTAACAGAGAGAGGAGGAGGCAGTCAAAAGTCATCCGTCTTTTTTCCTCTTCAGCTGTATTGTGTTTGTAGTGCGTCACCTGGTGGAAAAAAGAAAGGATAAAAAGCCTGCAAATGGAGAGATGAAAGGCAGAACAAAATCAAAGGATGAAAAGGAATGGAGGGAACGGGAGAGGTGGAGTGCACACAAAATGAGCAAAATAAAGCAGAGGATGTCGTCCAAACTGAAAAGGGCTTTTAAAGCTGCCCTCCCCTCTAAACTGCTCTTCAGTCCTGTGTGAATGTTCGGTCTTTCTGTTCTCAAGCTCAGGAGACAAAGAGAGAGGATGGAGAGCAGCTAATAGACGAGTGAAATTAAGGCTGAATCGGGACAGTCAGAACAGTTTACTGACTGCATGTTCAAGGAGTGTTACTTGCTGAAATTTTTTTTTTTACAATTAACATGCAGAAATACTGAGGAGAGAGTGGAAAATATTATATCATGAAAGGCACATTACTAATTGTGCAAATTATTTATTTATGACCATTATTTCTAATAAAAAAAATATTTAAGATGATAGTTGTAGTTTAGTACACTAAAAACTAAAAATGTTTTGTCTGTCAGTACAACACAAGTGAATGTGTGCACTGTATATATGAATGTATATATATATATATAAATATATGAATTTATTTAAACAAAAAATAGTAAAAAACAGTAACATTGTGACATTATTACAATGTAAAATAACTGTTTTCTATTTTAATATACTTTAAAATATAATTTATTCCTGTGATGGTAAAGCTGAATTTTCAGCATCATTCAGTCTTCAGCGTCAAATGATCCTTCAGAAATAATTTGAATACACTGCTCAAGAAACATTTGTTATTATTATCAATGTTGAAAACATTGTGCTACTTAATATTTTTGTGGACACAGTGATAGATTTGAACTTTCTATTCATCAAAGAATCCTGAAAGAACAAAAGTACAGAATTTTTTTGTAACATTATAAATATATTTGCTTTCACTTTTGATTAATGCATAATTCAATGCATCCTATTAATATATACATTGGTCAGTAATGATATGGTCCCAATATGTAACACTTCACCTTTAAATATGTTTTTTTTTTCTGTTTGTATAACGCACAAATGAAGGTGAATGTTTTCTATAAAAAGGTAAAATGCAGTCAGTTATTATTAAACATCAAGTGTGAACATTTACTTTAATATCCAGTGTCTTGCAGTTTCCTCTGATTAAATCAAAGCTGTAACTTACTCTATAAGCATGTGTGTGGTTTTCCTCACTAGCAATCACGCTGAGCACATTAAAGTACTTACAACAGCTCTTTATGCTCCTCTGAGACTAACAGAAAGAGAGCGAAAGGCCCGAGAGAGAGACTGTGTCTTCCACTGCCCACAGTGTTGGTCAGTGTGTCTGAATTCCCCACAGAGGCTCATATCTCACACAGTATGACCTCACACCATCCTACACACATACACAGTTAAACAAGTGAGCTAAGGCTAAAGAATGGGACACAGTAAGTAAAGGGGACAAAACATTCTACCCACAGTGTTGAACATCCCACAATGCAGTACTGTTTTTCCATTTCCTCCCCCGTTCTTTCTGTTCTTTTTCATTTAATGGGGATTTTGCTGTGGCTGGCAGACAGAAATACACAATACCATTTGTTTCTCAAAGAGAAACGGATTAAAATTGACCATGGTGTCACAGCACACAGTAATTCATCTGAGTGTTACTCTGGTATGAATGCACTGCCACCTACTGGATGAATGACACAGTACAGGGGATAGGTGCATTCTTGACTGGACTTTGCTTATTTGGAATTTTTTGTTTTTTTTGACCAACACCATATTGGCACTTATTTCTGGGTATAGAAGTTTTTAGGGCAAGTCATTTGAGCCATAAATGTTGTGTTACTAATCAAATGTTCGTCAAGATAACATTGACACCACAAGAACACAATGCCACTTCTACGAGGCGTATAAATAAATAGGTTATTGCCCAAACATCTATCACTTTATAATGAAATACAACTATACAAGGTACACACTCAGCAATCATTTTCCACTTACCCCCTTAACAAGGTACAAAAATTGTCACTGGGCCCTTTCAAAAGTTACACCATTGTACCTTATTTAAATTATACATGATCCATCTAATCTTGATAATTACCGTCCGAATTCAAATTGGCCATTTATTTCTAAAATCCTGGGAAAATGTGTTGCAACTCAGGTCCATGATCATAACAAATTGTTTGAGCAATTTCAATCTGGCTTCAGTCCCCATCATAGTACAGAGACTGCTCTTGTTAAAATCAATAATGATTTGTTGTTGGCAGCTGACTCTGGTTTTTTAACCACACTTGTCCTTCTCGACCTGAGTGTGGCCTTTGATACCATCTTACATAAGATACTCCTTGACAGGTTAGTTTCTATTGAGATCCCTGCCCTGGTTTAGATCATATCTCTCTGGTCGCACTCAGTTTGTCCAACTTAAAAATTTCCGATCAAGACCATCTACAGTTACTAATGGTGTTCCTAAGGGTTCTTTTTTTTTGAGCCCGCTTCCATTCATTATCTACTTACTCCCTCTTGTCCATATTTTTAGGAAATTTGGTATCTATTTTCACTGCTATGACACCCAGCTCTACCTGTTTTCCAAACCCTCTGACTCTTTTCTTCCTTCTTCTTTGTCTAGCTGTTTAGCTTAAATTAAAGATTGGCTTTCAGATAACTTTTTGAAACACAATAGTGATTAAACCGAGGTCCTACTTGTAGGCACAAGATCTACTCTGACAAAATCTGATTGTTTCTCTGTGGATATTGATCATAATGCAATTTGTCCTTCCCCGCGGGTTAAGAGTCTGAGTGTAATTCTGAATAGTACACTTTTCTTTATGCCTACTACACTTTCACCTGCGTAATATTAATCATCTCCGCCCTTCCCTCACAATGAACAGCACTGCAATCCTTATTCATGCACTGGTTGCACATATCAATCATTGTAATGCGCTTCTTAATGGTCTTCCTTCCAAACTTCTCTATAAACTTCAGTTGATTCAGAACTCTGCAGCTCGTGTTCTTTCTAGAACTCCTTCTACTGAGCACATTTCACCAATTCTCCAGCGACTACACTGGCTTCCAGTGACGTATCCTGTTGATTTAAAAATTCTGCTTGTCACATTCAAGGCACTTAACAATCTCGCTCCTCCGTACCTTACTGATCTTCTTAATATTTCTACCCCTTTGGTTGGTGGTGGTGGGACTCAAGATGTTTTCCCTAATGAACTTCTCATACCTCTGCTTTACCGATATATTACTCAACTCCTGAAAGGATTTCTGCATGCCTTATGGACATATCAAACTGAACGTCTACTTGTCACCTTAATCTAGACAAGACTATCCTCCTCTTCCTTCCTCCCTCACCTCAGTCGAAGGTCAAGCAGTCAATGCCTCCAGGTGTGTTCAAAATGACCAGCTCTCATTTGTGAGTGACATTATGACTGACAGATCTTCCTTTATCCTTCAAAACATATGGGAAAAGGGCCCTACCTTGACAACTAAAATACAACAATCCAGATTCCCTAGTTGTTTCATTTCAAGACTAAAGTACCCTTTACAACTACCAGCATCTAAACATCAGAAAGAGACATTTTATCTGCATAGAAACCACTGTGGGAGAGAGTCACTTCTAGTAATAACATATGTGTTCAGCATGTAAATCCTGTATAGTCTGGCTCTAAGGATACATTATCTGGATGTTTCAATATCAACATGAGCCTCTGAACACAGATATGTTCTGATTTCAATCATTTGCAAGAAGCCCAAAATATCAACTTCACTTTTCTTTTTACTTTCCATTAGTGGCCAACGGGCCTAGATCTAGGTCATGTTATCCCTATACTATTAAAGACAAGATTGTTAAAATCGGCTATACAATAGCCCTACGCCTACCCTTTAAAATAAATGACTCTCTCACAGAAAACCAGTCAACCCCTATTTAGATGTCACTTTATGCAATTCAAATCTAGTACTCTTAGCTGTTTAGTATATAGTAGTTAGATTATGATTCAGATGACAGTGAGTGATATTAAAGGGGTCATATAATGCCATTTTTGTACAAGCTAATATGATTCTTTAGGGTCTAAATTAAAAGTTTGTAATATACTTTAATTAAAAATTCTCATTAGTATTGTAAGAAAACATTTATTTTACCTGGTCAAAAACAGCTCTGTTTTCAGCACACCGGTTCAGTGCATATGACTTTAAATGATAATGAGCTTTGCTCACCCCGCCTCTCTGTTCTGTGCGTACACCGTTTGTAACACAATAACACAATAACCATAAGGCGTTGTTCATTATAAACGTGGGATTATGAATTATATTGAGAACGTTGTACATAGAAAACATGCCGTAATGTACCCTGAGTGTAAACCGACGCATTCATCGTGAAGCGTGCAAGCGATTTCCAAAGATTAATATAAATATTCATATAAAGGTTAATAAAACGTTACACTCACTTCAGTTCTTCTGGAGGTTCAGCAGGAACACGAATAGTTGGTACCGATCCTTTATTCAGGAGCAGCTTCTTAGCAAAATCAGTTTTATACTGATCCTCGTTTATAAAGCAGTCTGGTGAGAAATGATTCGCGCAAACATGAAAGCATTGACGTTGCTAGTGGGGAATATTCCCTTCGAAAACAAAACTCAGCCACTGCGTCTTCAGTGGTTCGGATTTAGGAACATAAAAATGACTGCTGTGTTCCTTATTGCACCCAAGAACAGAACACCACAATCGCTTAGACTGCATTCTGCTAGACAGTGCTCCACCATTATCAACAACGACCGCGCCGGTCCACGCGGACTATGATTGACAGCTCGCTCACGACCGAGGGCGGGTCTGTGTTGAAACGCTGCTGTCAATCAACAATCGTGGGAGGGGCGTCCGACCGTGTGACGTCACACGGACGAACGGCTTGATTTGAGGGAGGGGAAAACATAAGGAGATTAAAACAAAAACACTGGATTGATTTTTAAAATTTTATGATGCTTGTGTACAGGCACTGCCAACACACATTTCAGTACAATCAACTTGTAAAAGTGCATGTATCATTATATGACCCCTTTAAGATTTAGATGCAATCCTTTTAAAATAAATAACAACACTGTAAAGTGCGTGTGTTATTGGCATGGTAGATTTATTTGCAATGCAGAAATGCATAACTTTCACTGTTACTCACCAGTCCTTGAGACGATAGCAGCAGGTACTATGGGTGCTTCTCAATTCTTATTTGTGCATCCTCGTTTCCTTTCCTCGTGTCTCATCTCCACCCCCTGTAGGATGCGAGGGAAGGCTGCAAGGAAAGAAAAGGAGGAAAGTAGTGATGTGTCCTCCCGTATCGAGGCTTCGAAGCGTCTGTCGAGTAATCCGGGATGATTTCTGTGAAGCGCGCATCGAGGCTTGTGTCGGTGACGTATGTGGTGACGTTTGAAGCCTCGCGAGCCGGCTGTACCACGTGACTGCTTCAGAAAGTGGTTCGCGGTTTGGCGGTCTATTTGAAATATAAGGGCCAGAAAAATGCAATGGATTCCCACACTTTTCATTTTGACCCTGTCATTGTATCATAAAGACAGACACCATATAAAAGTTTATACTTTTAAAGTTATAGCATCACAAACATCATTGATTAATTCATTCAATGCTTCAGACACCAAAGCCATAGTGTCATTATAATCACACTGCACGTTTTACATTTCTTGTCCACTTGATGGCACAATAGAGCAAATGAAGCACCATGAAGCTTGAGTGAACCAACTGGATGAAACGCTTCAATGCTTTATGAAGCTTCATCTCGCCATCACTAGAGGAAAGGCATATATCACACTTAAATATTATGTTATAGGCTACTCCACTAAGTGAAGCATTTGAGTTATCTTGAAATTTGTCTCAAATGAAACATACTGTATGTGTAGAGGTGTTTTTTAAAAGACTTTTTCCATTAACTAATGTCCTTCACTTCAGAAGCGCGTACTTGCTTTCCTGCCTGTATTATACTATTATATAGCATGCCCAAGAGCATTCGAGTGCGTAGGGCGTGAAGGAGCGTTTGATTGGTTGGACCTGAGGGGATACGCCCTTCACGGAACGAATTGGTTGAGTGAATGATTCAATGAATCATCAATCATGCAGTAAGGATCAATAAACAAAGCAGTGAACAAATTTATAGTGAACCGAAAGAGAATGAATCATTCTCCACTAAACAGATGTCTCTGTCAGGGTGTGAATTGAATGAATACATCAATTCTAGATGAGTAAATTCCAAATGTTAAAAAATAAAATTGTTTCATGAGTATGGGGCATTTGCTGTTAGCCTGGTAATACCAGACTCTGCTACTTCACTTTGCTTCGTACACAGAGTCTGGGATAGCATAATAGAGAAGTGTTTTCTCTCTCGCTAGGGGGCGCGTACTGAAGTTTAAAATCATTGGTTACCCGTAAGCCAATCAGATAAGTTTGTTTATGACGTATGTTATGCGCCGACACAGCCGCATCGAACCACAGACATCATGCATCGAACTCAAATCTATGATCGAACTTCCACTGTAAACACTTGATGATGCGAGCGAAATACCCGAGTGAACATGGCTGTAAACGACTTTTTTGATCTGTGAGTGATGTAATAGAATGACTGCTGAGAGAGAGAGAGAGAGAGAGAGAGAGAGAGAGAGAGAGAGAGAGAGAGAGAGAGAGAGAGAGAGAGAGAGAGAGAGAGAGAGCGCCCCGGCCGCGCGCGCGCACTCCCACGTCTACAAACAACACGAGCGCTGTCTTGCTCTCTCTCCCTCGCGCATATTCATAAAAATCAATCGACAAGATAGTAAGAGGTCGGAAGACCGCGGTTTCACGTGGAGCATTTGGAGATTTTTAGAGATTATAGACTCTAGGAACAACATCTCAATGAACAACATCTCAACTATAAAAGGCCTGTCTCATATAAGTTAGACGTCTATCTCAAGTACAAGCCGGTGCAGTTCGACGATTTGGGCAAATAAAAGCCCGGGCTATTATTTGAAGTTTTACGGTATTTAAGACCTGGAAAAGAAAAGAGACACTGACCTGTCAAAAGGCTCCCCAGTTTCTCGCTGACGATCGGTAATAGTTGATAAATTAAACTTTTCCCAAAGGGAGTAGGGCCACAACATCACCTCCATTCAAAATGTTTAATACACACTCTTCGTGTTCGGGCTTCAGTTTGCTAATGCCGGGAATATTCTCCACAACAGAGCGAATTGCATCCGCGTCTCCATATCAGCGGTCGTTTTCGATTTCCCTCCCTGTAGTGATGTGTCGTTCATGAACGATTCGTTCATTTTGAACGAATCTTTAATATGACTCGGGACTACCGAGTAGTCTCAGAGAGTGATTCGTTCATTTTGTGTTGACCACGCATGCGCATTGCGCAACATATGGTTTCTGAATCTGAATCTGTACTGGAAATGATTAGTTCATCTCTCTCGAGTCTTCGGGTTCGGGACGGGTCCGAGTCTTTCGTTTTTCCTGTCAGTCCCATAGAGGCTATGCTCTCAGTACCAGAAAGAGAAATGATTAGTTCATATTTCGAGTCTCGAGTTCGGCCGGGTCCGAGTCTTTCGTTCTTCCTGTCAGTCCCATAGAGGCTATGCTGTCAGTACCGGAAAGAGAAATGATTAGTTCATATTTCGAGTCTAGAGTTCGGGTTCGGCCGGGTCCGAGTCTTTCGTTCTTCCTGTCAGTCCCATAGAGACTATGCTGTCTTTACCGGAAAGAGTAATGATTAGTTCATTTTCTGAGTCTTCGGGTTTGAGCGAGTCCTTCGTTCTTTTGTCACGTGACTTGTCACGGTATTGAATAGCCTACTAATTCACAACCTTTTTACAAACAAGCACATAGTTAATGTATAATATAATAGTAGTTAATTAATGTATAATATATAATAAAACACACCACAGATGCACAAGAAACATTTAGAAAAGAGACGAACTGGGACAATAATAAGATGGAACTTTTATTTTTCAGATAATGTTTATTTCACATATTTTGTATTTTAATTCCTAAATATAAAACAATATACAATTCAGACGCAGTCAATAATACGAATCTAATGTTGTATTTGATGCGAAATACCAGCCGTCACGTGACAAAAGAACGAAAGACTCAAACCCGAAGACTCGAAGAAAATGAACTAATCATTTCTCTTTCCGGTACTGACAGCACAGTCTCTATGGGACTGACAGGAAGAACGAAAGACTCGGACCCGGCCGAACCCGAACTCGAAAGATGAACTAATCATTTATCTTTCCGGCCCTGCTGTATCACACACGGCACGGCCCAGCAGACAGCACAGATCAGAGTCAGACACTGAGTCGACAACGTCTCGAGACACGAAAGGAGGAGAACAAACCTGATAAATATAAAGTTGCAAAGGAAAGAATGTCTCGGATCAGGAGGTGAGGTGAACTAACAGAATCAGACTGCAATAGCCTGAACTTAAGACCCAACAACTAATCAATTAATACAAATTTCCGTTTCTTATAATTTGGCTTTGGCTGCATTACCCTAGTTTATTTTTATTATTTTTTACAAATGTAATCAACATTTTCACAAGTACTAGATGTGTTGGGATATTTAACATGCCATTTTAATTATATTATGCTGAAATGAACGAAATGAACGAAATGACTCGAAAAAAGATTCGTTCATTTTGCTGAACGAGACTTAAAGATCCGAGTCAGTAAAATGATCCGAACTTCCCACTACTATTTCCCTGACCTAATCTTAAACACGGCGCTTACCGACTACGTCACGGCTTTCAGCCCGCCCTCTGTTCGTTGATTGGCCAGGCTGTTTTCAGGCCGGTGGAAAACAGAAAGATAGGCTGCTATCTCAGACTGACTACAGGAGCGAAATGAAATTAGCGGAAGTAGGAAGTCTGACGTAGTCAGGCTAATTTGCTGTGGCTGGCAGACAGAAACAAACAATACCATTTGTTTCTCAAAGAGAAACGGATTAAAATTGACCATGGTGTCACAGCACACAGTAATTCATCTGAGTGTGTTACTCTGGTATAGAGGCCAGCACGGACTTTAAACTTAGAGATCTGCACTAAGCGCGAACCCGGCCCGTAACTTACCCGAAATAATTTAACCAGATTCGAACGTTTCACCGAGGCACAGCGGCCCCCTCATCAGTCAGCACCATAGACTGTAAAAAGGTCAGCACCAGGGGCGCCGAGCTTAGAAGTCGCCGAGCTTAAGTCAAAAGTCCGTCATGTGCTCCCGCACGCACTATTTCTATGAAGGTAAAAGAGTAGCAAAACTCGAGAGCACGTAAATGTGAATTTGAGAACTTGTACAATAAATATTCGTACCTGTATGTGAACGCAGACAATAGTCACAAACCTGTATTCTGAATTTGAAGCTGCAGACTAGTCACAAATGTGTAAAATGCCATTCACAGAAATACAATGACAGTCACAAACATGTCAAATATATTTGCACTTCTTCTAACAGTCAAATTCGCAGTACAACCTCAAATTGGCACTTGCAACTTCTCAAATCTGTCACTGCAAGTTCAAATTTCACGCCTTGACTTTTGCTACTCTTTTCGCGATATATGAGGTGCAAAACTCAGAGCCATAGAGAGAAAGAGTTGCGACCATAGACAGTAAAAGAAATGGACACAGCGACCCCATTGATTTCAACGGAGAAGACTTGAAGCCCGATTATTGCACTTCCTGTCTGATGTCTGAGCGACTGCGCAGGCTCAAACTGAGCGTGACGACAGTCTGATTGTTGAAAATCTTCTAGTAGCTGTGCCAAGACAAATCTGAATCCCCTAATTCCTCAAAAACGTTGTTGAAATATTTTGTCCCGTTGCTTTTATGGACTCTCTATTTATGAGCTTCTCCCTTGACTTTGTGCCTTCATGTCCCCCCGATTGCCTCATAGACAGTAAAAGATTGCCGCGAGCTTCTCCTCCTGTCTATACGGTAATGTCTCTATTGTGCGACAGAAAGTCCCGTGGTTATGACGCAATCTTTAGCCTATGTTTACAAAAACGGCTTCTACGGGGTCGTAACGTAAGATACAAAGTAATGGAGCATTTTATACATTGTCGTGTTTCTTTACACTCTAAAAAATGCAGGGTTAAAAAATAACCCAACCTTAACCACGCCGCTGGGTCACTATAGGACAGAACACGCGCTGGGTTGGTTTGACCCAAGTGCTGGGTTTGTCCATTTAACCCATATTGTTGGGTCATTCATTTGACCCAACCAGTGGGTGAAATTGACCATCTTGCTGGGTTAAGTCTTACTCATGTGCTGGGTTATTTCCTGTATCATTGCCTTATTAAAATTAGTAACAATTATTTTTTTATATTACCGTACTAATGTAAAATAATGATTGTCTCTGTAATACAATAAACCAGAGAGGCCACTGTATATGTGATTTCAATCATTTATTTTATTTTTTTACATTTTTAATACATCTTTAATATTTTTTTGTAAACAATTATTACAATTTTACAATGTATACTCATTCTAAGGTAAAAAAAACATAACGGTTCATTAAGTAAGGTCTTTATACACCACTGAAAACATAGTTATGTATATGATATTGCATTTCTGTTAACAGATCCTCCTAAATACAGTATTACACAATGCACCTTTAAAAGTCAATAAGAAACTAATTTGAACTATTATACGATTATGATTTCATTTATTAAGATGTGTTGATTTATTAAGAATAGCTACAAACATTTACAATGCGCCTAAATATCACAGGGTTTTCCTCACATTTGACAGAGGACGATTCTTTTCCATTAATTTGATACACTGCTTCATGTATTTAACATGAAAAACAAAATACAACTTTGAAACAAAGATCACCAGCCTCCAGCAAAGACTCGGTCTCGATGACGTGGCCTGGAACAATGGCAACGGTCTGACGTGTGCCCCTCGTCGCATCCCTGATGCTCCAGTCATTTTGTAAATATTCATCCATGTTGGTCCCCAACTGTTGATTACACACAATCACTTAGAGTGTTGCAATATAACTGTCATGCAAGTTTTTTTGTGAAAGTATTTATATATTTTTTTATTGCAAACATTACCAAATATGGCCAAATGTGAAAAACAAACAAAATGTATATTTACACATCTAAATAGACAATTAGCAGTCTAAAATAGTCTGGGATTCAGGATAAGACAAAAACACGATTTGGAAAATGGATTCATGATGTACTCGCTCATTATAAACATTTTGTAAATTTTGAACACAAAAAAAGTTATGGACTGCAGCTTTAAAAATTAACAAAAATCTATTTAAAAAAAATGCAATTTTATGTTGCAAACAGAGATTGCACCTTTAAATATTCTAAACCTAAATTAATTTCATAGTTATCAAGCATATCAAACTTACAGGTTGCATGTCAAGGACCTCTGAGCCTCTGTGGTGGGTCTGAAGCCCTTTCCTCCTCTCCTGTAACGTTAGATGGATGGGGGAAGCAGAGTTTGCAGGACCTTCAAAGCCATCAGCTAAACAATATGAGCATAATAAAGTTGCATTATCATTTAAATAGTATGCTGTATATAATAATTCATATTTCTAAAGTAGCATTTCTGACTTTTCTGCCCTGAAATTATTCTTAGTAGGCCTACCTCAGGTCCTAACAACTTATAATGGGTTCAGGGCGAGAACATGCTTAATATGAAATCGATTTATTTCTCATTGCCTCAGTCGCCGTTTGTAAAGATTGCACGTCCGACGTCATACAGTTATTATTTGATTTTTTTGGGTAAAAACGATCCTGGTTCCGACATAGACATTACAGAAGAAACACGCAGACTGTGCTGGAACTTAGCCCCGTCGCTTCTTCTGACGAGAATTTCTTAAATGTGCCAGCAGACTTTAGTTTCCACACAGACTAGACTTTTTTCCCGCAGTTTTTACGTACGAGCCCTATAGGGACATAAACATAGGCTACTGCGCGTGCACGGGTTCATTCAAAACGCTTTCCTCACTTTTAATTACTAAACGTCCACAATAAATACGATATTTACATGATGAAATTAAAATTTAAACTACATATTTCATTAAGGCTGCTGATATAGCTGGTGTACAATGTGGCATTTTGTCAAAAAATCTAACCGGCTAGCTGTTACTAATGTTTTACAGAATAAATACGTTATAGCCTACCCCTCGCACTTCCATATCAAAGACTGTATGCTGAACAGTGAAATTATTAATGTTAAAAATATTGGTAAACATATTAACTTACCATAAAACACTGCCTGCTCCGACCTCCGAGTGAAGTCCTCCTCGAGTCAGAAGTGAAGAATCCAGAAAGTTCCGCAAAGAATAAACCGGTTGCTGGGTCAAAATAACCCAACCAGCTGTTTATTTGTGAATTACCCCCTTACAACTCATTTTACCCAGCATGAGCAACCCATTAATGTGTTTACAGTGCCCCAAACAACCCAGCATTTTGACCCAGCACAATCAACCCAACAATTTGTTTACAGAAACAACCCAGCATTTTTTTGAGTGTAGAAATAAATAATCGACAAATTAAGCCTTTGGACGCCTCAGATGTAAAGTTATTCGCTGTAAAAGTGACGCCAAAATGAATGGGAGTCAATGGGATGCTAACAGCAGGTGAAGTTCTGCTACAATGGCGGCTCCCGCGAGGCTTCAACTTCCGGCTGATGGATTACCCCCTTGGTTGCGACACTCCCATAGACCGCCATAGGAACTTTGGAATGCGGAAGTAACGCGTGTCGTGGAGCAGCCAATAGTTCCAAACACTGATAGTTCCAGCATTGAACCCCATCCATTTTCAGTGCTTCCGAAGTACGCTCGCTGGTAAATGAATGAAATTACTATATTTTTTTAACTTTTACACACATTAGCCGACCTCTCGTGAATCTAGTCTGTATAGTTATATTTTATGTAGCCAGTTTTAGTAAATGTTTATTGGAAGATAATAGGTTAATTGCAGCGATAGCTTACGTGACCAACACTTCACTAACGTTAGCTAACTTACGGTAACCTGATGTATATAATATATAATATTTTTAATAATATTCTATATGTATGTATATATATATACACGGACGGACGAAAGATGGACGTGCGAAGTCACCGTCTGGTTGCCGATCGACATCAAGCGGCCACGCGGACGCCCTGCAACACGATGGCGCTACGACAAGACCTGGGACACAATTGGATGGGGCTCGCCCAGGACCGACAGACCTGGGCAGATCGTTGTGGTCTGCGCTGACCATCTTTGGCCGGCGAAGACAGACCGATTCTGAGATATATATATATATATATATATATATATATATATATATATATATATATATATATATATATATATATGCCTATATATAATATTATATATACATACACACACACACACACAATTCATTTATTTAAATGGGTTAGGGTTATGCATATGTGCTTATATGTATTTAGGAACATAGTTTATTCACTCATTAACTATCTCTCCGGTTTAATTTTATGAAGAAGATTTTTCGGTTGAATATTTACCAAAAATTGCTGTATATAGTAGGGTGACCAACAGTCCTGTTTTCAAGTCCTGTCCTGGCCGTCCTGGCTGTTTTTTATAAAGTGATGAAAATCTCCTGGTTTTCAAAAAACTGCTGGGAAAGATCAGCTCTACAGCCAAATATAGATGGTCAAACAAGGAGGATGAGGAAGAAAAACAGGATAAAGAGGAAGAAAACTAAAGATATAAATATATTTTGTTAGTTCGTTTTTGTAAGAGCTATTTTTGTTCAATTTGGAGGTCTTTCTTTTAGTTATTTATTATTTATTTTTTTAATACAGAAGAGATTATTATTTCTATCATTATTTCATTCATTATTTTTGAAACCTGTCATTATAAAACATGTTGAGTAACCTCTGAGAAGCCTATGTGAATTTGTGTCTTGCAATATAACAATTTTCTATCCACGCAGAGGAGGGATAGCCTACTTTAAATGTATTGAAATTAATAAGGCATATTTGAGTAAACTTTGAGTATCATTTGAGTATCTGTTTGCCGGGCCGAGTGTCCTGGTTTTTGGTAATCAAAATATGGTCACCCTAGTATATAGTTGTTGCTTTCTACGTTATGGGAGCAGTCTATTTCCCTCCTAAATCATTCATTTGTACATACACAGCGTAATTATTTATATTTTATGTTGGTTGGAATTCTGAACGGACCGCCACTGCAGACCTCTTTGCGTGATCACGAAGGTAGGCTAATGGCTGAATCGGAATTTATAAGCAAGATCACGGGAATCAATAGCCTAATGCAGCCCAGTTGTGCTAAAATAAATATCATGAGACGTCCATCATCAGATGAATGACATGGAAAAGTTAAGTTAGAGCCGCTAAAGCCAGTGCTACTACCCATGCGAACATGAACACTAAGCTTTTCCCTCCAAAAATATAGCCTAAAACTTATCTAAGTTGTCACCCTGCCTCTCCAAATGCAAAACTGACATTAACAAAATGCAATAACAGCTTAAAAAGTACTGTGTGTTTTATTTTATATCTACCGTTTAATAATGCAATCGCTGCTGTCTGTCCATAGAAGAACATGACAGCCCGCGTATGTTTTGGAACTATTGGGGCCTACATGAACCACATGACAGCCGTCGCGGCGACATCAAAGCGTGTCGCAACTCTTTCTCTCTATGGCTCTGGCAAAACTGATTTGTGCACTTGTAACTCATGCTGCTATTCGCCTACTTATACTACGCCCTAAAAGTATGTACTCTTTTTGTGAAGAAAAAGTACATACTTTTGAGTGTGTAGCAAAAGAGTAGGCAAGCTTTGGGACATACTACTTCGCCATCTTTAACGGACAGATCTGTCGTGTGCATCCTGTCACTGTAAACTGCCCTGTCAATCATCTTGTCACAGTTAAAATCCTCCATTCAATCTAATATAACTTCTTACCATTTCGGAGAGAATTGTTGTCGCACGTTCATCTGCCAGTCATGGGGCTTTCATGCCGAGACTCAACTCATGTGTTTGGAATTTGAATATAATAATGCATTTAAAAGTTAATGGCTAAACGTATCTTTGCAAAAGTTCACTTTCGTGAGGTTAGAAACTGATCATTAATCACTCAAACCCCTTTATCTAAACCTCTCTACATAACCGCCAGACTCGCGCGTCCTCCATGTCTGTAGTTTTTGAAAACTTTTCAGTCGTGTTTGTAGTTCTAACCGAATCGTCGTCCAAAGCGCGATGGGTTGTGGGCAATATCAGCCGTTAGAGTGTGCATCGATCTGCACTTCGGATTCTGACCGGATATAGTAGACCATACGGGTCTCTTTGGGACACTCATTTAACATACTACGATTTGGGACGTACTAATAGAGTGCCGAAGTGATGACGTCACTTTGTAGGACAACTCGGAAGCTAGCGGCGCATGGGTTCCCTCGATCGGAAAGCTATGCATTTTCCCCGTAGACTTTTGGAAAATCGCAAAAAAATAAGATCTGTGTTTAACAAAGAGTTGTGAGCCTTACACGTTTTTTCTATCAAGATCATCTTTACAAGTTAATCCAAAATTTATACATTTTGAAGCTTATATAAAGTTTTAAAAAAACACAAGCAGACACAATAAAGTTTAAAAAGCCACAAGCAGGTTATAACTGTGTGTTCTATGTCATAGATCAAAAAGTGAAAATATTTAGAGGCTTTGTTCACCACAGACCTTATTTCAGGCGATTTAGCAAAAAAAACATTCAAAAATCCCATAGATTTTAGAGCGAGGGAACCAGGAGGGCTAAAATGCTAACTCACTTCCACGTTTTGGCCTACAGAGTGACGTCATCACTTCGGCACTCTATTCTATTTAGAGGGGGGGGGGGGGGTCAAAGGAGCCGTTTTATTGGTTGGCGCCTAGCCAATGAAATGGGACTTCTATTGTACGCAATGGTGTCACGAAACCCGACTCCTCGTGGATGTTCTGAAAGGCTAAAATGAAAGGTTCATATTCTGCTCAATTGCTTTTCTGTATGCTTTATTTATGGTGTTTCCTGAGTTTGGTCTTTTAATACCACTGTCTTAATTTAACGTGTTTCATTCATATTCTGTGCTCATCTGCTTTTCTGTAGTATGCATTATTGGCTTTACTAAGTTTGATAATATCATTTATGTCTTTTAAATCAGTCTAATGCATTAAGCCATCAGAACGTCATCCACGAGGAGTCGGGTTTCGTGACACCATCGCGTACAATAGAAGTCCCATTTCATTGGCTAGTAGGCGCCAACCAATAACACGGCTCGTTTGAACACCCCCGCTCCCTCCCCCCTCTCTCTCTCGCCGCCACTGAGTTACAAGTGCACAAATCAGTTTTGCTCCTCATATATCGCGAAAAGAGTAGCAAAAGTCAAGGCGCGAAATTTGAACTTGCAGTGACAGATTTGAGAAGTTGCAAGTGCCGATTTGAGGTTGTACTGCGAATTTGAATGTTAGAAGAAGTGCAAATATATTTTACATGTTTGTGACTGTCATTGTATTTCTGTGAATTGCATTTTACACATTTGTGACTAGTCTGCAGCTTCAAATTCAGAATACAGGTTTGTGACTATTGCGAGTGCAAATCTCAGCGTTCAAGTTCAGATTTTTATTTGACAGGTTTTCACATCGGAGCTGTGAGTGTAAATGTTCACATACAAGTACGAATATTTATTGTACAAGTTCTCAAATTCACATTTACGTGCTCTCGAGTTTTGCTACTCTTTTACCTTCATAATTTCGGTCACAACACCGCAAGCAGAGGAGGACGGCTGAAACTGCGCACATAGGCTAACGTTACTTTCTCTCTCGCGTGCGTGCTCATATAATTACGATCACAACACAGCAAGCAGCCAAGCGGCACGCAAACTATATATATATATATATATATATATATATATATATATATATATATATATATATATGTATTTATAGCCTATATAGTTTTTCTAAGTTACAAACCCAAACCCGAGGCTATTAAAGTCCCTGTAAAGGCAATTCTAAAAAAAAACTTCTAAACCCATTATAAATGTTAGAAATGTATTGCTAAAACATATTACAAAGACTGTGAACTATGAATTACTGAATTGTGGAGTTAGACCGTTAAACAGTTTTTCACCATTGCTATTTTCCGGATTTTTTGGGCGGGGCTAAAATGGGGCTCGATGACGCACTGGAGCCCCTGAGCTCATGGACACGCCCCTACTTGATGACGCACTGAGGCTGGCCCCTCCCCTAACAATAGAGCACATTCGCATCAGTTTGCCGCTCAATCGCGAGACGAGTAGGCCTATTACTAATTACTGTCAGTACTATTAGTTACTACAGCCTACAGTTTGCTAGCTAGTTACGCCTTCGACACGAAAATGCGTAGGCTACTACCTGGATGTGATCATGTACAAAACAGATCGGTGCCCTTATTTAATTTTCCCGAAAAACGATCACATCAAGAAGAGGTGGATTAATTTTGTGAAGAGCCAACCTTGATCGATGGAGAACTGAGGATCACCAACACCCGCCTCTGTAGTGATCATTTTACACGGGATAGTTTTATAATGTGTCGTCTGAGACAACTGGGATTTACTGATAATCCGCAGTTACTGGTGAATGGGGCCGAACCGACTATCTCCCGCCTCGCCCTTCATCTCCCCGTCCCGAAAGCAGTAGGCCTATCAGCTAATATCACTGTCGGCAGCGTTCCCGCGAGTGGGCGTGTTTTCAGCGCAGCCAGCGGACACGCCCCCAGCGTTTGAGAGCAGAGAATAATGCTCACTTTTTCCAGATTTTGATAGCTTACTTGATGTACTTGCCGGCTTTTTTTATCATTCAAATTTGACTGGGTGGCTAATAACACATTTTTCTGTGGTGTGACAAACTCAGAACATATGGAGCGAATTATGTGCCAATATTAAACAAACAAACCCAGCATTTTGCAAACAAACTCGATCTGCTTTGCAAAGGAAAACTCGACTCGCAAACAAACAGAAAGCAATTTGCAAAAACAAAAGTCGATTTGGGCAAAAATGCAGTGGAATAACCAATATTGTGTTTTACAAATATAAATAAAGCCCTCCTAAATTAGTCCTTGTGATGAGAGTTTGTGTTTTGGTGATGCTGTCGGCTTGGCGCTAGTATCACGATAGAAGATGCGGAAGCAAAAGTGCAAGTAAAAACTCTTTTAATGTCACACAGGAAAAGGTCAGGGAACGCACACAACAAGTAGGTGACGCAGGGACAAGATGGTCAGTAATCCAGAGTGAAGTGCCGTGGTGCAGAGTGACGATATCCAGACGTGAGACGAACCGTGGAACCAGACTGGAAACAGGACAAGACGATGACGGGAACAGGATCACACACGAGGAACATCAAGCAACGATCTGACAATGAAAGGAAAGTTCGGTGAGTATTTAAAGGTGAGAGGATAGGCAGCAGCTGGGGAGATGATTGCGATCAGCTGGATCGCTGATCCTCCTGATCAGAGTGGAGCCGCCCACTCACACACACCCACACATTAAACAACAGAAACACGAGACTAGAAGGAGCCAATGAATTTATAAACCGTGACAGATAGTCTGTTTTGATCTTCTTTACCTCAGATCGTTTTTAGATTAGTCCTAGATGTTTGAGCGAAGTTTTGTGACGATGAGAGATAGTGAGAGACAGGTGTGTGTGTGTGTGTGTGAGAGAGAGAGAGAGAGAGAGAGAGAGAGAGAGAGAGAGAGAGATGGTGTATTTAGGTGAGGCAAACACTATGAGGGTAAATCGATCGAAGGTAAATCGAAATAAAAAAATAATAAAAATATTAATCCCATTAAAAAATGTTGGTGGTTAAGGGCCACTGTGTCATGCCAATGTGCTGATTCCTCCCATCTTCTATAGCTAGCAGAGTTTTGTGTCTGGCTAATGTGCTGATTCGTCTTATCTTCTATAGAAACAATCTCTTTCCGAAACCCTGAATCCAGCATATTAGCCATTTCAAGGTAAGGAATACACAATATTAGTGCATCAACATTAACTGTTAAACATTACTAGTAATTATTATTATTATGTGTGTGTGTGTGTGGCTATGAAAGTTAAGTGTCGCTGGTGTCATATTTGTGCAAAGGAGAACTTGAAAAACATCATACCGGATCATCTTGAGGTTAGGATTAGGTATAAGTCAAGGGACAGGAAGCACAGCTCCAGTAATAAATGATTTTGGCGCAGGTATTGAGAGGTATTGAATGGTTAAGGTTAGGCTTACAGTAAGGGTTTGTTGTTGTTCGTTGTGTTGATAGGTTCTAATCTCTATAAATTATCTGTGACCTGTACTTTGTTCTACTACAATGCAAGTAAAGAGATAATTGTAAGTTTTCCTTTTGAAATAATATGGTTGATTTACTAACATTATATTTAATTTATTTAAACAGCAACTTCTGCCTGAGGGGCACTGCCATTTTATTTGCACCTACACACCATTGGAGATGGGTTTTACAGCCTGTATAAAACTTCAACTTGCCACCAGAGAGGAGGCAGAGGCCTGGTTGGAGGACTTTCAACAGTCCTCAAGAGTGACCTTGAGAGTGGACAAAACCTATTCTATTATCGAGAATACGGTTCGGCGAAACAGCTACCGAGTAAGATTTACAATAGGCATGTTTCTTCTTTTTGTAATTGTTTAAATAGTCAGAGCTTCAATTAAGCATTTCTATGTTCAAAGGTTGACATGAAATGCTAGCACAATACAAGACAGACGGGCTCCTCAAAAAAAACACACACTGTCCTGCTGTGCTCTACCTTGTGCTGAAAAAGCACAGGCATAGCCAGAACAGGAAGTCCAGGTTGGCTATTACACGTAACAGAACAATAATTGAGAGATTAACATTAGATACTGTTTAATCCAGGTTACATGCTCATGTTTCCTTTTCATATTTTATAGATCTAGTGATACTCATATTAAGGAGGGTTTATTGTTGCATGTGACCATCAAACATCACCACAACCACCGCCTTGGCTGTTCCGAGGTCTTACAGCATCGGGATGTGGCCAGAGAGACCGTGGAGAAGCTGGAGAAACTTTTTCAGAGTGGGCACTCACCCTCCTCAGCCCTAAACACCCTGAAATATGACCTCCAGGAGGAGCAGGGTGATTCATATGTGTATGCCTCTGCTGATAGGTCCATTTGTCCTGATGTACTATTCTGCTACCGGTCAGTGTCTTATTTGCTTATTCAAAAACAAAGATCTAGTGAATAGCAGTGGTACTCAGTGGTAGGAAATGGAGTCGTCTCGATTTTGTGCACATGTGCAGCTAAAACCATAACACATTGACAGTTGATGAGCTGTTAAATAAGGCTTTGCTATACTGTCCCCACTAGAAATATTTGTTATTTATTGCCTCTATAGATTATACTACTCCATTTTTAAGAGGGAGTATGGAGCTTCATCAGGGGATGCCATGCTTAAAAACCTCCAGGAACGTCTGGAGGTTTACAACAAGGAACAGTGTAAAACATGTGCACTGATGGAGTCCACCGCTGACGGACAAACAGTCATCGCTTTGTGCACTCCAGTCATGAAGAGGATACACAGACTGGAGAGACACAGTGGAGAAATGCTTTTTATGGATTCATCAGGTTTGTCCTGAAGGCAACACTGGTAGCAGGGTTATGTTTTTACACATGTATGTTTTTTGTCTGTTTCATGTTGAGATAACCTCTCTTGTGTTACTAGTTAAATAGGTATATACATATTCCATGTACCCATCATAGGCTCTTGACAGCAGACCTCACTAGTCTGAAAAATCATTTTGGATCTCATTTTCAGGGGACCCTAACACATCGTGGGACTGAAGTTGTTGTTTTATTTATTTTTTTATTCTCCACAATCCCTTCTTTTTAAAAAAAACTAATTTGACTTTAAAAACTTGTATAGCTAAATAACATTTGTTCATTTCTGTCAGGAAACTGCGACCGAATGAATAGCCGAATATTCCTCCTGCTAACCCATTCGGCTGCAGGTGGGTTGCCACTGGGAGTGATAGTCACAACATCTGAGTCCCAAAACACCATTGCAGTGGGACTCAAGTTGCTGCAGTCTATACTACCAGGGGATGCTTTTTATGGAAGAGGAGTGCTAGGGCCAAAAGTTTTCATGACCGATGACTGCAAAGCCCTGCGACAGGCACTGCAGAATGTGTTTCCGCAGACCACTTCCCTCCTTTGTGTCTTTCACGTGCTCCAGGCCATGTGGAGATGGCTCTGGGACAGTCAACATTGGTTTAAAATCCCCAACTGTTCTCTCAGCAAATCTCTTTGCTTGAAGGTCTTACTAGTATGTATTAAGACACTTGATCTAATATTTTCATCACAGGTGCCGAAGGGGGGCCGGCAGTGGCTGCAGGATATCTTAAAAAAAATGGTGTATGCCATGTCACCAGAGGAGCTGGAGGCCTCCTACCACCAGGCTCTCCAGGACCCAGTGGTGCTGAAGCACCAAAGGTACCGGGACCATTTGACGGCAGTGTTTGCCCAACGCAAGGACTGGGCTATCTGTCTACGCACGGGCCTTCCAACGCGGGGCAACGACACAAATAATTTTGTTGAAAGTGCCATGAGGGTCTTGAAAGACAGCATCTTCCACAGGTAGGGATAAAAATGTATAAAACTTTATTAAAGGTGATACACACTCACACCATTACGTGCAATTATTATACTGTCTATTATAACCATGCTTTTTATCTTTTCATTTTTCGTGATTCAGATTTTCTTCTGTCGATACAAGTCAAAATCCGAAACCATTCTGTTCTCTATTGTCTTCCCTACAGGTTGAAAGCTTACAATGTCACTCAACTGGTCGACTTCATTTGCACCAGACTGGAGGCGTACTACATCAGGAGACTCATCGATGTAGCAAACGGAAGGACTGTGAAGCGGAAGTTCAAGTTCAACAGTGTGAGTCCTGACAGAATAGTCAAGGTGTGTGCTAATTTTACTACCAGTGAGTTTAGAACCTAGAAGGATTAGTGAGGGGTTTTGTAACGCAATAAAGGGATCCTATTTCAGTGTCTCAATACCCTCCATTGTTTCTAGCTTTCGTTAATGTCTTACCATTTTGTGATTTACAAAAATACCTTTTTCTAATATTATTTTCAACATCTATCTCTTTTTTTTTATATTCTAGGAAGATGAATCAAACTACACTGTTCGCCGTGAACAAGGAGGCGTTTATCTGGTGAACATTTTGATGGGCATGTGCACCTGCCCAGCTGGCAGCAATGGTAATGGCAACACTCTGTAATGCAGGCCTTCAAGCTGCAGGGAGGCCACCATCTTCCAGTGATATCCTTCACAGCAAAGAAGTCCTTCTATGAGATGGCCACAGGTATTAGATTGCTTGTTCTGAAAGGTAATTAGCTTGTTTTTTGCAGCTTACTTGTAGAGGGGCAACTGTAGCTCAGTTGGTAGGTTGTTTAGTACCTGAAGGGTCAGCAGTTTAAATCTTCTCCTGTGTGTGACGGTGCATGTAAAACACCACACCAGTGCACTTGATTTATGATGCTGCGCATAATCATGGCTCTTTGTACCTCCTATCTTGTCTGTCCAAAAAGGAAAGCTTGACGTACCAGACAGCTGGTTTATGGGCTTGCAGTTTGAGAGGGAGAAAGACTGCCCAACAGTTCCACTCATTGCAAGTAAGTACTTTTCAGCAGGCCAACTAATTGAACAGAACAGTGGGCCATATGTTGTAGTATTTTCTGTATTTATCCTTTTCCAATTACATGCCAGGATCTGAAATTAACATGTGTTTCTGTGAAATAGGCACCCAAGAAATAGGCACTCAAGCTGGAACATCCACTCCCACCCATGGCACCCAAGCTGGAACACCACAAGACGGCTCTGGAACTGAAGCATCATCTCAACGTGAGCATCTCAAAGGTCGTCTCAGATCAGTGTTTAATGACCTCGTGGACAAGCTTCAAAATGATGAGACCTTCCAAGCCCCAATACAATCCTTTGTCTCATCCTACAAGTCCATTCTTACTGACAGCGGCCTGATTTAAGCATTGTCTACCTTTGGGAAGATGAGGAATGCTGCTGCAAGTAACATCAGAATGCAGCCAAGAAAGGGTCTGCAAATGAGCACACAAATAGGCGTGCAGCCTACAGCTGTTGCTCGTCGTAAGACTCCGCTGGGGGGCAGACGGGCGCTCATCACTGGTAGACCTCCAAAAAGAGCCCAGAGGGAACACAACTATGGGAAGGTAAAAGAGGGGAGTGGTGCACTGCCAAGAAGACTGGCACCACACTTCCTTGCCCAGTGTGTCTCTACTTGTGTGTCCCTAGGTAGCCAACACAGCAAGAAATAAACATACTCACTCTGACACACACACACACACACACACACAATTACTAATAACATAACACAATAATTACTAGTATTTTATTTATTATTATTTATTATTAACATGCACTAATATTGTAATAATGCACTAATATTACTAGCACTTATGCAATGTTAGGTTCACAATAAATAAAATCTGTCATATTTGAATCATACGTGTGGTGTTGTTTCTACAATTGGCTGACTGCGGCTTCATTCATCTGTGACAGCCTATTAAAAATGTTATGCCTGTGACTTTACTTTGGTAATAATTTGGACGTAATAGTTTAATAAAATAGTTTCTGTTGAGCAGGCAGGATACAAGTTAGGACCAACAAATCACAGTTCTTAATGAACTCTGTTGACTGTTCTGTTAATTTTGCTGCTGTTCTAAGCCTATTTGCTGGTTGGGAAAACTTGTAGCCTATTTGTTAGAGGTGGTTGTCAATGTTACTCCACTGCAGTGTACAATAGTCATTACATGTCTCACTGTTTTCCATACCTAGTTCCCTCTGTGTAATTGTTTGTATTATTTAATGCAGTGGTTCTCAATCCTGGTCCTTGTTTTAAACACATTTAAAACAAAAAACAGCCCAATTTTCTTTTAATTTTAAATTCTCATTCATTCTTATGATTTTTGATTTTAAGGGCTTTTTTCTCTTACATTGTTTTCTCATTTCTGTGTATGAAATGTGATATAAATAATAGAGAACATATGAACATTGTTACATAAACACATGCATCAAAGACAGAAACTTCAAAAGCCCTCTGCTACATTATACTAGTACAACCAGTTACACAAGCACACCCTTTTCAATATACAAAAATATCAGTCCCACCATTTAACAAGTTATAGAGTTCTGCTTCCCACAGTTAAACAAGATAAAGCTTTTCACACATGATACAGAAACCATTACAGAAATTCTATTGGATTTAATGGTTTTCATGGGAATTTTATTGGTTGTAATGGGAATTATAGTGGTCTCTGTGGGTCTCTACTGATATGTGTTGGGTTCTATTGGTGGGGGCAACACGATCTAAACAGGCTATGAAATTGTGAACTTGGATCTTAGTAGTCTATGTTGGATTGACTTCGTTTACTATATATGTCTCAGGTGTCCCCAGAATGTGTAGGGGAAGGTATCGCCTTTTTCACACTTATCACACTGTTTACTTACATAATTCACTTCTGTTGGGCGCCGGTAAAGACGATCAAAACAGACTAGCCGACCGACAGCCTGTCATGAACGTGAGATGACGTTTTACAGCCAAATCAAATAACCAATCGGAGGAGAGCCCTTCTAGCCAATCAGAGGCGAAAAAGGCGGTACCTTCCCCTACCATCCTGTGAAAAAAAATATCGCAGGTCTGGCAATTCCACCAACTGCGGTAAACGTAGCCTATAATTTATTATTTAAAAGTAGCCCACTTTTAACATTTAAAAACAGACATTTTCAAATTCCAAGCTTGTAAAAGGTTCTATTGGTAAGACTGACTTACTACAGGTAAAATTGTGGCAATACCTTCCCTCATGTATTTACAGTGGGCCTACACAATTATTTTTATATTTTTATTTTTATAAAGGGTTTTCGGTGACTTAGCCTACAGGTGAGATTTTGCATTATTCACCTGTAGTAAGTCAACCCTGGTTAGGAACCTACAAGCATGCTGTAGCCAGCTATAGGTCACCGAGGTCTGACCTCTTTATTTTTTAGAGGTGTGTATAATAGCCTAAAGGTTGTGAAATTATTGCCTAATTTAGTAGTAACTCGACTTTAGTGCTGCAAGGAAAATCCACAGCATCAAGATAATATTTTAATGGCCATAAAGTGTGAGATAAGATGCAAGTAGCCTACCGTAGCTAAACATTTTATAATTGACAGCTGTTTTAAGAAAGAAATGTTAAATGACCAACAAAAATAATCAGGCAAACTAATAAAATTGACTAATTTCACAATTTTGAATTGAAAACAGGCCAATACAATTTACGTAACATTCATGTGTGAAGTTTTATGGAGGCAAATAAGATACATAACTATTTGAAATTTAACAGCCACTGAATAGTTAGTTTTGAAATATTTTTTTTGAAAAACATTTGTCTGAATTTATTTGCTCTGAATTCACCCCTTTGAAATTATTTTACTTTGGAAATGTATCTGAATTGATTTGTTTCGAATTTACCTCTGAAATTTAAATAGGCCTACGAAAATTCTTGATTTACATTTTAAAAACCGGAATTTCGATTAATATTTTTGTGCTCACAAATTCAGATACAAAAAAAAAATCAACTTACAGAAATTCAGATACAATAGATTCAGGTTGATCAAATTCAGATCTCAAATTTGACTTCGGCGTACCCTGACGTGCACCTCAAAAAATGTAACAACGCGTCAATTCTACGCGGACGCAAGCGCTGTGATTGGTCTGCTAGAACCGCTCCCTCGGGTTTCACATGTTCCCTCTGCGTGCATCGACGCGGACAACGACGCAGAAGTATAAATTAAAACCAACGCGTAGTCTACAGCGTAGAGGCTCCGGCGTAGGTCCGACGCAGAAGTATAAATCAGCCTTTACTCAATCACACTTTATATTTAACCCTTTCATGCATGAATTATGATAACCTCAGTCAGAATTTTTTCCTTGTGTTTTTATTGCTCTCAGGGCATGAAAAACAAGATTTGATTTGTATTTTTTACACATATTTTTCAAAGAGATTTTCAGATGTCCACCTTTATGGTTTAAACTGAGGAGAGACTGTATTAAATATAATACAGTAATAACAATATTGTGTGTATTTAACAAACCAATCAATACAATTATATAAAATCATGTGAAAATTATAAAATATATAAAGATATTGCAAAGGTAATTGAACTTCATACAAGTTGAACTTCGCGAATCTTTGATATCAGAACATGAGGACATGATTCCATCAGAGATCTCTACAGCCTGTCAAGGTACAACTGTGGAAACCCAACTCAGATGCTCCCTCCAGTGTACCAGAGTACGTCAATTTACCCTTATTAGCCGATGATTCGGATAATGTTCAAGATGGACACATTTCTAACATAGCTCTCCTCTGAGAAAACAGCGATCAGGTGTTTTCAATCTCATATGAAATGAGCAATGCTGGGGGTAACGCATTACAAGTAACATGCATAACAATCAGATTACTTTTTTGATGTTAAGTAAAGTAATGCGTTACAAGTAACCTGCATTACGTAATCAGATTTGTTTTAATGTTACGAGTAATGCATTACAAGTAACATGCCTTATGTAATTAGATTACTTTTTGATCTAACAAGTAATCCATTACAAGTAACGTGCATAACAGCAAAAAGTAATCTGATTGCGTAATGCACGTTACTTGTAATGCATTACTTTACTCGTTAGATCAAAAGGCAATCTGATTACATAAAGTAATGCATTACAAGTCACATACTTTATGTAATCACATGACTTTTTTGATGTTAATGCAAATTACATCCCAATAACACAAATACATTTATTTACAGTAAAAAAAAAGTCACTGCAGATTAAGTATTCAAAAACAACAGTCACAGTAGTATGAATTGTAGCTGAAATATAGCCATTGATGCATGAGGTCCACAATAGTGGACAGATGACTAATTAGAATTTTCTCCCAATCTAAAATCAATACTTGGAAAATGTAATTGTGATATGACTCATTAGATATTGCTTGATGCTACAACACTTTTTTTTACATGCATGAGTCTCCTAGGATAAAGGAATGGGTGGATATTCCGGATCAACTTGGCTGGCCATTGGCCATCTTGGTTTGGAGGGGGAAAATAAATTGACACACAACGGCTTGCCACTTGGTGTCAATGTATAGGATGATGCATCAGGGTCCACTCTAGAGGTTGATTTGCAACTATGCCATCAAAACCCAAGTAAAGAAAATGTTTTTTTTTAATAGCTGTCCATTGTAGTGACCTCTATGTATGAAAGGGTTAAGTTATCGGCATCCCTCATGACAAATATTTGTTGGTTACACTTATTTTTAACGGTATTCTTTAGACATTCTATCAACTACTCTATAAGTAACATTGCACTGTCAGTATTAGTAGACTTTTAGGAGTAGGGGTAGGGCTAGAATAGTAGAATAAGGGGTTAGGTAGAAGTAGTTGACATACTTGCAAAGTTACTGAAAACTCTGTTGGACGACCATCAAAATAAAGTGTCAGATACATACAGTCTACTAATACTCTACTGAGAATTAGTTGGAATGTAGGTGCAACATTAATTGTAGACAACATAATATCTAAAGCAGGGTACCATTTTTATTATATTATATATATATATATTTTATATTTTAGATGAAATACAACTACATGCCAAACCGTTTTTTATTTCTCATACCATACTAGATTACAATTCTAAACAGAATACTCCAAAATATATAAGAAAAAAAAATTAACAGAAGAAACATAACATCATTAAATAGCACATGAAATTCAGCAACATTTTCCATCCACACGTCTTAAACTGCAGTGTCATCAGCAAAAATTCCAGAAAAAGAAACACTGATTTCAATAACAACCAGTTACGGGTGTGTCTTTATGTGAAAATCTTAGAGTGTTTAGAGGAGTAATGCTAGCCTCAGACAGATGACGGGGAGCTTAAACCTCACAGCATGGAGATGCCACAGCTGCCCTATGAGAAACACAGTTGTCTTCGCACAAATCAACTCTGAAATTTAAAAATAAAGGGATGAAAAGACTGAGTGTTTGTGTATCCAAGTTAGTGAAAAGGGGAGACAAGAAATTCTCAGTGTCTGGTGGTGTGCGTTGGTGAGAGAGTGATCTAAAGCAGCTGCAGGGTCAAAGAACCTCTCTGTGTCATAAACCATGAGTAGAGACACATACGGATGACCTCACAGTTTGTCACTCCGGCAACAAGGTCACTAAGAACAATCATACTTGCACACAAACAGAAAGTTAAAGCCAACACACAAACTAAAACGAAGTTCATGGATAATTTACAAAACATCACATGCCCTCTTCCACACCTGACAAACACACAACCATAAGTGCAAAAACGCAACAGTGCTGATGTGACTCACAGTTTATAGTTTGACATCTCTTCGAAAGTTCTTGTGGACGTCCTATGAAATAAAGGTCTGGGCAGCTCGGATGCTGAATTTCAAGTTTAACAGCAATGACAAGACCAGCCTATATCAAAACCAGCAGTTGTTCAGTAAACATCTTTCAAAAATCCAGTTAGGTTTTATTCCAAACAGCTTTTTTTGTTAAGTTTTTATTTTATTTCCCTAAACAGGAAATGTACAACACAGGAAGACATCCTGAAGGCTCTTCACCTTTACAGAACACTTTGAACTCTGTGCTGTTGATAGTGACACATCCTATCCAGAGGAGTAATATGCAGTTCAGTGCTGTAATATTTCATAAAGGAGGTAGACGCACTTCATCACATTTTGACACTTCAATGTCAGTGTAAACCTCCAGCACGGTTCACTGTTGTGTGTTAGGAGGAAGTGGGGGGTCTTTATCATCATACTGTGGGGGCGGAGTGAGAGGTTCGATGGTGAACACGTTGCTCTGCTGGATATCGCTTAAGCTTTTCCTTCTGAGGTTGTCCGATCTGATGCGCCTAATTTTAAGGGGAATCAGCTTGCGACTTGGACGGCTGTTTCTGCGGCCGCCCGCTCCAGTGCTGGGGTCGATTTGGGATGAAGGTCTGCGTGCTGGGCTGGATCCATCCAGTACGGTGTGCTGATCTTCCTCTAGCTCCTCATAGGCTGGCAGCTGTGTGACGCTGTTGTGTCGCTCAGAGGACTGAGTTATGGGATACTGGCCACTCATAACCACCTCCTCATAAGTGGGCACCATGTAATTCTGAGCTATTTGATCCATTCTAGATACAAAAATAAACACCCATTTAAAACCATACACAGCAAATTTACGTTGTTATACACTACCGTTTTATTTTTAATAAAAACATAATTCTTTTATTCAGTATGAATGCATTAAATTGATCAATTAAAGCGTCAATAAAAGACATTGTTACAAAAAAGAAAGCTGAATTTTTTTTTTTTATCATGGATTCCATCAAAATATTAAGTAGCACAACTGTTTTCAATGCTGATAATAAACGAAATGTTACTTGGGCAGAAAATCAGCTTATTATAATGATTTTTTTTTTGAGAGATCATGAGACTGAAGACTGGAGTAATGACTGCTGAAATTCTTTCTCTATCACAGGAATTTAATTTTAAAATGTAAATAGAAAAAAACATTTTAAATTGTAACAATATTCACAATATTACCATTTTACTGTATTTTTTTTAACAAATCAATGCAACCTCGGTGAGCATAAGAGACTTCTTTCAAAAACATCTTGACCCCAAACTTTAACAGAAATGTAATAAATAAGAATGTCCTTATGTTTTTTTTTTTAAACCTTGATTATTTTCAAGAAAAATTAAAATTTATTAACTAAAAAACGTCATGTGGCATAAAAGTATTTTTTCCCACCTTGAATATGTCAATGTACTGTATACATCTTAACATTTTGTAAAAAAATATTTGTCTGTTTGTCTTTTTTATTTATTTTATTAATTCATAAATAATATACATTTTTTGAGAATCACCGCAAGACATTTTACAACCTGAACCAACCATGCCAAACTATATGATATTGGATCAATTTAATTTCCTAGAGCTCTTCCTGTTCGATTTTAGGGAACAATCTTTTGGAGAAACCCAATAGATTACTTGGGCGTGGCGAAAGAACAACACAGACACAGTACAATCAACATGGGAAAAACTCACAGTAAAAAATATGATACTCTGGTGTTTTGCCAGATGAGAAGTTTATCCATGTATAATCTTTTTACCCTTTTAATTCCTTTTATAACTGTTTTAATTTTCCTTGCTTTTAATTTTTGATTATTTTAATTCCTTTCTGTGTAAAGCACTTTGAATTACCATAGTGTATGAAATGTGCTATACACACAAGCTTGCCCTGCCTTGCCTATTTATCCTGCATGTTGGTTGGACCACATGATATTGATTTGGCAGAAAAAAAAGTTTGTCAAATATTAATAAGCAATGAAGCAATTTAGTTAAAATATTTTTTCTAACACATAATAATAGAAGATTATGCCAAAGTACTTTATAAATTTTTTTATATATATATTTAAAGACTTTAAAACTTCTTTCTTCATTATGATATCAGGAGGTTGCATCAACCTGATATTTATTACTTCACACTTCCCCAAAAAATAAACAAACATTTATTTTAATTCAGAAACTAAAAAAAACATAGAAATGTATTCAAGTCACTATAAATTGCATTTTTAAATGTTTTTGCATAATTTATTAGAATTAAAACGTCACGTCATTGGCGCAAATATCATCATAAAGTGAATGAATGTGATTTCACCTGGGTGTGTTTTTAACAATATGTACTCACGTAGCCCCCTCCCCCTGTGTGTTAGCGGGTGTACTGCCGGCTTCCTGTCCCCTGGCCGCCCGGTGTTTGTTCCGTATGCTCAGACACACAGACAGCAGCAGCAGCGCCACTCCTCCCCCCACTAGGACGAAAGCCACGGACGAGGTCTCCTTAACTTGACTGGATTCCATGCCTGGTCTGGAGCTGTTCCCACCGGACCCTGCCGGCACCACGCTCCACACAATCATGACGATCCCCAGAGCGATGAGGCCCACTCCCAGCGCAGCGGTAGCATACTGTGCCCCAGAGTTACTGCCGCTGCTCCTGCTGGGACTGGGTGGAGTCTGGTCGCTGTAGGACATGCTTCCAAACCTTACCATGGACTTCCTCCGGACACGTTGTTTTTCGTCCTGTACCTTTCAAAATGTCTGAAAACTCAACCTATCTCATTTTCCACTTTGTTTTCTGGAGCACTGCCCCGCTCTGTGAACAGAAAATCAAATAAGGATGAATCATCGGACATCAAAATGTGATTGAATAATCAGACTATCATAAAAGAGTCTTAAATCAATAAACGTCAAAGATCCAGGCCAAGTCCCTCCATAAATCCTGTGTGAAAATAGCACAGCAGTCACCCGGCCTGTGCTTAAGCAGTGATAAAGTTTTTATCAAAGCATATTTATTGTCTGCACACACATCGGTAGACATGTTAGGTTTGTATAACTTCCTTCCATGAGATTAAGTAGGTGTCTCGCCTGCCAAGCTTTAGTTACAGGTGCAAGAAAATGGAAGAAAGAGTTCGATTCAAGAGTGAAGTGAGAGTGAGAGAGAGAGAGAGAGAGAGAGAGAGAGAGAGAGAGAGAGAGAGAGAGAGAGAGAGAACACATGAACACAGACTTTGGTGAAATTTCATCTCTGCTCTGAAAGGTTTACATTGGAATGAAGGCGGCCAGTAAAAAAAAAAAAGAAAAGAAAAAACCTCCAAAATTCTCTTTACTGACACTGTGTTATTGTTTCATAGTTACACACTCACACTAAAGAAAGCACATCATAACTCTGCTGTGTCATGCCTATACAGTTTCTGGAATTGTATTGGTTATCTGTACAGGCAGGTCTGGGATAAGCGTTCTTACCACACAATTAATCACTTTCTCAGCAAGGAAGCACAAATAATTATTGGTCTTAGATCAGTGTAAATCATACATGTAGACGAGCCAGGTGGTTTATGATGGAATCTATTTCCTTCAGCACAGCAGTGACTCATACGTTATGCTAGTATGGAAAAATGTGGGTAGTTGCTCATGAGCTCTGTGTTTGTACTCTTGCAGGCTGATTAAAGTCTCCAATGGCAGACATAATTTCATCCCGGCACATTGACTTGTTGAATGTGATTTGCTTGACGCATAAGCAAAGTTTAGAAAGTGTACATGACTGAAAACTGAGTTTACTAAGCACGTCTAAGCATGCAGACAGATAAAATTATGATAGTGAATCTACACTGAGGAATGGCAAGAATTTCCTCCTCTCACAAAAGCCACTTTGGCCAGATTAGACACACACAAAAATAGTGCCACATAAATTCACATTACACAGGGGCACCATAAGGTTACAGTTGAGGGAGCTTGAGGCAACAATAGGTTACCAGGGGTCCAGAAACTTAAGCGACACCCCCATTTATACGTCTATCTCAGGGATGGAAATTAGCACCAGCCACCAGCCAAATGCTGGTGATTTTGTGTTGTGGCTGGTAAACTCGCTTCACCTAGCAGCCACCGTGGCGGGTAAATAAAAGTAGCATGCTGCTTCAACTGGACACTTTTAGAGGAGGCACACCTTGAGACTTTACCCTATGGAATAAACGGCTTAAGTATTGTAGATCTTGTAGTATTAATTTTCACATGCAGTTACACATTGTCGTTTTAAAAACAAGAAAGTGGCTGGTAAAAACGTTGAGTGGCTGGTAGATTTTGGAATCCATCAGCCACAGTGGCAGGTGGACAAAACAGTTAATTTCCATCCCTGGTCTATCTTAGAAGGAACTGCAGGATCACATTCCATCATTCACAGAACGCAAAATAAGGTACTGTTAACACAGAACATGGTTTTACATTTAAATAGGCCTACGCAAGACAGTGGAATTGAAAAAAGTTTAGGCTAACTTTTAAAGTTGAATTTCAACTTGAGCGATGGCGTTAATGACATCTAATGCAAAAGACACGAAACGCGTCTGTAAAGCTAATTTTTGCATAGAAAAAACAATAAATTTCAACACAGTGTGTTCTAAAAAAACACATACAAATTTAAGTTTGAGTAGTTGAAATAAAAGAAAAAGGTCTCTAGACCATGCCGCATTTTTAAGAGTAAAAACGTGTTCCGTGTGAATGGCAAGCCTGTCAGTGCCTACAACTCATGCCAAACATCTATATTTATGTACTACTCAAGAAAAAAAAGTAACGTTAATAGTTTGAAAAAAAATGTAAGGGTACTGGCAAAAAAATTTGGGGGGGGACTCTCCCGTCCGAAAATCTACCGGAGAATACTAATAATAAAAAAAGAAGTAAAACATCTAAACAAAACCACTAAATAAAGAAGAGTTAAATGTCTTTAACGCAAACATTAAAGACATAAATGCAACTTTACACAAACAGACGTCCCCATAACGTAAACAATTCTTTTCAAAATAATCACAATGCAGGGCGAAAAAAACCCCTCTCGAACAAAGATTTAAACAACAAATCACGTTGCGCACAACATGTGCTAAAAGAAAAACCTAACGCGCCATGTAAAACCATATAAAGAGTAACAAACGTTCCAGGAAAACGAGCCAAACTTCAAGTTCACTGTAAGAGTCTTACCGAGAAAACTTCCCTTCTTTGTGTTTACCCAGTCCGTTTCAATCCTGGGTGAAACCACGTTTAATCCAATGATGCACACGTATACCAGATCATTTGTTACATTCCTTAAGAAACTGAACTTGAATTCCTTAAAGCAGTGTGGCCTTAAGTATCACAGATATGAACATCTTCCTGTCCCTGCAGTCCAGAATTAACCCTTTAACAGACCCATTCAGGCTTCTGCCCCGCCCATGTGTTCGGAGGGGTTAAACGTTCTCCATCCCCTAATGGTCCATATACCACATTTTGAGACTTTTAGTGAAACAGATATTGATGCATGATTCCAGAGTGAATAAAAATAAAAACTTCATATAGGCTACAGACAGTGGCGGAGCCAGAGGGGGGTCCGGGGTTTTAAAATAAAATTTTATTTGCTACTGGCAGTTGCTGATGCTGATTTTTTTTTAAATTACGTTCGCCGGCAGCGCGGCGCGCGCAGTTTTCAAACGGACGAGCAGAGGACGAGAGATGGTTGCAAGATACCGAACTTCACCGAATAGGAAAACATCATATTTGAAGTAAGCTTTTAAGGTTTAGCATCAGGGTGGTTTGCTCCCAATAGCCTACATTAGGCCTAATACACGCATATACAGTACCTTGCCGTGTATCTAGATGTAGTCTTTGATAAAAATGCGATTTTCTCAGCATTTTGCTCATGTTGCTTTTTATTAAACTTGCCAACATTCAAGTGTTGATTAAAAAAAAAAAGACGCACGAAGCTAGAATAACATTATTTTTTTTGTTTTTGTTTTAAAAGCACAGGGTTTGTTCTTTCTTTTGGTATGTTCAGATATTCATACAACAAAATATTCTAGGGTGCCATGAAATTGTGAAAATTACCAAAAGCAAAACCACATTTTTTTTAGAGAAAGAGTTAAATGTTGGTAATTGGATGATGATTAGAATATGAATATGATTGGAATCATATTTTACATTTGTCATATTTTTGAACAGGGTCAATTAAACATGAAAAGAAAGAGAGAGATATCAGAGTTATTTTAAAAGAAGCACAAACATAGTCCAGTCATTTTATGAAAAAAAGGTTGAACAAATTGCAACAGAAGCAAACTCAACAAAATAATTTTGTATCCTCATTATGTCCTGAGTAAGGAAACAAAGTCCCTAAGAATCCCATTTGGGGAAAGTTTCGAAATCTGTTTCTGGGGATTCACTTTTTATTTTACTTACCTTTTGTCTTCTGCATTCTCCTTACCCTTGTCTCCTGTTCTTCCCTTAGACTCGTCCCCCAGAAAGAGTCGCACAGACCCAGCCCCAAACCCCATCTCTTAATAATTAAAAAAGGCTGGTTTCTAAAGTACTTCTTCCTGCCTCTATGTATTAATGCTCATGGGTAGCCTAAATGGGTTCCATTCAGACTTTAACATTAAGTATTTTACTGTTATGTGTCAACAAGATTCAACAAGAACAAGAATTTTCACCTGGCTAGACCCAATGTTTAGATCTGTTGTGGTATTTATGCAAATTAGCACATACGTAATTAGATTATGAATGAATAGGCTATATTTGTTTTGTTTTGTCCTAAACTTTCCCTAATGGGATTCTTTGGGACTTTTTTTTCCTTACTCAGGACATATTGAGGATACAAAATCAGATGAGTTTGCTTGTTGCAATTTGTTCAAGGTTGACCCCCATTTTGGCTTTAAATGACTGGACTAACAGGCAGATCAGGTACAAACAGACCCCCCAGCCCTTGCATCACCACTGGCTAGTCAGGCCTCGTTTACACTGCAGGTCTTGATGCCCAATTCTGATTTGTTGCCTATATCCGATTTTTTTTACCGTCCGTTTACACGTTCTTTAAATTGTGACCCATATCCGAGTCATGTGTTTACACTTGACTGAAACATCGCGCATGTTTACAGGCGTCTTCTTGCTCAGATGGACGAACACGCAGCGAGATCTCAGGACTGGTGGGAACTAGTCTCAGCCTCAGACGTCACGCCCACGGAACGTTGGCTAAACGTCTGATGCATATGGTACACTTAACTGGAAACACTTCAGGAATGTCGAAGTCGTCATTTGATTGGTTGAATTTTATCGGATTTCCGGGGGGCGCGAGTGTCGCGTTTATTTTCGGTCCGCCGGGAAACAAAGCGCAGACGTGTGATTGCGGAAGAAAAACTGTTGTGTTTACATGAGTGACAATGAGTATTTATCAAGATCAGCTAAACGTACAATTCTCAAAAGTATGCGAGGTTCACGGGAAAGACTCTTGAAGTTTTCTTCTCTTTCTTTGATTTTCTATGCTGACTGACTTGTTGCACGCAGGTCTGTTGTTGTGGGGACATTTCCACGCACCGAAACGTGACGCTGAACGAAACGAACTGTAATTGGTTGTTTTACATGTCGGTCAAACGGCCTTATGGGCGGGCCTTGGCCAAAGAAAGCTGCTATGAAATCAGCCGTCAGTCTGAAGGTCTGGCTACGCGAGACTAGGTGGGAACATACAACACGATCTCATAAAAGTGAGTATCTATAGCACAAATTTTATTTCTCATGCCATTTATACGCCAAAAATAGTTTTTGCTTGCATGTGATACGCACTGTAAACGAGCGTATTAAATGCCATAAAGTGCGTATCATGCACGCAAAAACTATTTTGGGCGTAAATGGCACGTGAAAAAAAAATTCGTGCAATAAACGCACTTTCATGAGATCGTGGCGGGCTTTAACGAGGAGCAGTGGGTCCGAAATTTTAGAATGAGCAAGCCAACCTTTGATATGTCGGGCCATCCGTCCATCCGCAGATGCGCGTCGGGGTTTCTCTCGTCATTAAACCGCGGAGACGCAGCCTAATGCCTCGGAATATCCGATCTGCCTGTTTACATGACAGTCGCATTGGCACATATCCGATTTACATCTGATTAATTTCCACATATGAACGAGGCCTGAAACCGATCTCGAAATATCCGAATGCATGCGTTTTTTTCCTGTTTACACTGTCATAGAACACATCCGATCTGTGTCGCATACGAGTAAAAAATCGGAATTGGGTCACATTTCACTGACAGTGTAAACGAGGCCAGAGTCAGTGTGGTCCGACTTCAGAACCAGCAACAGGTCAGAGCATCTACCAGACACAGGCAGTCAATCACATACCCAATTCAGGAATTTAAGTTGAGATGATTTTGCCAGATTAAAAGGATAGTTCACCCAAAAATGAACACAACATTTTTTTAATAAATTAAATAATTAGAATTAGAATTATTATAAATTATTATAAAGAAAGAATTATGTTGTATTTAATCTTCCCAGGATAAGATTTTATATTGATGGGCAATAAAATTGTTTAACTTTTTCAAGGACATGTCTGCTTGATGCCTGCTGTATCTAAAAGATAAAATAAAAAAAAATTTTTTTTTTGTAAATGTGAGTTTTTTTGTAAATAAATGCAGCAGTTCATAACAGACACATGCAGTATCTTATCTACTTGGTGCTTCAGCTTTGTTTTCTGCAAATATTTTGGATGTTCAACACTTATAGACACAAACAGAGTGACCCAATTTCTTCCACAAGCTTTTCCACTGTGTACCCCTGAAAGTAGCAGTGGGCATCCCCTGGCCACCCCATGTATAAAACTCTAGTTCCGCCACTGGCTACAGAGTCCAAATTAACCCTTTAACAGACCCATTCAGGCTCCTGCCCCGCCCAAGTGAAGTGTTCATCTAAGGGGTAAAAAGTTCTCCATCCCCAGGCAGTAATGGTCCATATACTATGAACCACATTTTGACACTTTTAGTGAAACAGATATTGATGCATGATTCCAGAGGGAATAAAAATAAAAAAGTCATATAAGCTACAGAGAAAATTTAAACTTTATTTTTAAATAAAACCATGAACTACATGAACCCAGTTTTTAACTGATTAAGCAGTCAATTAAGTCTTAATCTTATTTTCATCCATCTTTTAATATTTTCACCCTAACGGTAAAATAGGAAGACTGTCGATCTGTTAGCATTCTGACAGAGTTTATTTATGATTCTCAGAAAATACCTAATCTCATACAGGTTTTAAGATACAAGCACACATAATCGGCAGTCAGGGTGGTGCACGTCAAATCACCAGCAGCACCCACATAAATGTGTCGAAACAGGGTTCACACAAACATAAATCCCTAGAGCGGAACAAACGCTCAACAATATTTAACTACTTTATGGGCAGTTGTGATTCTGGGCAATGTTAATGATGTAGGGCAAAGGTTGACCATATAGGCAAGGTGCTTCCTCATAACTGTCTGTTTAAGTTAAGGGACGTCATGTAACTTTTATAGTAAACAGAATAAGGTGTGCTCTGATAGGTATTACGTATTTTTTCTCAGTAAATAAAGTACATTATTAATCCTATGTGGGGAAATTGTGGGAATTGCAGGTATGATGTGTAACAGATGCTAGAAAAATGTGAAACAAATACTCAAAAATAACACAATAAAGAAACAAATGGGGAAAAAAAACCCAGCTGATTATTTTTCATAAATAATAATTTATTATTGTTTCTTGTCTTAATGTCCTTGGATAACATAAGGACGAAGTACCATAAAGAAGAACACAGAATAAAATGTAAGAGCATTTTTTAAATGGAGAACTTGTATCTATATAAATATGCACCTTACACTGCTTCAAAAACTTTCAAAGGTCATATCTCTGATCTTTGCACATTTGCTGTGACGATTAGAATAACCTCTGCTACAACTTACCAATGTGCATGACCTTGGAGTTAGTATACTAACTATGGTATTAGTGCATGAGGTTGGTGATTTACAGTTAGGACACAAAAGGTTTGAACCATTTGGGTTTTAAATGGGCTTCTAAGAGAAATTTCATATTATAACAAATTGTGCACTGTGATTGGGAAAGAATGAGTAAGTAGTAACCTTTAATTATGGATCTGCTAATCACCTGACATCAATGATCCTCATGATCCTCATTCTAATATGAACCACATGACTATTTGAACCCCAGTGGATTTGAAGGTTTATTCAATTCAAATAATCAGCTATTCGAATACTATTTAACATGACATTTCACATTCTAATCTTCAGTATTCTGTGGTTTTAAATCTAACATCAAGAGCTAAAATTCAATGTAAAACATTAATTTAAATGGAAATAAATTCCAATTTCCACACAAACGTCAGCTATAAATTCATCAAACATCTAAACGGATAAATAAATATTATGTGCTCTTTCAAATGAATGCTTAACTCTGTCTCCCTTTGAGACAAATGAGTCCACACTCACAACAACATAAGGTCTACAAAACAATGCCAAGGCCCCTACTGGCATACTGAGGGTCCAGAGTCAGAAAATGTGAACTTTCTTTGAGATTTCTTCAGTGTTGACCTTGAAAAAGAAAAGAAAATCCCTCCATTTGGGAGCCTTAAGTGTCATGTTTTTCAACAGTAGTCTAGACAGGAGAAAGACTCAGACATTAGTGAGCTCAGCAGCAGAAAAATGTCGAACTGGGCAACGCTCTTGCTGAAGCGAGACCTCTTGAAGTCCATTCCTTGGAAATGAGCCGGACCTGTTCTGTTGACTGATCTTCCATCCAGCGAAATCCTTTGGGCTGAGACCGAGCTGCTGCTGCAGAAAGAAATGGATCCATCAGATTTCTGATTCACTGGTTCTACAAATATTTGACTTTTAAGAACTATTCAAGCAATAATATAAATCTTCACTCTCTGAGGGTGCATTGTTACTGATAACTACACTCAAAGGAAACTAAAGAGCACAGACCTTGAGAAGAGAACCCACAGTGGTTGTGCAAAGAGATTTATACAAAGGATAAAGTGTTAAATGGCTACATTTAAAGGGTTAGTTCACCCAAAAATTAAATGTATCTCATACTGCCATCCTAGGTGTATATGACTCCCATTATAAAGCTTGGAAGAGCCAGGATGTTTTTTTAATATAACTCCGATTGTGTTTGGAAAGAAGAAAGTCATATACACCAAGGATGGCTTGAGGGTGAGTAAATTATGGGATCATTTTTATTTTTGGGTGAACTAACCCTTTAAGGGTTTCATTTCCTATACGTTCCAAACCTGTATTAATCATTTTCTTCAGCGGAACATAAAAGAATATATTCTGTAGAACGTTGGGAACCAAACAACATTGGAGCCCATTGACTTCCAAGGTATGGACAAAAAACACTGAGATATTCTTTCAAAATACCTTCTTTTATGTTCAACAGGAAAAAACATACAGGTTTGGAACAACATGAGTAAATGATGACAGAATAAAAATACTACAATCTATGTTTTATATAAAAAAAAAGAATATATATATATATATATTTGGGGGTGGATGTACTTTAATGTAATGAATTTAATGTCACAAAAAAAATAGTATTTAAGGCTCATTCACACCAATAGCACAGTCCCCACCACAACTATAATGATAACAGCACAGAGAAACAATATTGTTGAAATCACTTTCAAAACAATATTGTTGGAATCACCCCCCAGCTGATGAAGGAGACAAACATTGAGAACCAATCAGAATATATCCTGCTTAAAAGAGCTCAAACATTTAAAGCGACAGACGACAAAACTGCAGAGCGCACTAAGAATAAACAGACCGATACCATCCGCTGGTGTGGATGCTAATATAGTTATCGTTATAGTTATAATTCTTAGAGTGAACTTGCCTCTATTTTCTTTTAATACTGTTTATTTATATTTTTGATGTTGCCATCCATACATGTTCTTGACAGGTTTCAAAAGATTCCCCCCTAAAGGTGGCATTAGTATGAGATTCAAGAATTTCCGATTCAGGTTTAGTTTTCTACCTTCACCCTCCTTAAAGACTGCTGATCGTCATGAAAACTGGGTGATGAGCTGCTTAGAGAACTTTGTCGGTGGAGTGTGGGCGGAGTCCCCAAAGGTTCAACTTCCTGATCAAGCCCTGCCCTGCAGATACAGACATCCGTTGAGAAATCTGCACCACTCGACTGTCTCTTCATCTCTTGATTTTACAATATATAAAGAGACATTTATTATGATTGTGTAGTGTTCTTAGACAGTACTACAATACTAACAGTGCATTACCTGGCTGCACTGACAAGTGCCTTCATCTCTTCATTGAGGTGATGACGGACCATGTGCTTGTTGCTTGGAATACATAACGCTGTTGCCATGGTGTCAGAGCTGAAGGAGGGATCCAAAACCATGACAGCACCATGAACCCCACTGTTCTGAAGACTGTCAGCAAACTCCTAAACACAAAATACAAAGATATGTTTTTCTTTTGAGTCTTGAGATATACCAACACCTACACTTTCTCTGTTAGCATTGCTGTTCTCTCTCTTTGGTACCTTCAGATCAATCTCTTTGATCCATTTGATGATGCGATGACAAGTCCACACTACAGGGTCTGTATTCTGATTCTCACACTCAAATCGTCTGGACTGCAAAATCTGCAGCAAAACAGTATTTGGTTTTTTGGTTTTTAGCTTCATTAACTTACTATAGATAATTTTATACATTCAAACAGGTTGTTTTTCCAAACTGGGCTTTTCTGATGTGCGTTTGTGATGGTTGTTGTTCCTTTTTGGTAAGGTTTGGTGCCTGTGGGAATTGCCAGGATTACAGCTTCTGGTTTATGTGTGTGTTTTACCTCTTTGTCAAAGCTGAGCGTGTGAAGCAGCTGTATTCCCAGTAGCAGGCTGTTCTGGTGGGCTTTTTTAGAAACGTGCATATGTTTCTCTAGGTCGGTGCGCGTGAGTGTACTCAGGAGTCGTCCGTCCACAAGGTGAGTGTGGAAGAACTGGGAATATTGAGGGAGACCCACATCCGTCAGCCAGGCCTGAGCCACCCAGTGATGATCCAGATCAGCTGCTTTAGAAAGGCTGAAACACATGGCCACCATAAAGAAAAAGGAAAATAGTTAAAAAATCTAGAAATAAATGCTTAAAATGCTTTTTATTCATGCTGGTTTCATATGGTTTAGAAAAATATACCACTTACAAGAAAAAGTGGTCATTTAATCGCTCTAAAAATAATAATATTTGACAAGCCTTTTTGTTTTTGGTGGTCAACATCAACATTATGCCACAAATTTTGTAGTCTGAACTTAACTTGTATTGATCTTGAAACTTTATTGAATATATTTCTTTATAGGATAAAAGTGCATGTACATCATGATATTTTCACGAATATCATGAATTATGAACATAATATTGTGATGTTACTAATAACATAAATAGCATTACGGTTTTGCGTAGTCACACCACTTGTCTGACAATTTTAGAATTTGAACTAACCTTATCTTGTCATTAAAAAGGCCCCTTTTTTTTTAGTGTCACCTTGACACAGAGCAATAAGGATCTGCAGGGGACCTTTCTTTTTCTATGATATAATTTTTTATTACTGATGGTGCGTTTATGTCTCACCCATGTCCTGATTCTGCATCCCTGTAGTCTTCAATTGCCAGACGGAGTTTTCGGCGGTGCATTGAATTACTGATACCCAAAACAAATTGAAGGTCCTCATCTGTAAGAACTAACAAGACCTAACAAAATACACTGATTATTAATCTGGGATTCTTACATTCAGCGCAAAATAGCCTAAGTATTCAGAGCTGATATCATTGATCATGATAATTATAGACTCATGTAGACGTGTTTATGTATAATAACGGTAGACTGTATAATACAAGGTCACACAACTACCTTCCCACTTTTAACGTTGTCTGCACAGGCCCGTATGTACATCGGCATAGCCATGATCACCTCCAGCCACGCCTGCACGGTTCCTGCACGCCAACGACACATGGGGGCCGTCCGCGCGAGCTCCACCTGCTGAAGCCGATCCAGCTGCTCCTCGCATTCTGATGAGCTCACACTGAGGCGGGCGGGGCTTGATAAACTGTCGGAGTCTAGATTGGTGGATTACGGCAAAGGGGCGGGGCTTAAGTGCGAGTAGGTTTTCTCTAATTTATGAGCATATTCATCTTGTTTTCTCAGGTAAAGACAGGTGTGTTCACGGTACCATAAATACAAAATGTATTAATTCAGTGATGTTATATAGCACATATTTTTTTCCATTTATATCACGTTTTTGAACACTAGCCGTCTGTTAAAGCATCTTGTGTGTGTGACTGTGAACCAATAGTTTTACCAGTAGACGGCAGCACTAAACCGCCTCCAAAACTTCAACCAACCCAAGCGTCCATGGGTGATCCAGGCAGTGTTTGCTTAGAATTAACCTAAAGTGTTTGGGTCCAGAGGTTATAAATTCATGACTGACAAACCAGATGGCTACAGATAAATGCTTGTAAAGAGTAAATGTTGTTGGAAAAGACAAACAGCTCGTCTAGCCTGGTTTTGCCTGAGATTGCTCATCTATTTTACACAAGCCATCCATATATTAAACTTCCCCCTTTTCTAATAGTGCCTCATTATCTGGATTGTGGAGCTTACACATCACCAGAAGCTAACGAGGCACTGCAGAGGAAAAACAATACAGAATTCATCATGTGCCATACTGACTTTGAGAGCCCCCATCAAGACTTCAACGTGAGATAAAAAGAACAAATGGATTAAGCAATCACACACATACCCCACACACGCGCACGCATACACACCCCATGTGGTTAAGGATATTTAGTAATGAGTTAATTATGATTACACACACTCTATTACCTGAGATCCATCAGGCATATGAGGTAGCCAAAGACAAGCTCAGGGAGGCAAAGTGCCAAAACACAATTACAAAGAGCAAAGAACTCAGCCACACGCTGTTCAGTGTTTTTGATTTTATTTCAAAATAGTCTGTAGTTATATAACTTATTACCATTTTCATTTCCATGCCATTTAGAGTTCCATGCTATTCAGCACCAGCCTGAGCCAAAACACAGCAGGGGAAACGAGAGCCGTCTCTTCTTCTCCAGCTGATGAAGAACACACTACATGCTCTAAAAAAACTTGTTTATTTCTTCATTTCATGTCAGTGCAATATTGAAATGTACACAATGGTAAGAATCTGCCACTGAATGATAGCTAGCACTGATTTCAGAAAAATAAAAAAGAGACTATAATTACAACGTTTAATGGTGAAAGGCCCTGTAATGGCAATGCAGTCCTCATTTGCAAAGCAGCATGGGAAACTACTGTGGAGCTCTATGTCATACCCTGCATTATTTAAGGTACAGTAATAATTTCCATGACAACTACCCCAAGCTTTTATAACCAATGATCTGAGTTTTGTATTTCCACACTGTTATCAAATATTTTTTTTGCCTCCTGGTTAGTGTTGTTGTGAAGGGATTTGTCAGAGTTAGTGTGTGTTACGGTGGTTATAAATTCTCCTGTGGGAAAGGCAGGGCGAGCCACTGCTCACTAAAGTCACATAACTACATCAAATATCCAAATATCATAATATGCTACAGTTAGACGAATAGATATCTCTTTTAGATCACAGTGTGAAATGGCACACATCCTTTTTTTGGAGGTTTTCATACACACTGAGGGTCCTGCTGACTTCCTACAGGAGAACTCCATCAATATGTTTAACACACAGGTTTAAAAACAGCTGAGACAATGAGCGTTAAATGATATAAAAAGGCATCTGGAAACATTTACAAGCACTGAGTGCACAATGACAATTATTTCACATTCAGCAGTCCTTCAAGTTTCCAGTGAGATGCTAAAGTGGGTATAAAATAAACACAAACACACACACACACACACACACACACACACACACACACAGGGGAGGTTTGGTTCTACTGCAGCACAGTTTGGAATCATTGAACAGTCAGCTTGTGCTCATAAAGATGGCAGCGATACACACACACACACACACACACACACACACACAGAAATGAGTAGCGTGGCTCTACGCAGCGTCACCAGTCAGCATCCTCTTCTATGTAGTAGTCGGGTGTGTTAGTAGTACCATCAAACAGAGTGGGGTCCATGGACTTTCTTTGCTTTCCTCGACCGAACACCCGCGACAGAGAGCCCAGACCCATCCTCTCTTTCTTTTTTCTGCGTCTCTGCTCTTCTAGATCCTCTAGAGACTAGAGACAGGGACAAAGAAAGAAATAATTATAGATTATAGAGTTATAGAAGTAATTATAGAGTTATAGAAGTAAAGGTGATACATCAAAAATAAGCAGAGAAGCTATTCAGTATTATGGCCCGATGCACACGAAGGTTGTCACAATATCTTAATCTCACGGTACAATACCAGCTAAAGTATCATAATACCACTCAAGATGTGTCATTCAAGATGTGCAAGGACAGAAGGCGATGGGTACTCTGCTGTGTTTAATTCTTTCCAGTTTCAAAGGATTTTATTATTATTATTATTACTATAGATTGCAATTTTAAAAACAGTACTACTAAATTCTTAATATAATTTTAGATTACAATTAATCACAATATTGAATTAATAGCAATTATTCTTAAAATAAAAAATAAATTAAATAAATTAAAATTATTACATATAATTATTATTTAGTCCCTATATTTTTTTGTTATTGCAGACAAAATGTTTACTTAAATTTTGATTGAGTAAATAATATATGCACATTGCATTCTGCGCAAAGCATTTTTAATAATATAACAATAATATTATTATAATTTTAGAATACAATTAATTGCAATATTGAATTAATAGAAATTAATAATAATAATAATAATAATAGTATATAGTAGTATAATGTAATTTTTTTACTAAAAGTTTGACAGGGCAAATAATATTAGCACCATGCATGCAATAATAGTAACACCATATTTTGTGCACCTCTTCTGAACAATTAAACATTTCACAACCTGAACCAAGGCATTTACAACAAAAAAAAGATTGCATTTCACCTCTGCTTTAGTTTGTTTCCTAATCCAGCCATTCAATAAACCTATGAATATTGTTTAATATAGTATACTATAAATATTGTTGGCTCTGTGATATATTTCGCATTTGTATGTCGCTCTAAATAAAAGAGTCTGTTAAATGAATAAATGTAAATGGAAATATATTTTGAGATTTGGGTATCAAGTAGACAGTATCATGTACACGTTTGTATATTTTTGTAATGCAAAGAGTCTCACAGTGATTTGAATTCTGTGTTTGTGTCTTACATTGCAGAGGGAGTGTGTTCTGTGTCGTGGTGAATCGGATGCCGTTGAGGATCTCTCTCCCTCCATCACTGAGGCGTCTGAGATGACAGACGGTTGTTTCGAGTGACACGGACTGATCCTGGCTGCGGCTGATGACATCATGCTGATGCCATCAGCATCGCAAACGCATGGTGATGCTTTCAGTGCTAACAGACACAAACATATGACTGATTCAGTGAATTTGTTTCAGAATTAGGAGGCTAATTTTAACTCGGGTAACTTTAGCTTGTTCAGATCTCTGTACAGACAGGTCATTATTGTATGTGTAATGTGTACTATATGTACCCTGTCTGTCCATTGAGTAGTAAAGGTTTTGTTGACTCTGTCGTATTGCCGCAGTCAGAGGAAGCTCTGCATGCATCGCCCACTCTTGGTTGCCGTTGACGACAGTTTCCGTGGGCATGGCCAGCGAATGTCGCTTAGGAACATCCTTAGTGAGAGTAGCCAAAGACTGTTTTGCCTGGAACACACAAACAGATTTAATTCAATTAGGTCCACTTCTTTGTCCAGAGAGTGTTGTAAACAAGTGTAAAATGCGTGAAAATGAATGTGTAGTACTGCCCAGAATAACTGCTCCAAACTGTTTCACAGAAGTGGCAGTGTGGAACTACAGACAAGTTATTAATAGGCCCACACAGAATTCTGCAGAAAATACTACATATGTCTAAACTTGTTTAATTCTAAACTTGTTAAAACAATGTTCTAAAACAATAGAACATCTGTTTTTCAAAACAAAATTATACATCCTTCTTCCCCCCCTTATGTGTTAAATCCCATTGTTTTAATATTTTTTTGACCAATAAATATCCATGAATTTTCAAGTTGTTCGTGTCTACTGAATTCGGATATTTAAAAAACACATTTAGAAGCTTTATGCTATATATACACAGTATATATATATATATATATATATATATATATATATATATATATATATATATATATATATATATATATATATATATATATATATTTAATATTTATATATATATTTATATGAAACATAAGGATTGTTTTTATGTTTATAAAATATTAGGGATGCACGCTATCAGCAACCATATCGATATTGGCCGATATATGTTCCTTTTTAATGTTATCATTATCACCCTGATAAGAAAATTTTGCAGATATATTTAAGCTGATAAATAATGGATTATTTCCTTCCGCTGAGACACTTCAGATGTGCACTGTTCACCATGATGGTTTTTATTTGCTTGAAATATGATTGGAAAAAAGGAAACTATAGTAAAGTGCAACATGTGCAGCACAAGTCTGTCATATCGGCTACATAAAATTATAACGAGAATATTATAATTGTGTGCTTGAGACATGGATTTTAATAGTGAGACTTTTGCTTTTGTAATCAGGCTCTCAAAAATTATCAAAAAAATTGGATTTAGATTTATCGGCCAATATATCGGTTTATCGGCTTTCAAATATAAAGAATTATCGGTATCGGCCAAAATTTTCATATCGGTGCATTCTTATAAAAAAAAAATATATATATATAAAAAAAGAAATATATATATATATATATATATATATATATATATATATATATATATATATATATATTTTTTTTTTTATAAATATAAAAATAATCTTCATGTTTCATATAAATTATATATATATAGCATATAGCTTTTTATAGTTATAGTATAGTATAAATAGTATAAATATAGTATAGTATGAATATAGTATAGTTCCCACATAAAATAACTAATATATATATATATATAGTAGGTTTCTTGTGAAAGGGCCCTGGTATGCATGTTAGTATTTTCACCAACAAAAAAAAAAAAGGTTCAGGCAGTTAAATATATCTTTTGCTGTAGTGTGTCAGTAGGAAATATCAGTTTACATTTTCAAACATTCCTTTTGCCATTAATTATAATAATCAATTGAGATTTTTGTATGCACAAGTAGTCTGACAACAGCCGGTATATTCCACACAGAGATCTGATCTCACCCTCATCGAGTCCGTCTGGGAGTCCTCGGTGGGACTCGATGTTGGTGAGATTAGATCATACAGGCTGTTGTCAAACTCCTTTGTGCATACAAAAATCTCACTGGATTATTAAAATGAATGGCAAAGGGAATGTGTGAATTTCCTACTGACACGCTACAAAAAATATAAAAATAACTGGCTTAAACCCATTTTTTGTGGTGAAAATACTAAAGTGCCAAAGACTTTTGACTATACATATGTATAATATTTATAATATATAATATTTAATATTAGGCATGTTGGGCCTAGTCCAAAATCATTTCACATCACAGTCATGACAGACAACAAGCCTAAATAACACCACCACCATCATTTCCATATTCTTCATTATCATTGGGTCAGAATGCTTCCCGAGTTTCTAAACATTCTAATAAACTAGCATGCAGAGAGAAACACACAAACACATTGATACTCACAGCAAGGGAACAGAACTGTACATGCTTTTTCCATTCCATATACACAACGCGTTTGTTCTCAAAACAAAATACACGTGCAACCAATAACATTGTCTAAATTGTGCATATCAGAGAGGGAGTCAACACTGCAGACCAATCAAAGAGGGACTTGGGGTTGAGTGACAAGCCTGGCTGATCTTACCGACACTGTTTTAGGTGATGCTGGTCTTTCTGGAGATCGAACAAACACGCGACTCTCTAGTTTCTGAGCCATAAAGTTACTCATCTGTTAAAGAAACACACACATAAACAAAAGCACCCATACACTACTCAACACTGAAGTTTTTGAGCTAGTTAACAGATTGTTTGAAGACACTCTAAACCAGATAAACACGCATTTCAAATATTTATGAACCCACTCAGCAGACAAGAAGCAGGATATTCTAATGTGTGTTATCCTGTTTTTCTAAATTATGTGTATCTTACCATAGTTAGTTCAGCCTCCAGCTCCTTGATCCTGTTCTCTTTCAGGTCCAGTGCAGAGCGGAGTGCACTTGCATGTTCTGTGGCCTCTTTGGTTTGTCGACGTAGGTCCCACTTTTCCCGCTCTAAAAGATCCTTTTCCCTCGCCAAGACTCTCACTGCATCCTCACTCTCCTACAACACAAACAAGTTTGTGTGTGAATACTGATGTGTGTTTGTGCATGTGTATTCGTGGGAATTCATGCATGTTTAAAGTTGCTGTGCAAGTATTAATGCATAACACATGCGAGTATGCCAGGAAAATACTTTTCGGTGTTGCTCATAGTTGCGTATGAAGTCTCGTAGCTGCTCCTCACGGCTCTCCAGTGTTGTGTAGAGCTGCTGCATCTGATTCACGAGATCAGTCCTCTCCAACCTCAAACGCTTCCGGTCTGCCTTCATTGCTAGGGGAAAAAGAGGGATAAAGATAAAGATATATAAAATTAATAAAAAGTTCCTCAGATGGACCCCTCTCAAAAACCTCTAGACAGCAAGGGAATATGCTTTAAATATCCTGTTATGTATTCAAGGAACTTTAATATATTTTGAGAGTTTTTTTAAAAAACCTTCCCATTTAATGGGGTTCTTGGAAGAAAGTCTGACCATCTCTGAAGTGCGTGCTAGAACTTATGGGTTACATGTTTTAAGAGAACTGACCCTATCCTGTATGGACCTTATCCTATATATGTCCGCAAAAATTAAGCAACAAAGCTGTTTTCAACATCGATAATAATAAGAAATGTTTATTGAGCACCAACCAGCATATTAGAATGATTTGTAAAGTGACTTGAAATTAAAATTGCAATGATATTTCTCAACATTACTGCTTTTAGTGTATTTTTGATCAATAAAAGCAGCCTTGGTGAACATAAGAGACTACTTTCAAAACCATTAAAACATCCTAATAATCCAAAACCTTTGAGCAGTAGTCTGTTTCCTCAATTCGCATGATTATAGGTATAATTCATATCCATAGCACAAACACCAAAGTTTAATACGTAGAGTTATCGATTTAAAATAAATCCCAACCCTAAGTATGAGCGATAGCAATCCTTATTGGAGGCCTTGCGAGCACCAATAATTAAAGAACACAAACCAAAAAGAAAGAGAAAACAATATAAGCAATAATTTTTCTTATTATTGAAAATAAAAATACTTGTATTAACTTTGCAATGTGTGTTATAGTTTAAAACAATTTTCTAAAATCAAGGTTCTGTGCTCCACTGCTAGTTTTGCTCTGACAAATCAGAAGTACTTCACAACCTTGACTATTGTCAACCTTCTGCTCTGATTTAAACAGTGAATTAAAATAATATTCATAAAAAGACCTTGCCGAGAGGCCAAGAGAAAGCATGAAGGATATCTGAAATATAAGAAAGGGAATTACTCATCTGCCCATTATAATGGACCTCAGTGTTGATAAAATACTGCTGCTATGGATTCACCTGCCAGTGCAGTTGTATGTAGTAATATTAAACCTTAAAGATTTTCTGAAATGTTTTTTAATGTGCTATTTTGGTCTGTGGTCTTATAATATAAAAATATAAAACTATAATACGGTTTAATTTTAATTTTAATTAACCGTTCCCATTTATACATTACTATTATTCTCTTGATGCCCAATCCCTCTCTCTCTCACTCCCTCTTTTTCCTCTTCTAGGGTGTCTCTCTCCCCAGCTGGCTGTGGTTAATATTGTGTGATAACAGAGGCAGTAATTGACTGTTTTAGGTTGTTTGTATAGTCTCTGCTCTGACTTGCAAATTGCAGCTCGTCTTTTCCAAGGACATTGAGTCCATTCACCCACCACTTAAAGGCTCATTATACAGGAGCCAAAGGCACACACAAAAAAAACCTTTACACACACACACACACACACACACACCTGGTCGGAGGTGGAGAGAGATTGTGAATAGCAGTGAACATTCAGATCAGTAGATCCTGTAAGGAGAGCTCTTTAAATTTTCGCCCAAACAGTGTGCGTTTCATTTAATATTGGATCATGTTCCTTTTCCATTAGCTCACACACAAAAAAACATTATTAGTTATATGAGTTTTCTTTATCCCTCCATCTCTTGCTGACGTGGATTTCTACAGTAGACATGTACAATGCTCATTTCAAAATGATGATTTTCATTACTGATTTCAGTAAGCCTTCGCAGGATACTGCAGACACACAAAGTCAGCTCTGCTCAGATGAACACAGAAGACAGCACCCACAATGCAAAGCTGTTTAGGTGAAATTAATGTTAAGAATATCTATTCCTGCATTCCTGTCACACTGGGCTTTAAGGGTCATTGGAAAAAAAGTAGACTTCAAGACAAAGTCAGACCAAGGAGGTTAAAATCCCTTGATACCTGCATTGAGAATATTATGGCAGTTTTGTGGTCAGTGCTGTTCTGATTACTTCTGCATTTCACAGCTACAGAGCTGAAAAATGAGCAGCAGCACAAAATTAAGAAAGACGAGAGATGACATCTAAATCGCTTTGAGGAACTTTTAAATGGTGCAGTCAAAACACCTTTTGCACTTCAAATATATATATATATACTGGATCAAATCACTTGTCTAAGACTCTTATTTAAGTATGAGGTATATAATATAATGTGATGTAATATAAGAATCTAAAACTGCCAGTAGGTGGGGGTAAATGTCTAAATGAGTAAGTCTTTGAGTCAGTCATTCATTCAATTAGTTGAAATGGCTGATTCATTCAAGAATGAAGGAAATAGGTGTGTCTAATCGGTGTATGACATCAAAGTACTGCGAGAGCGAATAGAGAGCAGACGGCTCTGTATGATCTCTAATCTCTCTCACAATAATATTGATGTCACACCGATTGGCCTGCGCAGAGCCGCTTCAAGTCGAACACACCTATTAGCTCTCTTTATTAATGGGCCATTAAATAATTTGTTCACCCGATTGATTCCCTCGAAACGTGGATTCATTCAGTAATAAAACGCCGCTGTTGTGTTGCTCGGAGACGCACAACAGTTCTGTTCTGGCTTTATAGGCAATATATTCGTTGGAATTTTTTTGCAAAAACAGACAATATTGTGTGTAAAATATATCACAATTTTACCTTCTTATTTATTGAACTGTTGTATAAAATCAATATCACATTTGCACTCATGCTATTCGAGACAATGACAGCACTCATGTGATACTGCGCTCGTTACTCGTGTGATATTGATATTGCTTAACTATATCATATCATATAGGCCTATATACTGTATATCAACTCGGACATCAACTCATACAGGGGCATTTTTATCTTGAATTTTAGGGGTATTCTTACTACATTCCATAGGCTCCATCACGCGGTGAGTTGTTGCCCTGCATCATATTCATCACCAATCAACAATATGAAATGTAAGATTATCTACATAGTTCTGGGGGTGGGGTCAGGTTTGGTAAATGTGTTAAATAATTTTAACACATTATTTTTCCATAACCAATTAAATAAATTAACACCCCTGCATATAATAATCAACAATAAAGTAAATGTGTAAATAACAATAAAGTAATATAAGGGTATGATAGTGGGCTAATGCCGCTCCACAAGTCAATTCATGTAAATGACACGTTAAAAATGTGCCAAAATGAATGCATAAACCATTATAAATCACTCATAAATTAATGAAATCAATAAAGCAATCAAACACTCCTTTTCTCTCCATAATATTTATGAATAGTCTTTGTTTCCAAGAGCAAGTTTGCACTAAGCAAGGGGTTCGTGCTTTTATGTCTATTGTTTATTTCAAAATGACAGGCCTAGGGTAGGGATGAAAGGTCGGGCTCATTCTCGGCCTCATTTCCTACCTTGTAATGCCTCCTTTGCTCTGTCCAGCTCCTGCTCTTTCTGTGTTAGCTGCACCCGGATCTGTGAGACAGACAGCAGCTCCACGGAGCATCCTCCTCCTGTCTCCTCCAGCTCACGATTCAACATCTCCCTGACCTGCTTCAGCACAGACACCTCCTCCTGCAGACGCACCACCTCCTCATGCAACAGCACTACCGAGAAAAGGACAAAAAGAGAGAGAATAATTAAATAATTCAACATTATAATCATCACTGTGATGGTTTCCTGATTTACTTTGCTAAACAGTTGAAGGTTTTTATTATTATTCAATTATTTACAATCATTGTTATAAGTGGCATGAGCCAAGTGGATTCTTAATGCAATCAATCAATCAATCAATCAATCAATCAATCAAAAGCGTGTACATGATTTGACAACGTTAAATGGTCCTGATATAGTCACACTTCTATTGTTCGTGGTCAAAAATGAGCGCATTAGAAATGAATGGGAACTAGTGGAAGCATTTGGTACTGCCCCCAATCAAAATCTTACTGAAAGCTATTTTTTTGAGTTATCAACTTCAAATTAGGAACACAACTTGTTTAGATTTTTGTTATGAACTTTTTCAGCATTTTTCATATAACTATTTTCAAGTCTACTTTAAGAAAAAAAAACCTGTTTTCACTTCAGCAATAATCTGCCAAGTATTTAAAAATATTAAATCCAAAACATTCAAGATTTATGATAGTTTAACTTGAAAATGTAATTTCCAGGCCCATGCTGAAAAAGTGAATACATGGATTATAACTACTGCATAAATATACATTGGTAACATAAAATCTCCTAAAATACAAAATATTAAATAAAAAACAAGGTAATTTTTGACCGACACGTGTTCTAAAACGTTTCTGTTTCAACTAAATGCTGTTTTTATAACCCAATAAATACATAAATATTATTTTTCCATTTATTCTTTTTGCAGTGCCTGCAACCCATAATCATAACAACAAATCACATTATACCTGAAGAAGTTTATTATAATTGGCAATTATAATCCAGGATTTCTTTTAATTGTATATATTTTGGAATATGAAAAGAAATCTTTAAGTATTTCATCAATTTAACTACATACTCAATATGCAAATATTCCTCCTACATGCATTCTGAAACAAGTAGATCCACTTAGCAGGTGTTAGGACACAAGCATAAGAGCATTCCAGTCATTTCTGAAGAATTTTGCAGAGAGAAGCTATATAGGCAAAGGATGATAGTGATAAAGAAGACACAGTAATCATGCATCTACAGTACAAAACAAAATCACACATTCACTGTCTACCGTAAATATGCATGATTCTGCACATATGCATACAGAATCACAAATCATCTGCTTACTACAATCTTTGAGCTTTAAAATCCTAAATAGCACTCCTGGATTTACACAAAGAGATAAGTGTGCATACATACACAGTAATGTGTGAATAAAACCATAAAGACTATAAAACAGTAGCCTGTGAGCCAATGTAAGGTGTGGTGTGTGTGGGTTTCATAATGAGCTTTGACCCATGTCAGCATGGCCGTGTTTATGAGTTTGTTTGAGTTGTTGCCATATTCTGAAGAGTTCAGTACAGTCACGTGAGAGCTTCAGTTGATGTCTGATTCACTCTCTATCCTTTCTAAACACTGTGAGGAGATCGTGTGAGTTTAAAAAGTTCAACAATCTAATAAATATTCACATCACAGTTGGCTGGTATGGAACAGGTGAGGAATCCTGAACATCTGGTGTTCCTCCTTGCCAGAACAGGCTGAAGTCTTGTCACAAGCATCTAATGCAGTTCTAGAGCACTGCAGATCCGGCAGGCTGTTTTACACGGATTAGAGCTGTAAGACCTTGGCATCAACTAATCCAAAAATGAGCCTCTAGAATGCAGATGCGACTCTAGATTAGCTGATGGGTTCAGTGAAGGGTTACAGTTGGCACTAGCCCGTAGTTTCTTGTCCAGACAGGATTTTTTTTATTACTGTTATGCATTACATAAGTGTATGGAGTGAGTTTTTACCTGGACTCTCTTGTGCTTGGTATTTTAGGCCTTTAAAAACAGGATATCAGATCTAATTTAAACAAGCTAGACAGAGCACCCTACGGATGTAGCCCTCAAAAAAGCAAACACTTCTAACAAAGTCCCTGGCATGAAATAACAAAATATCAAACCAACTGGTATCTGGAAATGATGCTAAACGTGCATCATTGCCAGATACCAATTGGCTTGATATTTTGTTATTCCGAAGTAATTTATTTTGAGCAATTTTTCCTGTCAGTTCCACTTAAAGGGTTAGTTCACCCAAAAATGAAAATTAAGTCATTAATTACTCACCCCCATGCTGTACCAACCCCGTAAGACCTTCGTTCGTCTTCGGAACACAAATGAAGATATTTATGATTAAATCTGAGAGGTTGATCACTCCTCCATAGGCTCTCTAAGGGAACGAAACTTGACGGCCCAGAAAGTCATTAAAGAAAATGTTTAAATATTCCATGTCGCAACAGTGACAAATATTAAATATTCTCGTCGCTTGATAAACTTATAGTTGAGCCACTGTTGCGACATGGAATATTTAAACATTTTCTTTAATGACTTTCTGGGCCGTCAAGTGTCATTCCCTCAGGGAGCCTATGGAGGAGTGATAAACCTCTCAGATTTATTCATAAATATCTTCATTTGTGTTACGAAGACGAACGAAGGTCTTACGGGGTTGGTACAGCATGGGGGTGAGTAATTAATGACTTAATTTTCATTTTTGGGTGAACTAACCCTTTAAGTTCTTTCTTTGCAATAGATACCACTTGGTTTCATGTTTAGCTAACCAAGGCAATGACATTAATAGATTTGAAGTGTGACAGAAAAACACAGAATGTGTGGGCTTTTTATGCAATTTAAAGAGTCTTGAGTGTCTTGGCCTTTGAGGACACAACAGAAAAGGGCAGAGATCTGATAGCCACGCTCTGAAGAGTTTGATTAATTCTATTAGTGCAGTCAACCACAAAATGAATCTGTGAGCCTTAGGGAGATGACTAGAAGAGGACTGATCATTGGGCTTTTAATTAATATAAAATAAAGTAGTGAAGGCAAAAAAAAAATCAAAAAAAAAATTAATTAATTAATGGTGACCAGTCACAGTACTTAAGATATGTTTACTCTAATCTCGCAGCAACCATAAACAGTATTTCAAAAAATAACAGTGACTGTCGGCATGAGCATTGCAGAGTCATTTTTGATCAGATGAACGTTTGCATCATACACATGAAGTTTGGACTTGATAATAAAGAGACCGCTGGCTTGTGTGATGTGTATTTGTTTCTGTTCTGGAAAGCTCGTGCTTCAGTTTATGTACAGTGGGATGAAACGATGCCAGGCCTGTCCAGTGTGATAAATACAACTCTGTGTTTCACCATGCTCTGTGTTATCCATCTTCTGATGGTGGGCTTGATGCAAACAGCTCCACGACAATGCATCACGGCATGTTTTTCAGCTTTTAAAAATTAATTTTACATTAAACAGAATGATGATGACGACATGTAAAAAAAGCCCTTAATTTTCTCTTATATTTTCATCATTTATCTGGACAGACAAAAAAGGTTTTCACAATTTTGGAGTCCTGCAGAGTTGAGTGACTCACATAAATCATTTCAGGAAATAAATAAGAAATTTTCAAGCTTTCCTCCTACTATTAAATTAAGTAGCCTAATGTTTATGTGGAATTACTTAAATGTTCATTTATGTACATCTTATGGCGTGACACCTCCACATAATAAAAAGAGATATTTAGCATTAATAGCATAAAATAAAGAAAATTATACATATTTATATTACTGTATAATATAAATAGTTAATAAATAGTAAATATGCCTATTTTTGGTTAAATGTTCTATTATTGTTATTATTATTATTATTATTGTGTACACCATTAAATCTTAAGAAATTATCATCAGCAACAACATAATTTTTTGTTTTACACTCCAGAAATATTTACTTTAACTTAAACTCTTGATATACTTGAAATACATTTGTTAACTATCCAAGTGTGTGTGTGTGTCCACATGTGCACGCCTTTGTGCATGCATGACTGTGTGTCTATTTGAATATAAACAAGCCTGATGATGTTACGGTCCATAATTGCTGATTCTTTATTGCATGCATACACATACATCATCTGAACACACACAAAAACCCTCACTCCGTAAAACCAGTCATGCAGCTACAAAGAAACTTTTGCTGCTCTCCGTTTCACTGCAGCCTGAGGGAAATGCTCACAATCACGCGTTTACTCACCCGCATTCACCTCTCGTTCCTCGCTGACATCTCCACAAATCAAATGATTGGGATTAAAAGAATCTCAACTGCCATCACCTGAACGGAATCCAACAGCAAGCCAAATTCAAAAGCTCAAACTCCCTCTTCACCTGCCAGGAGCGACTCCCACTGGTTTACAGATATAAACTATACTCAGCCCTCCCTCTCTTTCTCTGCTTAAAAAGGAGGAGCTACAACTGACACCAATGTTCAACACACACACACACACGTTGTGCTAAAGGAAAAGAAGGATCTAAGGTCAAGGTGCAGAATTTCAAACAGGTAATGACTCTCTTTTCAAACATATCCACACACACACGCCAGATTCCGGTAAGAGGAAACCATACACACACACACACAGACACACACATTGAAGTTAACAATCAACAACTAACACACTGTTCTCAGTATAAGCTACAGGAAACCCCTGATATTGGCATCTATCTCCATTCACTTGTTTTTGTCAATCAGTTTTGATCCAAGTATCTCAGCATGTGAAGGGGGGAGGCAGGGGGGAGGGGGTAAATGTAACACACTACATTGAAAGATGACACTTACACAGCACATGCTCAGTAAAGATAAATTCCCGTCTGAGAGAAAGATCTTCAATTGTTTCACTTTGTGAGAAATTTACAACAAAAAAAAAATTCAAATATTTCTCTTCTGCAGTTTAATTATTTAATTCAAAATAATATTAAATTAATGTCATCTCTCGGTTAAAAAGTTAACCGTTTAACAAAAACGCTTCATCATGGCTGTGTTGAGATTCAAAACTAGTCATGACATCTCCATTTCAGATTACATTTTTTTTTTAATTATAGTGAAAATTATGTCATCAACATTTTTTACATTATATCATAATAATTATCACATTATATGTTTTTACTGTCACTTCTGATTAAATTTTATCTTTGCTGAATAAAAATATTCATTCCTTTAATAAAAAAAAAACCTTACTGACCCCAAATTTTTTAAAGGTAGGCTACTGTACAAATGTTTCTTACCAAAAAAAAAAAAAAAAAAAAAAAAAAAAAAAAAAAAATGGCAGGCAGATTTGTAGTAGTCTGCAAGGGGGTAATCCACCAGCCGGAAACTGAAGTCTCCCCGGGGGCCGCCATTGGCTAGCAAGCCTTCACCTGCTGTTAGCATTCCATTGACTCCCATTCATTTTGGCGTCATTTTCACAGCGAATAACTTTACATCTGAGGCGTTTAAAGACTCCATTTGTCCATTGTTTTTTTCTAAAAAAACACGACAATGTATACAAGACTCCATTACCTTGTATCTTACATTATACATTTTTGAAAAAATTGCGTCATAACACGCGACTCTGTCGCGCAGTAGAGAAATGACCGTATAGACAGAAGTAGAAGCTCGCGCGCAATCGGGGGGACGTGGAGGCAAAAAGTCAAGGGAGAAGCCCATAGAGAGTCATAAAGTTGCTCCTGCTGCTAGCACATGGACAGCTAATACTCACAATCTCCGGCTCTGCAAGATTCGGAAGGGAATGATTCAGATTCCGTTTGGCACTATTACTAGAAGACGTACAACTGGGAGACAGGTTGATCACGTCACATCTACGTCATCAAGCTCAGTGTGAGCCTGTGCAGTGCGCTTGGCAATCAGGAAGTGAGTGCTTCTAACTGACTTCACTTTTCTCCGTTGAAGTCTATGGGGTCGCTGTGTCCATTTCTTTTACTGTCTATGGTAGTCTGTCAATTATGAAGGATTTTTTTGGACATTTATTGACTTGGCACATCTTTTTCCCCAAAGTGACTAAAAAAAATCAGTTTGTATCTCCCTTGGGAATCGAACCCATGACCTTGGTGTTGGCAGCATAATGCAGTTGAGCAGTCTAATAAGCATGCCCAAAAATGTGATTAAGCTCACTAGGTCATATGTGCACACTGACATATTCACTCAGGTACTTACAAACCAAAACTGATTCACACATAAAATATGTTTGTCTGAATATAGCTGTGTTGCTTTTCAACACTGTCTGAGATACATTTTACAGATCCCTCAGGATGGTTTATAAACACACACATTACACCTGTCAACAGGGTTCACACACATCCGCTTAACGCACAGACAATCCTACAATCCCATTTACACAAAGGAATGTAAAGTGTGAATAAATGCTGTGCCAACCACACCGTAGGCAAAGACAAACAACTGCAGGCTGGAGTCACCTTCTGACAGCGGATTATTCTAGTCTTTGAGTAACAGAAACAGAAGCCCTTACACTTATGAAGTATAATAAACAAACTCACAAAAGCCAACATAAATTGACAACGTGACCCAGATGAAAAATCTAAGTTTTATCTAAGAGAATAAAAGAGTGATAAATGAGACAACGTTTGTTTAAGAACTGCAGCCACAGTCACTCCCTCTATGGAGAGGATGAATCAATGGATTCATAATTTATAACCTTTGATTCAAAGCTATTGAATAGAGAACCTCAATCAGTTGAGTCTCAAAGAGTCAACCTGCAGTCAGGGCCAAGAAAACACTGTAAGATAATATGGTAGTGTCTCTCCAACACTCCATCTCTCTTCCTTTTATGACATGTTCAGTAGAGAGTGAATGTGTGCAGTCTCTCATAGCCAGACTGGACCACAGACATAACGTCTGGTCCACATTGTTGAAAGTTATCCTGGCCAAGATCTAGGCCTGGGCAATATCTCACAATATAAATGTTTCCATTTCATACAAAATTGATATTCATCATCGCAATATTCATTTACTCTTAATGGGGAAGGAAATGCTTTCCAAATAATTGTTAGACCTTGAGAATGAATGTACACATGCAAACTTGTTTGTTCACAATTAAACTCCACAGAGTAGCCATTTAGCCATTTTCATTTAGGGCCCAATGAAATCCATTTTATTTTTCCCTAAATTCTATTTGATCTTTTCTGGGATTTTGTGATTTATGATTTACTATAAATTTATATAAACTTTAACAATTTAATCAAGCTTTTAAAATGTAATCAAATGAAAATATATCAATTAATTTACAACAAAACTGAGGATTTGTATTTTTGTCAAGATGCTACACAACAAAACTATATAAATGTAAAACATGGATGAAAAAAATATCTTGGTTGTATGATATTCCTTAGAAATAATAATATTGTTATTTTTACTTTGAGAAGTACATTTAAGTATTCATTTTTTTGTTTAGTGAGTGTGTCATGAAACTGCACATGGAACATGGACAGAGGTGATCCAAACGCAGGCTTTATTAAGAGGAGAATCCAGAGACAGGTGCAGGGAAACATGCAGGGGTCAAAACCAGGTAAGCAGTCGAGATCAGCAATAATACAATGCAGGGATAAGGCAAACGGGAAGACCAGATACAGGCAGGGAGTCCAGGAACCGTGAAACTAGAAAACACTCGGAAACACTTAAGAAACCAGGAAAACGCTCGATGCAGTAAGACACTTATAATACTGAGCCCCGAACAAAGGGAAAACTCAGGCTTAAATCAGGGACGCTCAATCTACCACAGGTGCAACAAATAAACCATTATCAGTCCAGGGAAAAACATGGGTGGGGGGGCGTGGGTGGTAGAGATTTGTTGGCGGGGGGGGGGGGGGGGGGGGGGGGGTGGTTTGGGCTACTGTATCACGTGCCGGAATTGACGCGCTATAGCGATCTGTCACATCTAAAAGCACAAAAACGTTGGAAATATTGACAGAATCTGACAGCTGAGAATTTGTTCCATATCAAAAGTAACCTTCTCTGTCAAGTCTGTCGGTGTCAGTGTCCTCTTTGTCCGCGATTTTTCTCTGTGTGAGAAAATGCAGTGGTCAAATCAGTAGTTAAGAGCCTGAACTTGCTTAAAGTAATTCGGAAATTAGTGCACATGAGTGAAAAAAAAATACAGCACAGAAGAATGTCTAATTTAGCGTGAGATTTCTTTGCTGAGCGTGAGACCGTGAGATTGAGGCTAAATGCATGAGTGTCACGCCAGATGCGTGAGAGTTGGCAACCCTGTATTTGACGGTAGTTTTTCTCAAATGAAACGATGAAAAGCTTGTGAAGTGACTCTCAAAGCAGCTCTGGAGTTCATGTCCTCATAATGAGACGGCAGATTCTAAAAACACTGTGAGCGTCACATATATGCGAGTTTGTGTATCAGACGAAACCACGCTGTTCATTCACACAGAGAGACAGAAATTACTTATTAGCGACATGCACTGACTGGCTGTTATTATGTTTATTTCTGATGTATGATAGGCTGTTAGATTAATCCATATCAAGTAAAAATCTCCAGAGTTTATCATCATTAAGTATTGTAAATATCAATATGATATCATTTATTGCCCAGATAAATAGATAAAAGTCATTTGACTGACACAAAGTAACTAACCACACTTTTTAGTTGATTTTAGGTGCTGTAAAGCTGAAATCCCTCAATAACAAGGCATCAGAGCTGTGGACATGCTCAGGATGCTCAAGGAGTGTCGGCACATGGGAAAAAAGTTTAACCTGGGACATGTCATGTGCTTTCCACTGTCATATAAAAATAAAGGCAAAACACATCCCCCAAATCCCCCCCCAAAAAACAAACCAACAAGCCGCCAAAGAAAATAAACTGGCAGCTTATTCAAATGCACAGCAATTCTCCCTAAGGTTGTAAAGACCATGATGAAATTACCCGAAAATCTCACAAAGCTCACAATTCCAGTAAACAGGGACCGGATTCTCGAAACATTCTTAAGAATAAAAATCTTCATAACTGCCCATTTCTTCTTGTTTTCGAACATCTAATCTAAAAAAAAAAGAGAAACATTTTTTGACTTCCCAAAACCTTTTCGAAAGATCAAATTTAAGAAGCATTCATATTCCCGAAAAGAATGTTCTTAAAATCCTTGTAAATAGCTTAAAGTGACAACCTCCAACCTGTCTTAAATACCCAAATGTGGAATGTTTAATGAATGTATTGGGTTGTCTTAAATGGTATTACAACATAACACTAGCTACATGTAATACAAATTACTACCAGGAATGTGAACGAGTACTCTGAAGTGACACCGATCGATCCTGAAAACAGTGATCACTACTCTAGAATTACCGAGGCACCACACATTCGCTCTAAAGCACAAGAAAGACGGAGTGAAAATGAATTGGAAAGACAGCTGCATCTTGAGACAGGATCTTTTAAAATGATCCATTTTAACTTGACACAGCCCATTAAAAACACGGGGAGCAACGAGTAATACCCACATTACAATCAAAATATACCAAAGCCTGTCATTTTCTTCTAAAATATTTTCTTAAAGGTCTCATGACATAAAATTTTCACTTTCTAAGGTTTTTTAACATTAATATGAGTTCCCCTAGCCTGTATATGGTCCCCCAGTGGCTAGAAATTTCAATCGGTGTAAACCGAGCTTTGGCTATCTTTCTCTGCCTTTGAGAAAATGAAAGCTCAGACGGGCTGATCTTGAATCTCCTCCGTATGACTCCATACGGAGGAAAGGTAACCTCCCCTTTCTCTGCTTTGCCCGCCCAGAGAATTTGGCTCGCCCATGAGAAAATGAGCTAGGAAGTACGAACGCGCGAGCGCGATTTGAGTTTTTCCTCGAGAGATATCATGGCTTGCAAACAAGCGAAGCATGGCAGTTGATCAGTGTTCGGATGTACAAATGAACACAAAAGTATTTTTTTAGTTCCTTCATCCGAGCCTCTGAAGAAACAATGGGTTCATTTTATTTTCTCTGGAAATGCGCCGACACAACTTCCCAAAGTTTTGTATGGTCCAAACATTTCACCGACGACTGTTTCCTAAACTTGGGCCAATACAAAGCTGGCCTCGATGAACGTCTGAAAATAAATCGATCGAGCTACCAAGCAACAATGTGTAGCCGTTCAAGTTCAGACAGGTAATCTTTCTCTCAAAATCGTTCAATACTGTTTATGGATCAGTAGCCTAAGTCAAGCCAGTGACTAAAATATCAACTTCACATCGTTTCTTTCAGTAGGATGAAAATAATCTTATTTAAATTGTGAACAAATTATATACAGAAAGCATCAAAGAACAATCTTTCCACACAGCGCGAGTTTATCTGGACAACTCGTTATGAAATCAATGACGCACGTTACACTGCACAACAAAGCTCTTCCTGTATGTACATCATCGTGTTTGCATTGGTGAAAGCATTAAAGAGAGTGCAGAAACTGCGTTGCAATGATAAGATCTTCATTCTGGCGATCAACAGACTGTCATCTGCTTGCTCAATGCTCATCATGGCAACATTTTATGTGATGGGAATAGATCTAAATACTTAAAAAACTTCTCACGATTCGTTAATCTTGACAGCTATAATAGTAAAAACGTATAATAGCTGTAGTAAAAGTATTCGAGAGAGTTTCACATGTAATACGTAGCTATTTCATATGCAAGCATGTCAGCCAATCACAGCAGTGGCCGGTTACACTGAATTCCACAGCAGACACGCCCTTTTAAACAGAGCGTTCAAATCAGAGGCTAAAATCAGGCTAGGAAAAATGGCTTTTATTTCTAAATTATGACTATTTTTGATCTAAAAAACATACTAACATTATAAGGGCAACCCAGCAAACATTATAAAATAACAAAATAACCCCATGTCATGGGACCTTTAAGAACATCTTAATTTTGTTTAAGAACTTCAAGAATTGCACTTAAAGAACATTCTTAGGAACTTCTTAGAATGTGTCTAAAGAATTTTCTTAACTTCTTTCCTAAGAAAATTTTCGTGAATCCGGCCCCAGTTCTTCCTCAGAAGATGCTTGTGGCTGCAAAGTGGTACGAAAACAATTTTTACTAACGACTATTCAAAAGTTTTGGGTCAGTTAAATGTTTTAAACCATTTCACAAGTTCACCTTCCAATCCAGTTTTAACAATTAATGATAAATGAACTTGGCTTGCTGTTCTTGAAGGAGAATCGAACCTGAGGGTTGGCTTAAACTCCAAGCTCAACCACCCTATAATGGTACTATGTAGAGGCCGAATGAGAGAAATAACCTATTTGTTTTTTTTAATTATTATTTTATTATTTGGTTATTATTAACCTAGTTCACCTCCTCATGAACCTATTTTGGAACTTAGGCCTAATTTAATACTTTTATTCAGCAAGGATGAATTAAATTGCTCAAACGTAACAAACAAGTATTATAAAAAAGGTATATTTCAAATGAATGTTGTTCTTTTAAACGTTCGATTCATCAAAGAATCCTGAAAAAAACTGTTTTCGAAATATATGGTAATAAAAAATGTCCTCCATTATTTCTGAAGGATCATGTGATGCTGAAGACTGGAGTAATGATGCTGAAAATTCAACTTTGACATCACAGGAATAAATTACATTTTAAAATATATTAAACTAAAAAGCGTATGTTTATATTTAAATTGCTCAAAAAAAATTCCTGTATTTTTAAAATCGATTACGATTCGATTCGATTCAATATTGATTATTTTGGATATCAGGTACAATACATGGCAAATTTTTTCAAGGAAAACAAATCTCTTAACTAATGCTGTAAACTATGGGAGTCAGTTGTAGCCTACTAGGCTTCATTAGCCTACTATAATTTTGAAGGTAAAAATTAACAGATTTGAAGCTATACAAACACTTAAAGCTCCAGTAGGTAACTTTTGAAAACATGTATTTGCTAAAACTGTCATTATGTCCTGACAGTAGAATATGAGACAGATAATCTGTGTAAAAATCAAGCTTCTCTGGCTCCTCCCAGTGGTCCTATTGCCATTTGCAAGAAATACACGCTCCCGGTCATAAACAACCAATCAGAGCCGAGAGGAGTGTCTTAGCACTGTCAGTCACGCTCGTGTACGCGCTGATCACACCCCTCTCTTGCACAGCGCGAGCGCCGGAGCGCGAGCCGTCGTTCAAACTCGAGATTGCCGGCGTGCTGCAGCTGTGCTTATGACGGAGAAACAACCTAAACTGCCAATTCTCGAGTGACACCTGCTCATAAAACAAAGAGGTAAAAGGAAAAAGACTGATGACGATAAACAACCGAAAAAGAAAGAATTACACAGAGCCCATTGACTCGGTGTCAAAACTCTAGCCGCATAACATGTAGATAAAATGTCACGCACTCTGCTAAGCAACAATTGAAACCTGCTAATTCACTGGCTTGTCATGTTGCTGAAATAATGTACTAGCACACCTTATCTAGCATTATATATCGCTAGAATAATTACTTACATGCTGTAACATTAGTTACCGTTATATTAACGTTATCTTACTAGCTATTTATAACTTATAGAAAGAGTGCAACGTTACAAAGTTACATGTAGGCTATTGGAAAATACATAATGATTTGAGGACCAAGTTTGTAGTCAAAGTATGGGCAGGCCATAGTCAATGTAAAGCATATTATTGACGTTTAGTCCCTATTAGTGAATGTGCCATATAACTATTTATCCGCCGTCATCGGTGGCCCTGTTTACTAGCCTGCGCGTTCACGACAGGCTCCGCTGTGGAGGACGAGCTGTGGAGGGAGGGCTGTAGCGCAGAATAGAGCAAGGGGGTGGGACCTGTAAGTTGTGCTTGTTCAAATTTTCAGGCTAAGTCAACGTTTTCTCAAGACTCCCTACTGCAGCTTTAAATTACACTTATTTATTTTTATAATAAGAAAGTTATATGAAATATAAACATTCAAATGGTGGCTGTCATAAAAAAACTTGCCACATTTATTCAAACATGCATTAAATATTGAAGAACATTAAAAATTATAATGAAAATGTAATATGGTGCATATATTTAGCAAAATTCTCCTCTCTAGAGTTATTTTTTCTAGCTGACTAACTGACTAAGTTTAATGTTTTTTCTGAGGTAAATGTGACGTTACATGCCATTGTTTACTTGCTGTTTAACTGACGTCTTTCCACATTACATGATACGGATTTCGAAGTTGTACTCTATCTTTTAACACACTTTCAGATGCTCATTGATGTTTATTTGGCGCTGTAACTGGTATTATTAAGGCGGAGTAACTGGTATTATTAAGGCGGAAGAGGAGAATGAGATCATGTGCGCTCCGTGCTGCTGCTTCTCTTGAGCTGAGCCAGAGCGATCTCACGCCACAGCGCCAAAACGGTATTTACATTTTTGAATTTCGTAAGAAAATGGACATAATTCGACATTTGAGACTTTATTTCATAATAATAGTCACAAAGCACAAAGATTATTTCGATTTATTGGATGGGATGCACGATACAATGTTCTACGCGATCATCAAATGAAAACAGGATGACTAATCGATTCTTGAGATTTAAGAATCGATGTCGGTTCGTAAAAATGAGAATCGATTAATATCGAGAAATCGATATTTTTTACCCAGCCCTAGTAGGTTTAGGGGTAGGCTTAGTGTTAGGGTATAAAATATACAGTTTGTAACTGCAATTTTTAAAACCATTACATCTATGGAAAGTCCCCACAAAGATACCGAAACTGAAAATGTGTGTGTGTGTGTGTGTGTGTGTGTCATAGATCACACTCTAATTTTCGATCTGAAACACACTCATTTTCATTCAACTAGTCAGTGGTGTGTTTTAGTGGTGTGAGAGTGTTTGTGCTTATCTGGACTTCATTTAGGCTTTTCAGCATGTGCACTACTCTTACCTTTATCCAATGACGTCTCCTGGAGAACGACGTCACCTTTTTGACCAAGCTCTGTCAAAGCTTTCTGTCTTTGCACCGGTGCATCTGTGGGAGAAACACACAGACATATAACATTGGCTTGAAAACACAGTTTTCACAAATCTAGATTCACTCTTCTGGCTTCCTTATAATTGCAACAGATGGAAGATGGAAGTTCACATTTTAGTCAAATAAATGTCTAGAGTTCAGCTTGAATGACCTCTGGTATCGGCAGCAGTGTATCTCACTTTTGATCCGGCTGAAATATCACACCACTCACTGCAGAAGGAACTGGAAGCATTTAACACACAAATCAATGACAGAATGGGCTCAGCCACTGGATGCTTGTTATAACGCCTTCAGGATAGATTTCAATGCTTAGAAAGCTTCTTTACCTAATTAAAATGAGCATAATCTTATAAAACTAAATCACTGGCTTTATTCTGCAGGGGAAATGTGTTTGCTCTCTCTCTCTCTCTCTCTCTCTCTCTGAAGATGTTTTCACTTTGATCATCCGTCACTCAATTTTAATTTCAGCACTGACGGATAAGAGAACCTGTTTGGAGGGTGCAAAGATCAACATCCTTCAGATGAGTGCGATAAGATCCTTCAGCTGTCAGCGACTCAAAACACTTACACATACACAAATGTACACATGCACTTGAAAAATATTGATTTTGTGATTGTGAGCGGCATAAAATCACTAAAGTGCTAAGTGTTAAGACATCTAGTTTTCTTTGCTCTTTCATTCTCTCTTCAGTCTTTCTCAAACCCTAGCTGTCAAAAAGCATTATATAAAAAGCATTTCTCTACACAAAGTCTGAGACCACTAGTAAAAATGCTTCTTTTTTATTGTTCTAATTTAATACAAATGTTTTCGGTACAAATTATGTTCTCAGCATAGCAATTTGAGTGGAAAATGTTCCCTGTCTCTGTGACTCCCTCACGTGCTGAGTTTAACAGATCGATGATGAATGGATGAAATGTGTTGTTTCCCAGACAAAGCGACAGAATCAAGATAAAAGAGAGTGAGGGAGAGGAATGACATGTAAAACTAAGAACAAAATGCAGCAGAAGGAAACTTCAAACAATTAAAGACTTTAAATACAGAATGTTAACATTTTTGTTCTTGTAAATCCTTGAAAACACATCCTCTTAATCAAATAAATTCACACCACCATAAGCATCCCATCACCATGGGAACCAATTGGGATGACTAAAGAGAGGTTAAATCCAATCTGTTTACTAAACAGATCTGACATTGCTTGTGTGGGCTCTGGGAGGATGTGAAGTTTGAAACATCTCATTCAGAGGTCAAAACTCCTCTGTCTTTCTGACAGAAAGTCTGGAGCCGAGTCAGGATATGACCAGGGGTTGCTAAGCAACTAATGCCAAGGTAACGGCACCCAAAACTCATATGCCTGGCAGTTTCAGACAGAACGTCGTCAGAGGGGCTTACATTTGGAAATAGGAAACACCTGTGGTGCAAAATACTTTTCCAAGTTACGTCAATTGAAAACAGCAATTGAAACACTGTAAAAAAAAACTGTTAAATGAACAGTTTAAAACGCCAAAGCTTTAATCCGTGGACTAAAAACAGACTAAAAAAAAGTCTCCCATCAAATAAATGCAGCCTTGGTGAGATTAAGAGACTACTTTCAAAAACCTTAATGTTTCCAAACGTTTAACTGGTAATGTAACACTCAAAATATTCAAACACAGTCAATTTAGTGAATGTTAGCAAACTAGAATATTTTGGAAAGCAATCCTTCAACAGTTAGATACTGAAAAGCAATTTGCTTGATTTCTTGTTGCAATTTCGTCATTTTACTATACTGACTGTTTCTTTTTAAAGCTGTTTAATTCATGTTTAATTAATTAGAAAATACTTGAAAGATACCTGCAATCGTTGTAATGTATTATCTAATAATAATAACCATTTGCATTAATATTAAACTTTTTAAATAGTTAAAGTAGTTAAATCAAGTGTTTTGTTGTATTGAAAAGACTTTCAATCGAGAAAGTTCACTGTTATTGGTATCAATAACACTATTGAGCTTTCTCAACAGCATCTGTGGCATCACCACAAAAAATCCTTTTAAATAGCTAATAAAACCAAAGAAAAATGTACACAGTAATGCTCTTACAATGTAGGTCACTATTATTAAGCAAATGCATCATGTCTTAAAGGGTTAGTTCACCCAAAAATGGAAATTCTGTCATTAATAACTAGGGTTGGGTACCGAAACGCGGTGCCAATAGGGAACCGGTTCCGACGTAAACGGTAGTAACCAGACCGAATAAGAACGAAAATTTCGGTGCCTGATATCGGTGCCTGAGGGTGTACTCACACTAGGCACGGTTTCCATTAACCGGGCCCCGAGTACGATTGTCCCCCCTCCCCACTCCCCCTCTGGCCTGCACTCACATAGGGTTTCAGCATTCGTGCCGGAGCACGCTTACGTCATTATGGTGCGCCGGTTTCGGGATAAACAAAAAGAGCGGCGCTCTCTGAAGGAGAGCCATCGCTCTGTTTTCTTTGTGGATAATTTTGTGTCGTTTGGTCCACGGTGATCCACAGCCCTCTCACAGCCTGTTGTTAAACAGATGTGTCGCCTTAGTGGCGTGAAAATTTTCACGTAATCGTGCTGCTCGTGCTCGTATGAGGAGGTTTGCAAGGTACCAGCTGAAGTGCAGAACCATGACGTCACTGCATGTGAACCGCGCCCGAGTCCAACTGAACCGTGCTCTGGCCCACCTCTTCCAAGCGGGCCAGGGCCGGCTAATCGAGCCGCGCCCGGGCACATTTCGGAGCACTCACACTAGTCAAACGAACCGCGCTTTGGTGGTCAAACGCACTCGGGCACGGTTCAAACTGGCTAGTGTGAGTACACCCTGAGTCTCTGTGTCATGAGGCGCACACACGCAAAGTCTCTCGCTCTCTCCCTCGTGCGCGCACTATACGGTTTGGAGCACAGTCTGTTCTGTCTCGCATGCGCGCTCTTGCTCGCTCGCTCTAGATTCCGGGAGATTTTAACTAATTTGCGGGCATCAGGGAGCCGTTATCAATATGCGGGAGACTCCCGGAACGTCTGCTGATAGCGAGGGGATTAATGAAGATGCCGAAGACAAAACGCTCCAAGGTTTGGCTGCATTTCACGTGTAAAATTACGCGTCAGAACGCCCTCTAGGTGATGGCGCGGGCGCCGCCTTGACGCTCTTACGTCGTCATATTATATTAGCGCGCGCATCATCTGCTCCTCAGATTTCTCTGCCGAAAAAGGAAGCTTGTCGGCAGCGCGAGGAGTTTGGCAGCGAACGCAGAGAACATGGGTTACACCAGTAACCAGAGACGTTCTCTTTCATAGGTTTACTCAAAGCTGCGTAGCTAAGACGCAGTGGGAACGATATAACAAACTCGCCAAGCTAAGCCCTGCGTTACTAGTACAATGACCAGATAACTTACATGACTGGTTCAAGCAGACAAAACATGGGAACCTGTAGCCATGTCGATATTAGATTACCCTGGTTGTAATCTCTATTAATCTCCAGTATTATTACATTGTTTGATACAATATTGTTTTATTTGATATTATGTAAATGTGAATTTTTTTTTTATATTGGTTTATTTATTATTACCATACGTTACTTGTATTTATATTGTTTAAAGATTTAAGTTACTATTGTGTCCAGTTTGACCCTGTAAATAAAAGGGTATTATTTTTTGACAAAGTGTGAGCGGTTTCGTTTTCTTAAGTACCGTTTCAGGCCCCGTTTAAGCACCGGAACCGTTTAAAAAATACATAGTAGGTACTGGTATCGGATAAAACCCAACCGATACCCAACCCTATTAATAACCCTCATGCCCTTCCAAACACGTGAGACGTTCGTTCATATTCGGAACAATTCGGAAGATATTTTTGATGAAATCCAAAAGCTCTCTGACCCCCCATAGACTGCAACATTATTACCAATTTCAAGGCCCAGAAAGTTAAGACATCGTTAAAATAGTCCATGTGACTACAGTGGTTCAAACTTAATGTTATGAAGCGACGAGAATACTTTTTGTGTGCAAAAAATAACAACTTAATTCAACAATTTATTCTCTTCCGTGTCAGTCTCTGATGTGATTTACATGAGCACCACGGCACATGCGAAGAGCTGCACTGACAACATGAACAGTGTCAGAGACTTAAAGGGAAGAGAAGAAATTGTTGAATAAAGTCGTTGTTTGTTTTTTTTTTGCACACAAAAAGTATTCTCGTCGCTTCATAACATTAAGCTTTAACCACTATTGTCACATGGACTATTTTAACGATGTCTTTACTACCTTTCTGGCCCTTGAAAGTGGGAATGCCATTGCTGTCTATGGGGGGGGGGGGGGGGGGGGGGGGGGGGGGGGGGGGTTCATGACTATATATTAATGCATGAGTGCATAAGCATAGAATGCATAAGCATGACTATATATTAATGATAGATAAATAAGAGTGCACCACTTAAGAGACTTGAGACTTTAAGGGAATATTAATGCAAAATAAAAGGAAAAATAAAATCTTGTAAGTGTCTTAAAGACTTAAACAACCAATTAAACCCACTCAATGAGATGTTATAGGACACAAACAAGTTAATAATAGTGAAAGAAATATGTTTAAACCGATCAGCTGAAGCTGTGCTGATGGCCTTGTACATTCCCTGAATGACAAGTGATTAATGTTGCTTTCACAATCCACAGGCATGTAATCAGGCCTTCATCAAGCTGCTATGTGCTGAACTTGAATGTGCTGCTGATTTTAAAGTGTAGAGAGACCACAGAGAAAAATGTCAGTGCTTTTAATAAAGCCTTTAGCCTTTTTTAACCTCCCGGCTTTAATGCCACAACTCTGCCTCTGTCATCTATTCTTTGATCAGTATACATATGTATGTGCAGAGCTTTTTCCATCATGAATCCCAGCCAAATAATGTCCAGAGACACGGCAATGATAAACGCCTCTGGTTTAACTGCATAAATATTGGAAAATTTCATTTTGATCCAGGACACCAGATAAGAAGCTGGATCCAAAACTTATAAAACGCTTACCAAAAAATTCCAGTTGTGGAGACAGTTTGACATCTAGCTGTAACCTCTTAAACCTCATTGGTACTGTAGGCAGTGTACAGGGTTTATTTCAGAAGCATATCATCTCCAAGTTCTGCAAATAGCCAAACACACACACACACTCTCTCTCTCTCTCTCTCTCTCTCTCTCTCTCTGGCTGGTAACCCCATCCAGTCGTTTTAATGCCAAACGGTAAACAGATACAAGCTTACTCTCGACATCTGTGTTTAACATTATATTGAACACTGGCAAACACCAGCACACACAAACTGCACCCTTACAAATCAAACATTAACACAAAAACGTTTATGATTTATCTACTACCAAACATGCTGTACAGGTGATTTTTTTGGAAAATCTACACAAATTTATTTCTCAAAATTCCATATAAATCACACATAGTTCCAAACCCCAAGTCCTTTGCTACATAATATAAAACAAACATAACTGCATAATTTTACAACAGTGCAAAAGAAATTACCTGAAACCCTATAAACATTTGAATATGGCAGAAAACACCTCACATTCAAACGTGGCTGATCAAATTACACGGCAAGGAGCAAAACTCGCATGCTTCACAGGTTAGTAACTGTGAATGACAACAAATGCATTTCCTCTCACAAAATAACAACTCACCTTTTTCCTACTGCTTTGTAGCCCAGCAAACGTGAAAGAGAGAAAGAGAGAGGCAAAAATGTCCCGTCAGCTCCTCCAGATCTTCCATACTAACAGAGCAGGTGGAATATGACACTCTGTGAAGTGTGTGTGTGTGGGGGGGGGGGGGGGGGGGGGGGGGGGAATAAGAGTGAAGGGAGTTCATTGAGAAGTTTAAAGCTATGCTGTGCAAAGGTTGTATAGACTGCCCCTTTACACCTTCTCTCACAGGGATTCAACGCAATGTGTTATATTGTAACTGTGCTGATAAATGTGAAGTTAACTTAGCTTATGGACCTGCTGTACGCGTAAAAATTAACACTCGACAAGCAACAAATGCAAGTAGGAGAAAAATGCTTTAAAGGCACAATATGTAACATTTTTGGATTAAAATATCCAAAAGCCACTAGAACAATGTTATATATTTTGTTGACTTTACATTCTTACATTATGCCAAAAATCTGCAATTTTAACCAGTGTAACATCCTGTGTCATTGTGTCGCCTGTCAATGACCTAATTTCTGCATTACCCTCGATTTCTGGTTTTACTTCCGTAGAAACCATGGAAACACCAAAGAAGCTTTAATATATTATGTGTTTTATTAGACCGCTCATTCATCTTTTATGAATATGATATTCTAATATTGATCTAGCTTACTGCAGTGTGCAAAAAGTAGAGTAATGTTATAATATAACTTTCAACTTGCTACAGTTTAAGTGGCTCATCATTGTTTGTCAGAGACATGCAAGGCAAAACCATCCATTTCTATAAAATGTATGACAGTGTCATGGCATGTAAGACATATTTATGCTGGTAAATTCTCGATTCGCCATCGGCAGGTGTGAAAAAAAAGTTATTTTAAAATTGATACATTCATGATTTATTAGGTTTAGATACAGCCACACAAACATTCATACAAAGTGACTCAGATAGAGAACTGCAATGCTCTAGAGGAGTAAACAGCCTCAATCACAGGCATTAGAGCAGCAGGATGTGCAGGTGTCAGGTGACCTAAACACCTTCAGTATGGTGACAGCCAAACATATCACAACACAGCAGCAAAGATTTATGACCTCACCATGCAAGTGAGTACCTGTGAAAAAAAAAATGAACGAAAAAGATAGGGAGAGAGAAAACGGAGAGATAGACAAGGAGAGAAAGAAATATGGTACTGGATGTGTCTGTCTGAGATTCTTGCTCAATGGACGCCAACGGCAGAATGCGTTGCAGCAAAAGATAAGATTCTCTCAATCTGTCGAATCATGACAGACTGTCAATTTCACAGAACTTCCCTTTGCAAAACAGCAGGTTCTATGTCTTGTGATACAGCGTGAATGGGTCTTTAAAATCCTAGATCTTACACATCAATCCAGAAGCAAGCAATACTATTCTGGGTAGTTGTTGACCAATGTGAGTTTTTGAATAGCTGATGCCGATATATAGAGACCGTTCAAAAGATTATTTAATTATTTTGAAAAACGTCTCTTATCTCGGTTGACTATGGCCGTATTTATTTAATCAAAAATATAGTAAAAACAGTACTATTGTGAAATATTATTATTTCTATTGAAAATTAGTATATTTTAAAATGTAACTTATTCCTGTGATGGCAAAGCTAGATTTTCAGCATCTTTACTCCAGTCTTTAGTGTCAGAAATCATTCAAATGATTGTAACTGCAAAGTCTGTACATGAAATCCGTTCAGGATAATCCTCTTGTTTGTTAAGATTCTCAGGATCTGAATCAGGCTTGAATTGGTTTGAAATTGACACCATCCTTAAAGGGTTAGTTCACCCAAAAATGAAAATTAAGTCATTAATTACTCACCCCCATGCTGTACCAACCCCGTAAGACCTTCGTTCGTCTTCGGAACACAAATGAAGATATTTTTGATTAAATGTGACAGCTGGATCACTCCTCCATAGGCTCACTAAGGGAATGAATCCTGACGGCACAGAAAGTCAGTGAAGAAAATGTTTAAATATTCCATGTCACAACAGTGGCTCAACTATAAGTTTATCAAGCGACGAGAATACTTTTTGTGCGAAAAAACAAACAAAAATAACGACTTTATTCGACTATTCCTTTTCTTCCTTGTAGGCCTGAAACGAGACTTCAAGAGATTTCCACGACGCATGCGCGAGAATTGCGATCTCCTTCAACTACTTCAGTTAAGTTCTCGCGCGTGCGCGTCGTGGAAATCTCTTGAAGTCTCGTTTCAGGCCTACAAGGAAGAAAAGGAATAGTCGAATAAAGTCGTTATTTTTGTTTGTTTGTTTTTTCGCACAAAAAGTATTCTCGTCGCTTGATAAACTTATAGTTGAGCCACTGTTGTGACATGGAATATTTAAACATTTTCTTCACTGACTTTCTGTGCCGTCAGGATTCATTCCCTTAGGGAGCCTATGGAGGAGTGATCCAGCTGTCACATTTAATCAAAAATATCTTCATTTGTGTTCCGAAGACGAACGAAGGTCTTACGGGGTTGGTACAGCATGGGGGTGAGTAATTAATGACTTAATTTTCATTTTTGGGTGAACTAACCCTTTAATATTTACATCTGAGTGGAGCTCATGGTGATGGTAAGGGGTCAAAACATGCACGTAAAAGCCAGCGGTGCCAATCACAACACACTGGGCCAGCTAACCAACATCACAGCACATTTCGTCTTTCGAAAGGACGGCCTTCATCGAAATATGAACTATATGGCGCGTTCGAGTCAGAATGGGAAGAGAGGTGCTGTAATAATGGAAAACACCCAGTGGTCTGGCCAGAGGAATTTATTGCTGAACAAGATAGATTGAGTCAGTCATATTTGTGTTGAGCACACTTATTAATCAGAGTGTGTTTTTTTTCTACGGCGTGAAAATAAGTCCCAAAATTGGTGTGGAAAGAGGCAGTGAATATCAACAAGGTACAAGATTGAGACTACATCATCAGAAAATAGAGTAGAGCTCCATTATCAGTCAAATAAAATAATGAGTGCATTATTCAAGAGGTAAAGTCTTTATGACCTTTAGTTAAAGGTTAAAGTCGCATTACATTTCATTGCATCTATTTTCTAAATGCATATTTTATTGTGATCTTATTGTGAACAATTCATCCATGTTTACGTTCCAATTTTTTTTAAACAATTTGACCTTGTAATGTTTAATCAAAATGTCATAACTAGACCTTCCAGAGAAAAAACAACAGACTTTTCTCTGGTGACGTATGCAGGACATTTCCAGTTATTTAGTCCACTGAGAACTAAGCTGAGCTGGACGATGACATCACTGTTTGTTTTCTGCAGAACAGATTTATAGATGAAATTAACTAATTTAATCATTGACGATCTTTACAAAGGAACTGAATCAACGCTGAACAATGACAGTATTTTCTTTTAGAGCTGCTGTACAGCCAAAAAGAACTCTGTTTCCATCATTAAATCTTTTTCCTGTTATCACTGTAAAGCTGCTTTGAAACAATCTGTATTGTATAAAGCGCTATATAAATGAAGGTGACTTGACTTAGGGTACATTCATACAACAACAATGTACTACTAAAAGTGGAAAAGTTTTCCTTGGCGTTCTTCGCTTACAGAAGACAACGTTGTCAAAACGGTCCATTATCACACGGATCTGCGAAAATGATTTAAAACGCTGTATTATGCTGTCAGGCCAGTAGTTGGCGATGCCACTTTGTAAAGAAAAACTACACACCTATAGACTGAACACGTAATACACATGCGCACGAGCGTTTTCACAAATTCTGGCTGACGTTTTTGTAGTTTACATATGTTGTCATGTAAATGAACGGCCAAAACGTATTCAAAGTTTTCTGTTTTTAGTTGAAAACGGTGTCGTGTAAACGGACCCTCAAACCCACCCTTCATATTTTGAGTGCAATGCCCACATCTTACACATCACATTGCATTCGGATGTACTTCATAATATGGAACAAAAGATCTGGCGCTACTTCCATTTCATCGCAAGTTTAAACAGCATCATTCCCAAGAAAGGAGCCAGAATCACAGGCCAGGGGTAACATCAGTCAGCACCATCAGGAATTCAAGTAGGATCAAATAAAGAAAGAGAATGAGGTATCACAGATTAGTTGAGAGCACATCCTACTCATATGTCTAATAATATTAGATTAAAACTGAGCCCGGAACGGTCTCTAACTTGATGGTGGTGATTTAGCCTGACCTTTAATGCTGCTTTACTGCCATTTAAAGCCTTACATCTTAAATTATGGTGATTCCTTTTGATCCAAGCATGGAAATGGTCTTTATGAGTGAGCTGAGCTCTTGACTGCTTCAATCCAGCGGCTTGATCTGGATATATGTCGTGATGTTTCATCTTCTGCCTTGCATTTAAATTAGGCAGTTCACACGTCTGAGGGATGAGGATCAGGACTGCTTTCAGCCAGCTCCCATCCCAGCGCGCTCACACACATACAACACCTGTCTATAAACACGCACTTGCTGGGATACAAACAACTAGATTTAGCATTTTAATAATAGATAGGACAAATGGTCAAACACCCTTATGAACATGGACAAACACCCATTTGAAAATATAATCACTTTTATGCAACCCAACAATCAAATATGAAGAGCTAATGACCCCCTTAATAGCTCATTAATGTCAGTAGGATAAACTAAAAGCATTGATCCGCTGGAGTGTGTGCAAGCGTATATAGAAAGAAGGGAGAAAAGCTTTTAGCCATCAGTCCTCCCCTTTGTGATGTCATAATAAGAGAAGATTGCCTAGCAACCCACACTGCTGCTTAGAGGCCGATAGATGGGGAATTTGAATGGCCCCTATGACATAATCTACAGATGAACACAGGTTCACCTGTGTGGAGCGAATCTTCTGTTAGTTCCATCTCTCAAACTAAAGCAGTAAGATTTACAGCAATTACTTTGATAGTTCCTGACTAGCTCATATTTGGTATTCTCAAATGTATATGCATTATGCAAGTGTAATTGAACAGAAACAGAAACAACCAGCCTTCCTGTATGTGCATGGCAGCTGACAGCTGTTACATCAAAACAATTATGCAGCCAGGCCATTAAAGCAATTTAGAAACGTCAATATCACATAAGTCAGATGTATGGTGGCCAAGTGCACTTAAGACACATCCTTTGCTGGCCATAGTGGAAAACACTATATAAACATCATCTTTAGGCAAATAAAATAACTCTTAATGTAGATACTATGCCATAACTGGGAAAATAACTGAGACACAAAGACTGTTTATTTGTATGCGTTTAGCGTCTCATTCATTACCAGCAGGTCTTTGTAGGGCCATCTGCACTGCTACTCTCTCTTCCAAGAGATAAATAAGCACTGTTCTCATCTACACTGACAGGCCCGTGTCTGGGCACATGTGTCTGTGTGATTTTCCATCTTGATAAGTCATTATTTTGTCAATACACATTTCCTGCATTCTGACATGTGGCAAAATAACACAAGCAACAACAATCAAGTCCTTGATTTGCTGATAGAGCAGCTTGGGTTGGCCAGACTGAAATACTGTAGCTTAACAGGCCCTAGCAACATCAAGGTCGTGGGTTTGATTACCAGGGAATGCATGTAATGAAACGTATAGCCTGAACGATTTTTAAATCGCTCTGGATAAAAGCATCTGCCAAATACATAAATGCACATACAAATAAATTGCATCAAGTGACTTGGCAAGCCAAACCCAAGGCAGAAAAGTGCCTTTCCTGGAGTGGATGTGGGACATTAGACACAAGATCACAATCTGCTGAGCTCTCAATGAAGTGCTGAATGAAATCAGAGAGAGCTGCGGGCAAGAGCCTCGCAGTGTCAGGATTCATCTGCGGTCATGTGACGGATTTCTATTGAGGAATAGAAAGATTAGTGTATTTTTATATGCTTTATACAAGTAATTTTATAGCAGAAATGTATGTAATGGATAATGTACAGTTAGCCAGGATAATCACAAAATAAACATCATGTGATGTACATCCGGAAGAGGTTTGTTTTGCAATAACTACTGGCTGACTGTACATTTTCCCACTTGTTATGGCTGCTTACCAAATAGATAAACAGACATGAAAAAATTTGGTGGCACAGACGAGGGTCACATATACAGTTTAGTGATCATTATAAAAAAAACTATGTATAACACCATAAAAAAACCATGTAAATCCATGTAATACATGCACACTGGAAAAAAATATTTTGTTGTATTTACAGTAAAATTATCGCATCTGTCTGCATGATGCATTAATGCAAATGCAATTTACAATTGACAGGTTTTTACTGTAGCATTTCTAAAACATTTTCTACAGGGCAAGATGGATTCATTCTCATCAAAACACACACAGACTAACCTTGTATTGTGTAACCTTGTAAGAAAGTGTCAAATTATGCATGTTTGTTTGTACAGTGAAACAAAGCTTCACTGTCACTTAAGGGCATATTAAATACAGCAGCAATTATCTGAGATTGTTGAGTGATTATGGAAATCACAATCCTGATTCATCATTGTGCCCTTAAGCAAGGCACAGAGCACAACCCTGGGGTGGCTCTGGAGTACAGTAGGTTCCTTTGGATAAAAAGCATCTGTTAAATGTTATGACCCACACCAGCCCAGGGTGTCCACTCCACCCAGTGAGAGCAGGTGGATCTGAAACAGAGAATCACTCTGAACACCCAAGAGACTCAAAACCAAAGCCATCCTGAGCTACACCACACAGCTTACAGACAATCAGAAGACTGACCAATCAATTAATGACCTAACAGCAAACAGAATGGCAGGAGAGCCGTATATATCCTCTCTCTTCTGTAATGTGGTGCACTTAGTGAGACTAGCATTAATGGAAAATGAAATGAAGGGCCATTTCCTGAAATATGAGCTGTGCTCGATTACAGTAATCGGGTTCTCAATAACAGTTTCTCTTGTGGATATCTTGTTTAAGCAAGGGAAAGATGTAAACTGCCACCAAAAATGACAATGGTAAAACATGGAGGATAAATTTGGTATTTTTGGATTGGTTAAGTAACATTTCATAATATCCAGCCATGGGTTTTGACAATGTATAATTTCAATGAAATTATTAAATTGTTGTTGTTAGAAAAACAACAGTGGGCTAAATATGTCTTATAATGATAAAAAACTTTGATTTCTGAAAGTTGATTTCTGTGTTTGCTGATGAACAAACACCCTTTCTCTTAATGAAAAGTATTTAAACACACACACAAACCAGCAATTATTTCCACACACAAAAAAACATAGGCTACTACAATAGTCCTGAAACAACCCAGCTGTCAGTGAGGAAACTGAAGCACCTTACTAACCCACTAGAATGAATCGGAGCGAGAGAGAGAGAGAGAGAGAGAGAGAGAGAGAGAGAGAGAGAGAGAGAGAGAGAGAGTTTGTAGCTATGCTGTCCATTCACTCGAAGGTCACGCAGGTAAGAGATATGAGCGAGCGGTCACAGGTGCGGTTCCTTACCGTGGTGGTTCTGTTGTTGATGTTCCTGCGGTTCGCCCGGTTCTTCCAGCTCGCAGAGTTCCGCCAGTCTGTGACCGGTGGCTGTCAGCTCCGCGCGCAGGTTCGCCACCTCCTGCTTCGCGCACTGGATCGCGCCATCGATCCGCTGCGCGAGCTGCTTATTCTCGTCCATCATTCTCCGGATCTTTGCCTGCCGGGAGAATCCACAGAACCCACGGAGCGTGTCATATCGCCTGCTGCATCATAAGCACACTAAAATCCCATTCTGTCCTTGTGCTCTCTTTTTTAAGCTCAGAAATCCCCCCAAATCCACAAGATGAGAACGGATATTTAGAGTCCCATACTGTCCTTTGTTTGGATGTGGCTGTCAGAGAGAAAGATAAACAGTGAGAGACAAGAGACTTTGGAGAGAATAAAACAGCGTGCTTCACTGAACGAATCTTTCCGCCGCGCGCTCTCGTGGAGAGAGTTGAACGCACGAGAGACTCCAAACGGCTCTTTAAACGGACTGTACCATCTGAGGAAGAGAGGAGGAGGATCTAACAGAACGTCACAATTGCATCTTCAAGTAACGAACTAACTAACTATTTATTTCTTTAACAATATAGGATTTAAAAATAATTTAAAGTAAATAAAAGTAAACAACTAAATAGATAAATACATTAGTTTATTTATTTAATTAGGGATGAATTCAGGTTGATTGGGACACTTTCCCCCTATTTAGCCTACTTTAAATATTTTTATTTAAGGCTATTTTATTTAAACAGCTAATAATAATAAAGAAATGGTAGTAATTGTAATAATAAATGATATAAATATAAAATGTAAAAAACAACACTCGTTAAATAGTTACCTTTCGATAAATAATTAGGTCGCCCCCCACCCCCCACCCCACCAAAAAAAAAACCTAGATCAAATATCCTCTTTGATAGATTTTTTTTTATTTTTTATTGTATATACCAAATTCATTTTTACATGTATATAGTTCTGTAAGACTGAGTGAAAGCATCCCTGAGGAAATGTGCCTGTTTTAGGTTTGGCTACAAAGGGCGCATTTAAAAAAATGTGCTCACAAATATGGTGAAATATGTGAAACCTACTTGTGAGGATATTTGAAGTGTTCCTCACTGTATTAGAGGCTCATAAATCTGCCGAATTATGTTCCACTTTTAAAACTAATAAAGTAAGTTGGTTTCTGTGAGGGTTAAATAATACTGATGGATATAGTAAATGTTATTAATGTGAAAAATGTAAAAAATATTGTATTTAAAGTCCCTCGCTAATATGGCATATACTGTAAGGTCTTTATGTGTGACACTCATCCTCACTCATCCATCAATTACTTCAAACTTCTCCCACATACATTTATTTGTTTTATATCAAAGGGAAAAGAGGATAAGCCGAGGCATTCGAAGTGTTTGTGAGACTTTAGGCTACAGTATGTGACAGAGCTTATGTTTTGTTCTACTGTACCCACTCAAATTCTTCACCTCAATCATCTCTGAGACAGCAGAATAGTGCGTTTTTTTGAGAATGGTATGAAGAATGTGTGTGTGTCTGTGTGTGTAAGAAGTTTCAAGAGCCAAAGCAAAATAAAGGACTCATTTCAAAAATCCCCTTTATGCCACTTTCTGCTAGAGAATCCTTTTTCTTCATTCCCCAAACAAAACGATTCCACATTAATGGGAATCCCAAAAGCTTACTGACTGCGGCCAGTCCTGTCACATCTGGGTGGAACCACAATAGATCATCTGCTCATTCTCTCTTTCATGTTAATCACAATGTCATAATGTCAAACTGTCTCTGAGACTTGGCTTAAAAGATTACTGACCACACCCAAAGGCAGTAACAATCTGACAACATCCTCTTGACATCCATCACCTTCTAAAAAGTACTCCATTGGGATCCCAGTTCAATATTATCTGCTTTTAGTGAAAAGCTGAATCATGGCTGCCATTGAATTCGTTTTGTTCTTGTGACCTTGACTATGTTCAGTATAAAATGTTAGCATACTATTCTTACTACTCCAGCAGTATGTAGTATGCATACTGTGCACAGTACTCACAAAATACTCGGATGTCCTCCTGCATTTAATATTGTTTATCAGTGCAGTATCACATCAATTTACTCATAATGCAATGCACTCAATCAAAGCCCCTTTAGGGCAGGCATTTCACTCAGCTGCAGTGACAGGCGGGGCTTATTCTACCATATTGTGCATTGCACTTTCTCCCATTCATAGTAGTAGGAGTGCACTATCTTTGTAGATCTAAAGTCTTTGATTCAACCTGATCTTCTATTTCCAAAATGATGAATAATCTCTTATTTTTAACATCACTTTCTTGACTCATTATTTAATCAGACTGCCAAAAGGTCATGTGACAACAACGTAGCATACTACTCTTTTTGTTTTTCATAAAGGTGAGGTCACATTTACCATTACTCTGTGAAGTTTCATTGGCACAATTCAGTCACTTCAATAGGAATCTGCACAATCAGGAGTTTTGAATGAGGGCAAGATTTTGCATCATGGTACTATGTGAATTCACCGCAATGACCAACAGAAATCTGCTTGCTTTGAAAGTGACTTCTGTGTGAGCTGTGCTTCATGCATCGAATTGACAATGGACAATTTACCTTTTTTCACACAAAACTTTTCTGCTCTGTTCTCCCAAAAATAGCAGCTAGTATACAGTGCACATGTTCAGTAAGCAATGAGATATTACAAGTCTTTTTTTCTGTGTTAGTCCCACGTCCCTGACCAATGTCCTCACTGACCACATCCCTCTTAGGATGCATGATGTTGACCACCGGCTGCAAATAATTGCTGCTCAAGTCACGTGGGTGAATGTATAAATCTAGCATATAAAACACTGTTAAAGAGAATAAGAGTAAAATATATGACTGAGGTGAGCAGCACACTGCGAGAAATGTAACACATGCATTCAGCTTGTATTTTGAAACAGATGACAACACCTCCCTCTGTTTATGACATCACTTCCTCCGGGCTGCTGTCAGAGTGGTGTGTGAGGGTGACATTCAGCTGTCTCTCTCAATGTGTTTATTGTCAGTCACAAACAGCTCCAAAATTCCCTGGTGGGGGACTGTTTTCCCCTGACCTCTTCAGTACTTGAATAACTGTCTTCACCCAAAAATGAACATTCTGTCATCATTTACTCACCCTCATGTCGTTCCAAACCCGTTATGATTTTCTTTATTCTACACATAAATAAAACAAAAGAAGATATTTCGAAGAATGTTGGTAGCCTGAACATTTTGGTTAAAACTGAATTCCATTGTATGGACAAAACAAACGACATGCGGGTGAATAAAGGCCGCAACTTCAAGCAAAATCGTAGAACGAACTGATGTGATGTCATGTTGTTTGTTTGGAATTTGTTTTGGGAGTTCGAAACAGCTTGCCAAAGCAATCTAACCGGAAAAGTTCACTCCAACTGGTAAACCTTGTGACAATACCACTGGTCCGTGGTGATTACATTATAGATGTGCTGCTCCGAGGCTCCGCCTTTATTGACGTGGAAATCTTCTCTGGTTCATTTCTGTTTAGTCTTTCGAGGTCACACGTGAGTAAAAACATGATCACACTGGAAAGCTGCTTCATATTGGAGATAGAATTTGTAATTCTAATTGTAAGCCACACTGACACGGTTTCTTCATGTTTAATACTGTAAAGCTGCTTGCTTTAAAACAATCTTTTGTACTGCTTTTGAAATGTTATGAACATAATGAGACTTCACTGCAGAGCTAGTCCAAAAAAAAATGTTGTGTTAATTTTGCTCCTTGAAAGCACATTACATATTCATCTAAACACTACAATCCAGCAGTGGGATGTTCACTGACAGTATTCCGTTATACTTCAAACTTATTTTTACCCCTAAGCAAAGAAGAAAATAGAAAATTTGGACTAAACCGCTCAATTCATGGATTAGTTTTACGATCTCTTTATGATCTTTTTGAAGTGTCAAAGTGGTTGTTGCGTAGCTGTTAATGGAGGGACAGAAATTGCTCAGATTTCATTGAAATATCTTCATCTGTGTTGCGAAGATGAGCGAAAGTTTTATGGGTTTGGAACAACTTGATGGTGAGTAAACAATGACAGAAATTTCATTTTTTTTAACGAACTATCCCTTTAAGAGATGACAGAATTTTCCCTTTCCCTTTAAATACTTTAAATCCCAGAGCCAGAGTCTCTCATCTAGCAGCTGTTTTATGAAAGATCCTCACCATTTGAGAAACAGAGTTTTTCATCATGCCTGCTTTTAATTACTACTTTCTGGCTTTGCTTTAATGAGATTTAAGAGAAAGAATGAGATCCCATTTTTCTTATTTACACTTTTTTGCTAATCTCCTCTGGTTCTCTTTGTCTTCTCTTTATGCCCCTCTGAATCTTCCTCTCCCTTGTCCTTTGCCCTCTCCCTTTCTCTCCGTCTCTCTCTCTCCGCTCTGCTGAGCAGGAAAATGAGGAGAGGAGAGACAATTAATGTAGCTCTTCCACATCCAGACACAATAGACCAGCCAGACCCTCGCATTTACACCTATCGAGACACTTACTAAGCATCTTGCCCTGATCTCAAACTGACTCAGACCTTAAACACAAACCTGACACACATGCACGCAACCACTAAAACAATTTGTTGTGGAGTTTGAGGCACTCATCCGAGCTGGGCTCATCACCATGGTAACAGCCGGCCCTCTAATGTCAGTCAGGTGTTTCTTTGGTGACCATGTGTTTCTGATTGGTTGTAGGCCTTCTGGGATATCAGAAGCAGATGGCATTATGGGAAACGTTAGTCATTTGTGACATGTGCCCTCTGAGAACCAGCTGGGCCTTTGCACACTGACCAGTGTGTGTGTGTGGTGAGACTTGATGAGGAATAGCAAATTGACTCTAGCAGACCTTATCAGTCCCCCAGGGACTCACCGTTGAGATTAGTCTGGACCTTACTAGGTCCCGTCTAGGCCTGATTCATATTGAGGGCCATTAATGTGTAGCGTGAGGCTTGAATCGGCAAGGTTTTTAATCATCAAGTCACGATAAACCTTGTAACCCTATTAAAAGCTCACTCGAAATAAATGTGTTTATGTGTGAGTGAACGGCGTGAGAAGTGAGAGTGTGCTTCGGGATATTAAAAATTGCAGGAAAAGGACAGGAAGATGGCAGGAACATTATCATTTCCAGCCCCCCTTTGGCCTTGAGTGGCAGGTTGGCTGATGGATCTCTGGTTTGGGAAAGGGGGGAGGTTTCGGCGTTTGATTCGGCTAGGCGGAGCAGATGGGATAGGGAAATTGCCTGTCCAACCACACATTATACAAACACATTCTCACACTACTGTATAGTGGAAATCTCAATTTCACACTGACCAATACAGCATTCTACTGCATATTTTTGGGGGAATTTTACAGAAAAAAACAGACATAAACAGTGAAATACTATTACAATGTAAAATAACTGTTATATTTAAATCTTTTAAAATGTAATTTATTCCTGTGATGGTAAAGCTGAATTTTCAGCATCATTACTCCAGTTTTCAGTGTCACATGATCCTTCAGAAATCATTCTAATATGCTGATTTGATCCCCAAGAATCATTTCTTATTATTATAAATGTTGAAAACAGTTGTCCTGATTACATTTTTTTGTGGAAACCCTAAATAATTTTTTATAAGAAGTTCAAAAGAACAGCATTTATTTGAAATAGAAATCGTTTGTGATGTTATAAATGTCTTTACTGTTCCTTTAAATTTATTTCATGCATCCTCGCAAAAAACACCTTTGAACGGTATAGTGTCAATAAAGTATTAATGTATATAAAATATACATGAAGGAACATAATTGGCCATACCTGTGCATTGAGCTGCAGGTGTGTCGTGACTCGTGAGTGTCATGGCTCTCTGCAGTGCTTCTCTTTTGATAAGCAGTAGGCTAATACCTGCTCTTCACCTTCCAGATTCTTCCCCCAGGGGCGTAGCACAAGATCCCGGGCCCTATGTATAGGCAGTCTTGATGGGCTCCCATGTTCCAAATAAAATATATTCGAGACTTTTCAAGGGCCCTCTCTCCCCTTGGGGCCCTGGTAATCAGTACTGGTTTTACCCCCAGTCCGACGCCCCTGTCTTCCCCCACCCATACAAAAGAACCTTCTCGTTCAAACTGCACAAAGACTGAACCTCTGCAGAAGAACAAGCATTCATGTACACAATTAAAGCACTAGCAAATAGCTGATAAAGAGAAGCCTTGCCAAGTCTTTGCAAAATAAAGCTTTTAATGTTGTTTATGTGTCTATTTGGAGTTTTTCATATGCTTTAAGACAAACCCTGTGCCAATTTATAAGTCAGCACCATTGCTCCTTAAACCTGTAGTGAACCAAAAAATCGGTTTGAAATCGCTGGTTTCTGACGTCACAAATTAACTTGTAACAATCACGTCAATGTGATCGTCAACGAGTGGATCTGAGCTGGTTTGAGTGAGTGGGGGAGGGCCTAATTTGCATATTAGTCGAACCGCTTATACTAAAGCTAAAGCTAAACTAAAATTTATGGCAAGAATAATTTTTTTTTCAAGGAAAAAACTGTTAAAAACATTTTGGTGATCAAAGATGAGTTTTAAGGGATAAAATTATTGACAACAGGGGGACTTTAACACAATGAATCGCTGTATTAACACTGACAGTCTCTGAGTGATCCTTGTTGTCCATTTGGACTAAGTTGAAGTTAATTAGCATTTCATTTCTGTTTAATTTAATGAGTTTTAAAGTTTTAAATTAAGTTAAGCTTTAATGAGCAGCACATCTAGGCTGATAGCAGAATCTCCTTGTCACAAAGAGATTGTGTGTCTTAAAGGGAGCCATACACCCCAAAAAAATTATGTAATTATTTACTCACCCTCATTTTGTGCCAAATGCAAACTTTCATAGTATTTTTCAAGTTATTCAATTATTCATTTTATTCATACTATGGAAGTCAATGCTGTCCATCAACTTTGGTTGCACATATTCTTGAAATATCTTCTCTTGTGTTCAGCAGAAGAAATAAATTAATACAAGTTTACTTGAGAGTGAGTAAATGATGACAGAACTTTCATTTTTGGGTGAACTATCCCTTTAATTTTATTCAATATGTCATGGTCACATTTATTTTGAATTCACAATATGTAAATAATTTACAGATTATTCAGTTAAGCTAGATGTTTCATTCATTTCAACTTATTTAAATATTAAACTAAATTAAACTGACTTAAATCTCGTATAACATAAAAAAGTTGAAAATTGCTTAACTTGTTTTGACGAGTTAAAGCAATGTAAAAACATATGTTGTCATAACTTATTGATCATAATTTTACAGTGTAAAAACAGACAGTTTTGCTTTAGTGTACAATATTTTCTGTATCTGAAGGCATTAATAATTTAAGCAAAATATTTTAAAAACATATATATAGGCTATATATATATATATATATATATATATATATATATATATATGGCTACTGTACAAAATGAGTGAAAGTTAAATCTAAATTGTACAACGAAAGGAGCAGCTCACGCGTCAATTATTATGATTTAGGACTAGGTGAAACAATCCCCTGTTTAAGACCTGAGGTATGAGTGGTGACGATGCATCCATCGGAGTGGTTCTCTTACGAGAGTATCTCTCGTACTGCGTAATATCTTACGCTACGGGGAAAACCTCTTTTCCACAAGATATTGAAGCCAAAAATTATCCTTAATTTTGAATTAATGTAAAACGCTGTGCAGCAGCATGCAGACATAGGCAGGACAGCTCGCGCGCCTATTGGCTGCCCTGCGGCAACAACAGCAGCCTATCGAGAGAGGCGCTGCGTGACACATATCCAATGGGGGCATTTCGCGCCCATTTCGTCACGTCCCGCCAGAAAGGGCGTGATCTCGCCCTACAAATATAGCTCGATAAGGCTGGTAAACTGATTTTCATCTCTTCAGCGAAGCATCACGCATCGCTGGATCCGGAGTGAGAAGCCACGCCGTCTGAGGAAAAGCACACAGCGGGACGAGCCATTGAGTCTGAAGTCGCTGGCATCGCCGCCTTTAGCCGCCGTACCTGCTACGCTTTCCGGCGTTATATCCTTTTTAAACTGTGTGTGTGTGTTCGCCGCTGCGACACACATTTTTTCACTGTCTCTCTCCCTCTGCTAAAAGAGCTGCGTCTTTTTCAAGATGCAAAGATCCTGCGGCTCGTGCCGAGCCACACTCAGCGACGGGGACCGTCATGTCATCTGCGTTTCCTGCCTGGGTGAGGATCATGCGGCTCTCGCTCTCGTCGACGCCGGATGCCCTCACTGTGAGCTACTGCCTATGGTGACTCTGAGGACTCGCCTGGCATCTTTCTCAGAGCCTACACTTCAGCCCGCTGTAGCGCCGCGCCGTAAAAGCGCCGTGCCCAGCGCGGCCCCGAGCCTTCTCCTGCCCGCCAAAGCTCGCCGGTTCGCCCGCTAGCTTCGCCGGCATTGCTCGAGTCCCTCACCGACGGACAGCGGCCGCCGTCTGCCGCCGCTTCCGCCATTGAGGTCGACGAAACAGCCCTGAGCCTTCTCCTGCCCGCCAAAGCTCGCCGGTTCGCCCGCTAGCTTCGCCGGCATTGCTCGAGTCGCTCGCTGACGGACAACGGCCGCCGCGCGCCGCCGCTTCCGCCATTAATGACGACGAGATAGCTGCATCTGTAGAGAAGGCCAGCTTCAAAACCGCGGCTAGCTTTCTTTACGTTATAAGAAAGCTACCCCGCCCCCGCCCCCCGTGGGCATGCGTCACCGGCGAAATGAGGAAAAGTGTGTTTTTAGTCCCGCCGAGGCCGGACTAATCTCCATTTCTCAAACATTTCTCAGCTCCTCTTTGTTTGAGCGGCTGAAAATGTCAATATTGCAGCAATGAGCCTGTTGTATAACACGCACGCCTGCAAACAAACGCCAACACACACAAACTGTGATGACGCTCTCTTATGCTCAAGCTATTTTAAGCTTTAGTCGTTTCCCCCTGTGGCTCAGCGGCGAAACCCAAAGCCATCGCACGGGAGACCCGTGTTCGATTCCAGGTCTCGCAGCAGATAAAAATTTAGTCTCGCCGTGGCCAGACTTGCACTGAAACTTTTCGCTCGTTCAGTTCCAAGAAAATGCGACTGTTCCAGTGTATTTTGCAGTAAACAAGCTGGTACCATGGCCCGCTTGCCTGCACAAAAATGCCGTTTCCATGGCGACCCAGAAAAATCATTTAAGCAGTGTATTTTCTGGTATTCCGGCCACAGCCGATGGTGTTATGAGTGTAATAAAAATGCCCACAGCCCAGTGTTTATTTCTACACACAAACGCAGCCCGCCACAGTGCAGGGCACGCACAAATGAGATCGACTCACGTCATTGTGCATTAAATGTAGTGAATGTGCCCACAACCCAGTGCCCACAAACACTACACACTGCATGTGCCTCGTTTTCTGTAAAACGAAACCAACACACATACAGTCAGCTAAAACCCACGGTGTTTAAGTCTCGCCGCAGCCAGACTCCACCAAAACTTCTCGCTCATTCAGTTCCAAACAATGTGACTGTTCCAGTGTATTTCGCAGTAAACAAGCCGGCACCACAGCCCGCTTGCCTGCACACAAATGCCATTTTTACGGCGACAGATAAATCCCAAAAGAGTGTATTTTCTGGTATTCCGGCCACGGCCGATGGTGTTATGAGTGTTGTAAGAATGCCCACGTCTCAGTGCCCATTCCCACACACAGACACAGCCCGCCACAGTTCAGGGCTAGCACAAATAAAATCGACTCATGGCGATTGTGCAAAAATGTAGTGAATGTGCCCACGACACAGTGCCCACAAACACTACACGATCCGTGTCTCTCGTTTTCTGTAAAAACGGAACCGACACACATTCAGTCAGCACAAACCGACGGTGTTCTCAGTGCAGTGAATGTGCCCGCCGTCCCGCGCCCACATTCCTTCACAGACACGCTCAACCCCACGGGGTTTGTCCCGCTCGCTCTCTCTCCACAACCTGTCATAGAGAATTTGAGCGCGACCAGGCTGCCCGCCGTGATCGGCGCGCCTCCCGCCTCGCACACTATAAACACAGTGTTTATGTCTCAGCACACCGAAGCTCTGCAGCCGCCGCTGTGCCGCGGCCAGAGCCCGGATTTCATTCTACCCCTAGCTATTCACGCAGATGCGTGGGCAAAGCTTCCCGGGGAATCAGAATGGGTGTTGAACACTATAAAAAGAGGCTATTCGCTACAGTTCGCTCGATGTCCCTGCCGTTACACGGCGCGAGTCGAAACCACGGTAAACAGTGAAGTATCACATCTACTTCGAGCCGAAATAGCGAAACTGTTGAGCAAAGGGGCCACAGAACCTTTATCTCAGGCTCAGAGCGAAGGGGGGCTATACAGCAGATATTTTCTGGTACCGAAAAAAGACGGGGGTCTCAGACCCATTCTAGATCTGCGACAGCTGAACAGAGTGTTTATGAAGCGCCAGTTCAGAATGCTGACAACCAGGAAAATCCTCGCGCAAGTGCTCACGCAAAGCAGATCTGAAAGACGCCTATTTCCAAATACAAATAGCGTCATGTCACAGGCGATTCTTGAGATTCGCCTTCGAGGGCAAGGCATATCAATACACAGTCCTACCGTTCGGCCTATCCCTAGCACCCCGTACATTTACGAAGTGCATGGACGCGGCCCTCGCACCCCTGAGACTTCAGGGCATGCGAGTTTTTGAACTACTTGGACGATTGGCTGATTCTAGCTCGATCACATTCAGAGCGCACAGAACACAGAACCACATTACTCGAGCATCTCGAGAATCTGGGTCTCACAGTAAATTGGGCGAAGAGTTTGCTGTTTCCCAGCCAGAAAATCTATTTTCTGGGAACAGTACTGGACTCGCTGTCTATGACAGCACGTCTGTCGCCAGAGTGAGAACTGGACATTCAGCGCGCCGCGAAATCCTTTCGCCGCGGCTCTATAGTCCCGCTCAAAGATTTCAGAAAATGCTGGGCCTCATGGCCTCGGCATCTTCAGTACTCCAGCTGGGCCTGCTTCGCATACGCCCACTGCAGTTATGGCTGAAAGTGCGAGTTCCACCCCGGGCATGGACCTCTGGTCTGTTTCGCCTCAGGGACGAGAAATGCGTTTCGGCTCTGGAACCTTGGAAAATAGCTGACTGGTGTCAGTCAGGCGTGGGTCTGGGGACTCCCTCGAGTGTGACGGTGGTGTCCACGGATGCCTCCACCTCGGGATGGGGAGCGCTGCTCGAGGGCAGACCGTTCTTCGGCCAGTGGTCAGAACGGGAAAAGCTCCTACGTAAATGCTGGCAGTCGACAACGCGCTATGGCGTTTTTGTCCCCAGATAAAAGGCCGCCACGTCTTAGTCCGGTCGGACAACATATCAGTGGTAGCATACATAAATCACCAGGGTGGCGTCAGGTCCCGAAACCTTACAGGCTGACGGAACGCCTCCTGGTCTGGGCTCAGCACAACCTGTTTTCACTGAAAGCAGCGCATGTGCCTGGTCACCTGAATCTGGGACCAGACCGTCTGTCCAGAAACAATGTCCCAGCAGGGGAATGGTCGCTGCACCTGCAGACGATCCAACTGCGGTGGGAGACATTCGGCAGAGCGCAGGTGGACCTGTTCGCGCCCCAAGAAAACGCTCACTGTCCGAACCTTTTTCTCCAAGAGCAGGGATGCGCTGGCCCACGTATAGCCCCGCTGCCCCCTCTATGCTTTTCCCCCCGTCTCGCTCCAGCCTCAAGTGCTGGAACGAATCAGGGAAAACAGATGCCCAGTGCTACTCGTGGCTCCGCTCTGGACAAACCAGAATTGGTTCCCAGTCCTAATGCGGCGGACCAGCATTGCCCCGTGGCCGATACCGGTGAGGAGAGACCTCCTCTCTCAGGCAAAGGGCTCGATTTGGCATCCTCGCCCGGAATTATGGTCCCTACATGCATGGGCCATCAACGGGTACCCGCTAACCTCCCAGAGGGAGTGTTAAATACAATCACGCAGGCTAGAGCCCCGTCTACTAGACGGCTCTATTCCTCAAAGTGGTCAGTGTTCTCTGCTTGGTGTCAAGCTCAGGGCTTTTCACCCGCAGACTGCGGGGTTACGGAAGTGCTCTCCTTCCTTCAGGGGCCGCTGGATAAGGGCAGAACCCCATCCACGCTCAAAGTATACGTGGCGGCCATAGCGGGGTTTGCAAAACCGACGTATGGCCAGTCACTGGGGAAAACGACCTGGTCGTGCGATTCCTCAGGGGAGCTCGGAGGCTGAATCCTCCCAGACCCCCCTCAGTCCCTGTGTGGGACCTTTCTACGGTTTTGGAAGCCATGAAAGATGCCCCAATCGAGCCAATCCATTTGTCAGACATGAAACATCTGTCTCTCAAAACGGTGTTCCTTATGGCTCTCGCTTCAGTGAAGCGCGTAGGGGACTTGCAAGCGCTTTCGGTAAGCGTGTCATGCATGGAGCTTGGGCCTAATGACTCAAAAGTCATACTCAAACCAAGGTACAGGTACGTGCCTAAATCCCTCAACACACCGTTCAGGGCCCAGGTTATTTCCCTGTGCGCTCTCTCAGTTCATAACGAGGAGGAGGATGCGAGTCTCCTTTTGCCCTGTCAGGGCACTGAGAGCTTATGTGTCCCGCTCGTCTGCCTTCAGACAGACCAAGCAGCTCTTCGTTTTGTTTGGCGGACGATCCAAGGGACTGGCCGCATCAAAACAGAGCCTATCCAGATGGATAGTCGACGCCATAGCACTGGCTTACACTTCTAAGGGCCTGCAGTGTCCTTTGGGTGTCAGAGCGCACTCCACGAGAGGCGTGGCCTCGTCGTGGGCGTGGTATAGGGGGATTACCTTGCAAGATATCTGTACGGCCGCGGGCTGGGCCTCGCCGTCTACATTTATAAGGTTTTATAACCTAGAGGTTCCCGCCTTACAAGCCAAGCTTCTGACGGTATAGAATTCAGTGCTATCTGCCCCGATGTGCCGGCCCAGATGCTGAGTTTTGCTTGTGCATCGCTCACTGAGCGATAAAACAGCTCCATTGGTGTTGAATAACCTGTACTATTACGCAGTTCAGGCTGAACACGTTCACCCTGTCTCTGTGAAACACTATTAACATAACTAGCTCCTATAGGATGCTATTTCATGGGGAATGATGCTTGCACCCTCTCTTCTCCGACTCTCTGTGAGTCTATGGTGATTATGCACTACATGAGCCCCGGGCTACTGCCCTTGGGACTTTGGTGTTCGGATCCCAGTACGCGCGGCGTTTTGCATTGTGTTCCACATAGCGTAAGATATTACGCAGTACGAGAGATACTCTCGTAAGAGAACGTACTCGGTTACTAACGTAACCTCGGTTCTCTCTAGAGAGGGAACGAGTACTGCGTATCTTGCCGTGCATACAACAGCTCTGGTTCGCTTCGGCGATGAAAACCAGTGTACCAGCCTTATCGAGCTATATTTGTAGGGCGAGACCACGCCCTTTCTGGCGGGACGTGACGAAATGGCCGCAAAATGCCCCCATTGGATATGTGTCACGCAGTGCCTCTCTCGATAGGCTGCTGCTGTTGCCGCAGGGCAGCCAATAGGCGCGCAAGCTGTCCTGCCTATGTCTGCATGCTGCTGCACAGCGTTTTACATGAATTCAAAATTAAGGATAATTTTTGGCTTCAATATCTCGTGGAAAAGAGGTTTTCCCCGTAGCGTAAGATATTACGCAGTACTCGTTCCCTCTCTAGAGAGAACCGAGGTTACGTTAGTAACCGAGTACGTTTCCTCTCTGTAGTGGTGACAGGTTTTAGGTCTGAGTGGTAACAACTAACAACGCATCCATCGGAATGATTTCCTCACTGTGGTAATGGTTTAGTGGGATAAGAATGGGGGTTTAAGCTTTATTGGAGTCATCAGGTGGGCACCCCCCTTCTCTGGTGTTTCAATGATAGGCCCACGACACCTCCAGAGGGCTCATCGGCAGCACCTGGCGTCCCAGGTGTGCCCCCCTTTGCTTTCAACCCTTACATGCCAGAGGTGGTATTAGGGGCCCAGTTGGAGTCTCCCCTTTTCACCCATATCCATCGGCTTGCTTCTTCTGCTGCACCTGAGAGGGCTTTGATGGTTTGATGTAGGGTTTGGCCTCGCACTCCCAGTTCCTTAAGCAGCCCGATGGTTGACTTGCCCACAAAGCCTCTGCAGCCGACTTCCACTGGGCAAACCTTGGATTTCCATCCGCGTTGCTCAGCATCAGCTGCCAATTCGGTGTACTAAAGTCTCTTGCGCTCAAATGCCTCCTCTACAGCATCCTCCCAGGGAACGGTAAGCTCTAATTTATCAGAATATAATCTCAGAATTTATCACACCATAAACATCTTCTGAATCACTCACATATTACTTCATAAATATACAGACATACTTTATTGCCTTTAGAGTCATATTTTTCCTCTCATCTTTTATGCTCTTTACCATCAGGTGTAAACACAGAACCAAACCTGAACACACACATAACCTACATGTCTATTGAAAAGGAAAAAACAATTTAAAGAAGTACCTTGTGTCTGTTGTGAGGGTTACAGACCACTACAGCTTAAGGCATTTCATAAGCTGATGACAGATGCTTGAGTGAAATTAGACCACTTATCTTTTGGAGTGCTTTAATAGATGCATGTTAATTAATCTAAACAACGCTGACAGGGAGAAGTACGGAGGGACAGACGACATAGGCTAAATGTCACTGAATGCTAGCATCAGCTCTGTCAAGGAGACTAGGCAAGAAGTTTAGTTCAGAGCAAGGGTTCCTTGTATTTCTGATATCAGATGTGTGACTCTGATGAAACAGAATGTTTGATATGCAAATATTGACTGTCAGTCGTATAATGTTGAAGCACATCCCTATTTTTCAACCGCAACAAAATGAATGTACGTGTCCGTGCATCTTCACCACCACTCCAAAACAGATAAAATACTGCTATTGAGTCATGATACCACTCTTTGTGTACTATGATAAACATAAAATTACACTCACTATGGAAACAGCTGATGAGGGAAAGTCTGGGCTCATGCAGAAATGCTTTGCCTTGATTGTAAATTCAATTACAAACTGAATCGAATCTGTTTTTGTGTGAATATAGGTTCTATAAATACTATGCATGAAAGTAGGCCTACCTGTGCGTTTTTGTAATTCTTTGCATTTTATATGGAAATTTTTTTGCAATGTACTTCCGTGGTAAAAGTCTACTTTGAGGATTTATGTCGCCCTCTAATGGTCATATATCACTAAACAAGAGCAAAACAAACGAGATATCCAGCAGCAGACCCGCAGCACCACCAGTTTCAGAACCCCAGCGCCAGAACCGGAAGTGAGGGAGGGGCGGAATTAACGGTATTGACAATGACACAAGCATGGTTATTTTTGCAAGTATTTAAAAATATTTAAAATTGTTGCATCTTTTAAATAATATTTAGGGTGTGTTTTTATTACACAGTGAGTCTATAGGAATACCAGACTTACATTTCACTGCTCGTTGTATGAACTATAACTGGTACTATGTGATGTGACAAATAAAGAGCAAGAAAGCGCTCGTGTTGTTTGAAGACGCGAGAGTGCGCGCGCGCGGCCGGGGCTCTCTCTCTCTCTCTCTCTCTCTGCTCGTTAAGCGCCCTGTCATGCGCACTGCGCAGCAGTCATTCTATTCTACATCACTCACCGTCACCGATCAAAATAGGCTTTGGCGGGACACAGATTTGCTTTGGCGGCCGCCAAAGAGCGGACGATCTGACGGGTTTTAGTCAGAAGATTAAATACAACCTGAAACTAAAAAACAGACTCGACCTCTATTTGAGACCGGCCTTTATTTACTACTTTATTTCCAAACCTGCAGCCACACCAGGCGTGTAAAAGAGACAATCGTCTATTTGGGACTTGGCTATTATTTGAAGTTTTACGGTACATTTTTATTGTTTCTATTAAAGCAATACCGAATTTTCTCTCTTTTTTAGATTTTTGACATTATTTTACATAAAGAAAAATGCATGCTGCAAATGTTCTTGTGAAATAAAGTATATTTTATATAAAATGCCCAAGTTTCAAGCATTATTTTTCACCGTCATGATCAGGAAGTAACTCTCATAATACAATGAAACGGATACCTATATACAATTATATTACACAAAATCAATGTTTTAAAATGCTTATTGTACTATACCTTAATGTATCAGTATAATACGTATAAAGTATGACGTTTCGTGTGTAATAATGCCGTTTCTTGTCTAAGCAAATTACGCTCCAAAACGTTAGGTGGTGTTACTCAGTTTAGAACGTAAGTTCCGGTCCTGGCGCTGGTGTTAGAACCAAGGGGGTAATCCATCAGCCGGAAGTTGAAGCCAAACAGCAATGAAAAAACATTTTGTACAGTTAGAAAGAGCGAGAGAGTGATATGTCTCACACAACACAGACTATGTTACACCAACAGAAATAATTTTAATGGACAGATCAAGTAGAAATTGCTCATTAATATTTGTTACAGCGTTCAATGTTGTTCAATCCCTGTGCTAAAGTGTTTGAGTGTGTGTGTGTGTGTGTGAGTGAGAGAGAGAGATAGAGAGAGAGAGAGAGAGTAACACAAAGGTGTCAGACAGACTATATAAAGCTTCTGATATAATAAGAGCTGACACCAAAGGTCAGAGAACTGAAGCATCTCCAGTGTCCCTCTGTTCTTTAGATACACAAATAATCTACTGCAGTGATGTCAAAACGTCCTGTTGTGTTGCATTTAAATGATCTGAAGTGCGGGTCCTTGCGATACGTCATGTTTAACTGCTGCCCTTTGCTGATGGCCACTCGAGTACATCTGGGCAGAAGGCCCTGCCACTGCAGGGAAAACGTATCCAAGAGGCTTCTGCTGATGTGATCCTACAACACTCAGGGGGAAAAGCCCGCTGGGTAAAGGAGCGGAGTGGATGCAGCCAGGCGAATGAGTGTGCTGACATCCAGCATCTACAGAAAGTACAGAAACTATATACAGTCTTGGAAAGGCAATGTGCGTGTGTGGAATAATCTGCCTCATCATTTGTAATCACAAAAGTCGAAGAGCAAAGCTGAGAATGGCGTAAAATTAACATTCTTGCACTGCAGTTTTTCTTTTGCCTCGACCAGAGAAACTTCCACACATGCAAGCAATCAATTGACAACATATCTCTCTCTCTCTCTCTCTCTCTCTCTCTCTTATATATATATATATAAGGCTTGAGGTCACACTCCAAAGTAACAATCACTGTCGAATCAGCATCTCTGTCTGTGTCCAAATCCGACACAAACTTACACATTAGCCACAAAACAACAGTCTGTTCGGAACAGAATTACTTTAGAATTCAAACTTTACAATGAGTTTATTATATAATGTAATGGGGATGTCAACACATCATGAACAATGAATTTTATAGCATTTATTAATCACTTTATATTAAATGATATTGATTTATTTAATTCATATGTAATCAGATGTAACAAAGACTATAAGCTATTCATTATGTGTTCATGTTGTCTAATTTGAATAAATAATGTAAAAAAAACATGTATAAAAGTGCATTAACTAATGCAAAGTATAAAACCTTATTGTAAAGTGTAAATAAAAATAAATAAACAGAAGGAAATTTAATTTATAGAATTAAAGTAGCATTAGATTAAATAAATATACTAAATAAATTGACAGAATTACAGTAAACCAGAACCAAAAACAGTTTTTGCCATACAAATGTTTGAATGAAAACAATAAAGATTATCATAGTGTTTTATTATTTCTGATTCATTTTTATAAACCTCTCAGATAACACAAGAAGTGCACTGCAAAACATTATGGCGTGAGATGAATTTGCATTTGAAAACAAATATACTCACTGGCTTCTGTCCGCTGTCTTTGAGGACCCGTCACCTGACAGAGGCTCGGAGGAGCATCTGCCATCCTGCGTGTGCCTTTATGAGTGTGCAAGTTTGTTACTAGTAAATTGTTATATATTATTGATCTAACTGCATTCTGTTCGGCTCTTATCCATACCTCCGTCCTCATTTATCTTTCTTTCCTTCTTTCTAGCTTTCTTTCTCTCTCTCTCTCGCTCTCTCTCTCTCTACTGCATGTAGAAAAAAGCTCAGAAAAAAACAAGCCGTTTTAGTGTGTATCCCTTTAAATGCAAATGAGCTGTTGCTGCCAGCACAGAGGGCGGAGCCTCACGAGCTCACGGTGAGAGCCAGAGTAGCATCTGCCTGCAAAAACGGAGGCTGCATTTTCAGGACCCCACTTCTAGGACCGCATTTCTAGGACCCTACGTTTTAGTGACAGTTAGAAGTTAGACCTACCGAATTAGAGGACCAGCGAAGATGGATGACATTCAGAGTGTGAGTATCAAATGCGAATCAATTTTTATTCGTTTAACTTTAAAAACAATTGTGATGCATTTCATTGGGAAGTTAACGTTCCCAACGTGCTGGTGATTTGCTTAACAGTCTTGAATGCATAGCCATCATATATTAGCCTAATGCTGGAAAATGAATTGTTAGCACGTTCATTTAACGGAACTGTTGCATGATAAGCCTGTGTTGACTTATTTACAGCACAATAAACTGTAGCATGTTCGTTCTGAAAGCTTGTTAATTACTCATTGTTTTTCCATTTTAATTCAGTTAAAATAATCGTAATGTTTTCACTGTCACGTGCTCACAGTCAACCTGTTTAACGTTACCCACAATGCATGTTAGGTGTAACAGTTACGTCTCTTCATTTTGACATGGTTTTATAAAGTTGGTTGAGACATATGACATTTTAATAGTCAGACATATCAGAGAGGCCATTATAATAATTGACTGTTAAAATCCAACGTGTTAGATTGTGTCATTTACTGTATACTGTACTCTATATGAAGTGCTATCAAGGACACAGCTCAGGGTAGGCAATAATATGACAAAAGATAAATAAATAAATTGGTTAAGTACTATGCTTAGGCCTAATTTATGTCTATTTATTTATATGAAATTAACTTAAAAATGTTTTTCAACAAACACAGAACAATCCAAACACTTGCGAAAAGAGGGGCGAGCATCAGGTGGTAGGTAGTGCTGCTGCCTACATTACATGACAATGTGTGCTTTAAATCTGATATGTATTATATGGTCAGGAAAAGTCGTGTCAATAATGTTATTTCTATTCAGATTTCTTGCATCTCTCTCTATTATTTTTTTTCTCAGTTCAGATGGGCTTTATTGACATGAGTGTTTCTAGAACCTTTTTTTCCCACAACATCAAAATATTTTTTTTTTCAAATCTTTGAACAGTATGCAATAATTGTATTATGAACATTAATTGGTATGAAGATTGATATCATTATTTTGATCATTATCATTACTCTGTGGTAACTAAGATCTTTTAAATATGAATTTTAAAATTGGAGAGTAGAACATGTTCAACTAAATGTTCCTTATTTAATTCACTTCTCTTTCTCTCTCTTAGGAGTCAGTGATGATGTTGTCCTTGTGTTTGTCCATCCATCGAAGTTCTGTCTATGTGGTTCACGTCATGATCAAATTTGTTTTTGTGTGTTCAAGTTCAGTTGTTATATATTATTTTGTAAAATATTTTGTGTGTTCAAGTTCAGGTGTTATATATTATTTTGTAAAATATTTTGTGTGTTCAAGTTCAGGTGTTATATATTATTTTGTAAAATATTTTGTGTGTTCAAGTTCAGGTGTTATATATTATTTTGTAAAATACACAATCTTAAATCTACCCCCAGAGTCATCCTTGTCTTCCCTCTGTACTTGAAAATGTGGTCCATCTAGTGACTGAAAAGACTATAACATGATTCCTTGTTTATTTTACTTGAGTTATTATAGTATGCTACTTAGACCCAATAATTTCTCAACATTCCTAGGAACCTGGTTTAATTGCAATAAAGAAAGTAGTATTTGGGTGTAATAAAACTTGAAAAAAAAAAAACTGTAATGTAGTTAAAACTGGGTGGAAATACTGCCTTGGTGGCACTTTTTTCGGTCCTCCAAAACTAGGGTCCTGGAAATGCGTTCCTGGGACTGCGGTTCTCCGGCTCGGTAGGTGGCGCTGTCACAAAAAACTAGGGTCCTAGAAATGCGGTCCTAGAAGTGGGGTCCTGAAAATGCAGCCTCTGGGACTGCAGACAGATAATATTGGAGAGCCAGGACAATCTCATCTAACGGAATGATATAATATCAGAACAGAAACTCTCAGTAGCGGTGTTCATTTCGACCCGGAGTCGGACAATAATGCCCACAGAGCCAGAGAATATATGCGGTATGGAGATGGAACAGGTATAGTTTAGTTTAATTACGTAAAACGACTCGATGAGCTGTCATAAAGTCCGTGCAAAGTCCGTGCTCTCACTTTCATTACTGCAGTGATCAGTAACGTCAGGCCTATCGCTCCGGAGACTGTAAAGCTGGATCACGAACAGTTGCTAGATCCATCCTCGAGTAACAACAGGAGTGAGTTAAATGAAGACTGCTATGTTCATTCTTACATCCAACAACAAAACAGCTCAATCGCTTAGGAGACATTCTTGTCTACAGTTGCTCCGGCGTCGAAACACTGGCGGACTGTTTATTTCACTCAGGGCAAGATGCTAATACTGCAGTGTCAGTTAACAGTCGTGGGAGGAGCTTGTGCAAAAGTACGTCACATTGCCCCGAATTTGATAACGGCTTGTTCTTAGGCTACATTTACAAGTGGCCAGCTATTTTCATAAACGGACATTTCAACCTCTCCGTTTTCAAAAATAACATTGTGCACACCTGTTAGTTTTCAGAAAAGTGTTTCAGGCCACTGTCCTGCAGAGTTTAGCTCCAACCCCAATTAAACGCACCTGAAACAGGTAATCAAGGTCTTGCTTAGCTGTTGGAGGTCATTAGGCATGCTAAAAACTTACAAGCAGGTTTGTTGAGGCAAGTTGGACCTAAACTCTGCTGGACAGTGGCCCTCCAGGACCGAGTTTGGATACCCCTGATTTACACGAACCCGTGTATATAGGCTATGCCGTCAAGAGCATGCCAAACCTGTAGGTGGCAGTGTAACGAGAAGCTCAAGCCCACGTTAGCCAATCAGAATCCCGAAAATAGCAACAACAGCTCCTCGACATAATAGAGCAGCTTTATAGACATAGATATACTAGACGTCGCCTTGGCTATGGCAGTTCATTGGAACGAATGCGTCAATAGAGCCGCCATCATGGAACAGGAGAGCCCCTCCTCTTTAATGCATAAGCGTCAATGTAGGCAAAGGTCTAACGGAAATAAAATCACCATAAATCGTCCTTTTTTTTGGTTCGTTCCAATGGTCAGACATGTATTTATCATTGAGTCCAGAGAAAATAAAAAAACAACAACAAAAAAACATTCTTCCTAGTTCAGATTTCGTTCGTGTGAACATCCATACGCAGCACAAAAGTCTGAAAATCCGTGAATTCGAAGTACAGGCGGAGATAGCAGCATTACCTAGCTACTTCCTATGACAAGACCCCTGTTCCAAGTTGGCAGTGGTTTTGACGCATGCTTAGAAGAACCCCGAGGCGAAATCTAGTGTATATCTATGCTTTATAGAGAGCCTAATGGTGCGTTCACGTGCTATGGAAAATATGATATTTTCCACTTGTGAACTGGTATTCACCAGTGTGTTGCGTTCAAGGGCTTTTGTTGTCGTAATGTGGTAAAAAGATGGAGATCAGACCTGTTATTTAGCTAAAACTATTTTAGATTGCTTAAGTCATCTGCTACAGCAAGAAAATGATTTATCAAAACTCAAACGGTAAATAATATGCTGTATATTTTCTAGATCATGATTGTACATATTTTTACCATTCACGACTCTCGCGTTGCTCTCCGCCATTTTGAAAAGGTCAAAGGTTATCCAATCTCGGCAACTCCTGCATCAAAATATTCTACGAGTTGCCCAGTGGAAAATACCACATGAGGGGGTGTTCATGTGCATTTTCCACGTCGGCTTTTGGTCTTTACCATAATTACCATAGCACGTGAACGCACCATAAGTCCCTCCCCTTCTGGTGGACCACCATGGGACCTTATTTCGGAAAAATATTGTATGGTAGTCAATGGCAAATATTTTGATCTCGTTTGAATTGTGCCCTGAATTACACATATGATGTTTGTCAATTTAAAAGATACATTTTAAAGTCAAGAAAGTCACAGTTATATAAGACTGGTATAAGACTGTGAAAATACGTAATTACAAAGACTACAAACCCAAAAGGTGCACATGTGACATACCTTTTCTCTCAGTGAATGAAGCTAACTTTACTGAAGCTAACGTCTGTCATTTTATCTATAGTCTTACATTATAATCGCAACGTTACGCCGTCATGCCTGAGTGTTTTGTACCAGACTGCACATATACGAGCAACGGATCTTGCTCATTGTTTCGATTCCCGGGAAATGTAGTTCATTGAGCGATTTTCACATAAAACTAAATGTTACTCTTCTGTTTTATGACAAACTGGGACTTTCATAATTATCTTTTAAATTGACAAAGATCATATGTGTAATTCAGGGCACAGTTCAGACGGAATAAAAAGATAAGTTGTCTCTCGTCATTGACTACCATACATATTTTTTCCGAAATAAGGTCCCATGAGCCGGAAGCGGAAGGGAGGGACTTAGGCTCTCTATTTGCAAATGCAAACTTCGCCGTTACGTGTGTGTGCTCGGCAAGACCGTTTTGTGTTTGAGCGCCCCCAAGTTGTCTTTTACTGTAACTTCAGAAGCTCCAGACACGTGAGCAAAAGCGCCAATCTCATTGGTCGGATAGTTTTTGACGCGGCGAACTAAAAAAACGAACCCGAGGCGTTTTAAAAAAAATTACGCTTTTACGCGTGGCGTTTATCGCGTCGGTGTGCACACTCACATTGGCGCCCTTTGTTTAGTCACGAGGCGTCAAACGTCGGCGAATATCGCGCGCGAAATTCGTCCCGGTGTGAACAGGCCTTTAGACTACTTGCTCCAAGACCATTTGCTTCAAACTTTCAAATTTGAAATGGGGAATATACACACACACACACAATGTTTTTGTGTTTTTGTGGTTGTAATAAAATAGTTACAAATCCTTCCCTTGCGGGTCAATTTGACCCCCCATATGAAATGAATGTGAAATTGAAAAAAAATGTTTTTATGTTAATATTTGTCAATAAAAATAATAATCTGGCACAATCCAGAACACGCTCAAATGATGACATTGAGATAATAGAACATCGCTAATACAGAACACATGCACACACACAAACACCTAGAAATTGGCGGGGGGATTAGCGGTTGGGGCATATAACAAGGACAATGTTCAAGGGTTTTTTTCTTTTCTTCTTTTTTTCAAAAAAAATATTTTAACACATTTACAATGCAGCAAACACCTCCCCCTGAATGCATAAAGGAAGCTAATTGACTTCAAATGGGACTTCAATTTTGTTCCCAATGGTAGGCCTAAACCCTAAAGCTTATTTGCTCCAGAAATATACGGCCATCTAGTGGAACAACTCATGAAATGCATGTTATATTTGTTTTTCCACAAGAGGTCAGCAGACACACCAGGGTTGTGCTTGTTTAACTGGTCATTGCATGCACTGCAGTTATTTTATTTGAGTATTTATGTGAAAATATGTGAAGAATGTGCTCATTTATATTAAAATAATTGGTAAAAATCTAGTAATTTAGAGGTAAATAAAATAATAATTAATAAAAAAAACTCCAATAAAATACCAATAAAACAAGAAGTAGGCTAGTTTTATATTTTTATTGTAATTTTATATCACAATATAGTTATTTAATTTAATTAGATATTTCTTATTAAAAAGATACAAATTACAAAAATGATGAAAAATATAAGAAAATTACAAAAGAAATAAACACTACTTTTATTTATTTTTTTACTTTTATTTATTCTAACAAACACTTATTTTTCAGGGAACCTACATTAGGTCAATTTAAAGGGTTAGTTCACCCAAAAATTTAAATTCTGTCATAATTTACTCAACCTCGTGTTCCAAGACTTTCTTTCATCTTCGGAACACAATTGAAGATATTTTTAATGAAATCTGAAAGATTTCTGTTTCTCCATGATAGTCATGCAACTACCACTTTGATACTTCAAAAAGTTAAAGGTGCTCTAAGCGATGTCACACGTTTTTTAGGCCAAAACAGCAAACATCTCCTCACTATCCGCTAGCTGCCTGTCCCCTGAACACACTGTAAAAAAACCCGGTCTCTGCAGACAACCCAGGCTCCACAAACCGCAACAAAAACAAACTGCGGCAACCCGCTCCACGAAACATAACAAACAGTTCCAGCCAATAACCAACAAGAAGGACTTGGGGGCGGGGTTTGGGGGGTTAGTGCGCGGATGATTGAGCCTCCGTTTTGTTTGAAAATACTTTAAACGTCAACAAGAAGTGACGTCACCCGACATCGCTTAGAGCACCTTTAATAAAGAGATCGTAAAACTAATCCATTTGAATTGAATGGTTTAGTCCAAATTTTCTGAAGAGACACAATCGCTTTATATGATGAACAGATTGAATTTAGACATTTATTCACGTATAAACAGTGGTGTAAAGTAACGAATTACAAATACTCTCGTTACTGTAATTGAGTAGTTTTTTTTAGGAATTGTACTTTTTTAAGTAGTTTAAAAACAGTGTACTTTTACTTTTACTTGAGTACATTTTAAGTGCTGTATCGGTACTTTTACTGCGCTATTTTCCCTGCGACCTGCCGTCGCTACATTTATATTAATATTTATTTTTATAATAAGTCATCATGTGACTCCATGCGTGATTCCCGTCAAATCAAATCGCGCGCGGAAAACTTTGCATCAAACCAGCATCAACAGACTTCGAGACACCTGGGGCCAATTTATTTTGTTCACGAAGTGACTTTCGGAGTGGATCTTGAGCCTGGAGGAAGTTCATGCATTTGTGTCTTCATATAGGCAAAAAAAAAAACAGCGCAAGCGTCACACCTCACACGTGCTTCAGTGTGTGTGTGTGTGTGTGTGTGTGTGTGGTAAATGAAACTGCGCGTCGGCTGCACCATTCATTCACAAAGAACATGCAGGATTCGTATTTAAATTGTCTTTGTGGTTTAATATTCACACACACGCACACTATATCGCGATTTGATTTCAAGTGTACTGAACTGCTTTCTATTTATTCCTCAAAAAAATTACAAATTCCGTGAAATTCCGAGTTATAAATTCCTTTTTTATTTTGTCAGCATTTTAGGGGGGCGGGGGTCGTCCAAAACAATGGTAGGGGAAACGCTGTATTTTTAGTGCTAGCAGTCAAAAATAAAACTGTTGGAGAAATATTGAAATACTGTTTCTTTTTTTTTATGAATCTGTGATAAAAGAGTAAGCTACATTTTCAATTTGCAGGGTATAAGGTGGACTAACATTCATAGCATAATACTCACTACTCACTACTCTTGAGTACTTTTAAAAGGGCTACTTTTTACTCCTACTTTGAGTAGTTTTTAGGACCGGTACTTTTACTCTACTCTCACTAAATTTTTTGACAAGTAACAGTACTTTTACTTGAGTATGCTTTTTCAGTACTCTTTCCACCACTGTGTATAAACATTGATCATTAAACAAACAGAAACTCAACTTGCTTGATGCGCTAGAACAAACGTCATTGGTTCTTGCGAAGCTCAAACATGCTGCGTAACACACGAGAATGAACCTCATTGGCTCTCGCACGTCAAACGAAACATGCTTGAGCTTCTGTTTACCACAGCTGATGTGTGCGTTGATGAATGTTTATATGTGAATAAAAGCAAATCACATCCTGACTCCTCCTGTCACTCATCGACGCAAATTAAGAAATACGGCTCTTATTAGAATGCTGTCATTCTTAAAGCACTGGAACTAATAAAATGTGGTATTGTACTTTTTTTATTAGCAGGGTATCGCGATACCATTTTAGTACTGGAGCGCTGGTGTGTTCGACTTCCTGTAGTTTATTTTGATAAACATGACACAATATAACATTATGGTTACAAGAAAAGACCTTTTAGCTGTTATAAAAACACAGATTTGTGAGCATTAGGGAAACTAAAGGTGTCAGAAAAAAAACAAAAAACCCGGCCGATCGTGGAACAGCTGTGTTGTCATTAGAGCTAGTGCAGCCGCTCTGGAGAAGCTGTGCCATCTGAGTCAGTCGTCTGCTCTCGCGGTACTTTGATGCCATACGTCACTGTGTCTCAAGTCAGACAAAGCGCTGCATGAAGTCGAGAAAACCTATTTTTAAAGTACCGGTACTAACAAAATGTGTTGTTGTGCCGTTTTTAATAGCAGGGTATATTGCGATACCTGGTATATCACTTCATTTCATTAAGGAAGATGCTTTGTTAGTTAAATGGAAATGACAAAAGATTAGGATGGAATGTTGAGGCTATAGGAACTTTTTGTTTTGTTTGACAGATTTTGACAAAAAAACTATTTGAAATTCACCCCATGTTCACTTTATTGTGATATTGTGGTAAAGGAAACTCACCTAGTCTTTCCATTTTTATCCCAAAAAGGCTCTGGCTATATAGACATGAAATTGTAACATAACACGAATGATCCGCCACCATGTGCCGTTAATAAAATGCATAACTGCCCTCAGTCTTTAAGAAATGTGCATTTTCTGTGTGGTCTTGTTGATATGTGATTTGATGATTTGGCTGCTGTTAGACAGAAGGAACATTGTGCTCCTGTAATTACACTAACTAGCCACCAGATGTCAGCATAAAATGGGCGCATTCACTCCACCAAACAAACAGTAGCTACCTCACAGGACATTTCAAACTTTTAACGGTTGAAAATAATTCTGTGCCAATTCCTCGGAATCATAAGCTGACGTGCTGGAGGATTTCGCTTTGAACTCGTGGCAGTTGACAGCCCTCATTTTCAGGCGTAAAATAAGCCATCAGTCCATAATGACATCCTAAATTCACCAAATTCCCATAATTTAATAGTCAAGATAGACGCCATATTTAATTTAACGCAATTACTTGACACAGCGTGGTCATTAGGGACAGTCTGGACAGACATAGCCTACACACAATAGGGTGTACTGTAGGCTATTAAGTCACATATTGGTTTCTATTTTTTTTGTCCATTGGATTTATTTTATTTTTAGAAAAGCCATATTTTCAATGTTGTGTAGGCTATATACACCTTTTTTAATGTAAGAACGGGTGCGGCCACACTGGTTTGTAATGCAAAAAGTTTGACAGTTTACTTTGTTATTATAGCCGCTATTGAATCGGAAGTCTTGCGTATTCACAGAACAGCTTAGGCTACTTATGTTTTGCAAAATAAGGTGGATACAACATGTAAACAATAGAACTGCCTCTCACAGACCCATTTTCATTCTCATAAGATTACATGGCATCCACCCTGCTCCATTAGACTGATTTTGGGGAATAGTCTATTTAAGAATAATAAAAGCAACAGTAAAAGTAATATAAAAAAGAAAAGAAAAGGGATTACAATTTTATTTTGGAGCTCTTTTCATGGTTTATAATGACAATTTGTAAAAGACTATCTTGAGAAAGTGATGGTCAAGTAGAGAGAGAGAGAGAGAGAGAGACTGACAGACAGAGAGTTACTTGAAGGCATGAGGGGCAGGTCCACCTAACGCCAATGCCCAACCAACCCCTCCCCCTCTGAAGACACACTAAAGCACATTTCCTCTCTTTCACTCTGGCTCTCAGTGCCTCTGTCCAGACTGCTGCTCCAGACCTCACCGCCCCTTTCCATTCAAACCAACTTTAAGCCATACGTCTGTGCGTGAGCCAGCATTTCATCCAGAGCCTGCTGTGTGCCTTCAGGAGCCTCTTGTTAAAGCTTCAGTTGGAGGATAGTGACCAACAGTGACCAAGATGAGGATCGTACTGCTGCTGCTGGTCGCCCTGGCAGGGCCTTTCTGTACCTTTATCCAAGCAAGTAAGTCAACACACACACACACACACACACAGTGCTATTCTTTCTTTCACACACTCTGTCCATTCTCCTCATCTGTTTCTAGTGACCATAACTTTCATTAATTCAATTCAGTTTTGTTTGATTACACACAGGATCTCCACTAAATTGTTTGTTTGATGTGTGTGTGTGTTTCAGCACCTTCTGTTCATTATAAACACTATCCAGACTTATGTTCCTCTCATTTGGACCTTGTGATGGGAAAATGATGTAATGGTGCAATGATTGTTACACCATTAAATACCAGTTTTGAGTTAGTCAGCACTGATTTATTGCTTCGTTTCTCCCTGTTTCTCTCAATCTGGACAGGGTTACACATGTGTATTAATAGAGCCGACTCTATATTTAAGGGAAGCATTTGAGCATTTCGTACACAGGCTGGTTACATCTAAGAGCAGTGCAGGCCTGAGAGAAAGAGAGAGAGAGAGAGACGCCCCATATGTGCTTATTTTGTACGTCTTTCTCTCCCCCCCCCCCCCCCCCCCGCTTGTAACCAGTAACCATCTTTGGCGGGGTATCAAGCTTTCACCCCTCTCAGAGGTGGGTTGGAGGGGCATGTGTGTTATTTTTAAACTGCAGCGACTCTGACTCACTGCTCAGGGTCGGTTACAGCCCTCTAAACATCACATTAAAGTGCTCAGCAAGTTTCAAACTTGGGAAAACTTAACTCCCTGCAATCAGAGGAGCGTCACCAGTGCACAATCTTCCTCTTCAGCCTTCTTTCTGTCTCTCTCATTCTTTTTTCCTGTTGCCATTCATCTCCCATTTTTCCCATTCTCCCAGTCTGGTGGTGCCACTCCCTGTTCTAAAAGCGGGGCGTCATCAGACAGCTAAAAGTTTCTACTCTATAGGCTACACTGTTATACAGCATTATATTCAGTTCTTTTGGAAGAATATAAAATTGTTGTCGTTGTTCTATGAACTTTTTAACTTTTCAGATGGCACACTCTGTCTGTTATGTTGTGTGTTTGTGTGTTATGAATAGAGTAATGGTAAACTGACACGTGAGAGCACATCGAGGTATTGGGTGTACTGGGTGTTAATTTAGCTACATGAACCCTGAAACTCTCAGGGTCTCTGAATGCAACCCAGCCCTAGATTCACGGAGCTCAATCAAACTCACATTTAACTTCAGAGTGCAGTCAGATTTTCAATTAATTTGTTTTGAATTAATATTTAGCTCCATACAACTCAAAATACATTAAAGTCACTGTCATACAACTTCATAATATGAATACACTTCTCAAAAGTGGTGCATTTATTAAGAAAAAAAATGATTAAAGCTGTATAGAAATAAAAATGAACTTAAAAATGACTAAAGCACATAACAAAACTGCTAAAACTTCATGTAAAACGAAAAGCGAAAATATAAAAATAAAAGCTCATTTAAAATGTTTATAAGTAGGCCTACTCTATAAAAATAATAATCTAAATCAACTCATTAGTGCTCTGTATGAGTGATCTGAATCTGAATTTTATTGTGCTCATTCTTAATGTCCTCAAATTAACTCCACACTGCCAGAGAATGCAAATTAACTCCATAAAACTAATAACTGAGACTGAATGCCAATCAGAGTGAACGCCTCACTCCTGAATCTGAACTGAACTCTTCAGAACTCGCAATTAATATCGGTAAACTTCACAAATGTATTTAGATTTAGAATTATTTAGTTCTTATTTAGAATTTAGATTTGTGGGTAATTGTGGAGCTTGAGTAGATATTGAGGTTTGTCTCCCTCAGGTCTGAAATTCTGTTGTATTTTAGATTAGTGTGTGTGTGTGTGTGATACAGTATGTTGTTCCCTGGAGATTATGAGTGTGAGAGCCTAAGCATGTGTGTGTACTGTTCTAGTGATAAGAGATATTTTCCACTTGCTCTGTCCCCTGCTGCCCACTCATGACATGCGTGTGTATGTGTATCTGTGAGAGGGAGGGAATCTGCTTTCATGAGATGTTCTTCACTTGTTCTTCCTGTACAAAAACAATCCAGCATCATACTCCCTCACAGCAGCGGCGGCGCCAGGGGGGGTCTTGGGGGGTCTCAAGACCCTCCCAAAAAATGCTTTGACCCCCCATTTGACCCCCCACCCCCTTCCTGATTAAAAAATATGTATCCGGGATAAATATTTAAAAATGTTTATCTTCAAACTACGCAGAACAATAATAATTAATAATTTATTCGACATACAAAATATATAAACATAAGAATCACGTTCCCTCTAAGCTGCGCGCGTGCGCGGTCGTGCACTTCTGATGCCGCGGCCGCGCAGAAAAGAATAATATGCCACGCAGAGGACTGACGCGAAATGTGTGGGGAAATCCATTTGATTGTATGTGAGAAATAATTGCAGTGCTCAAACTGGTGAGTGCAGTTTACAGGTCTCATAGAAAGAGAACGATGTGAGCGCGTGTGATTGGCAGTGAGTGTGTGTGCGGACCAAATATCTCAATACGAGAGGCGACGAGAAACGCAAAGTCATGTGAAATAAAATCATAATATCATGTTTTAAATTAGAGTGGTTTGATTAAAGTGGTGGAAATAACGGATGATGGACACAGAACGGTAACAATTAACACCCGCGTGCAAAGTCAAAATACATTAGTTTACATAGATTTAAATAGTTTCAGGCATGGTTAGATTAGGCTACTATAAAAGAGTTCACATATTCACTTTTCTTGAAAATATTTAGCTATTAGATCTAGCTATTTACAGTAAATGCTTCAGTTTTGTTTTCATATTATAATAATATAATATGAAAACAAATTGAAGCATTTAAACTGATATATTATATCAGTTCAAATACTTCAATTCATTTTTTTATATTAGGCCTATATGTTATTATATTATAAGCCTAAATAAAGAATCTCACAAGGGTATTGTTAAGGGCTCATTGCCATTAAAAAGTTTGAAACCCCCTGCTAAAGAAAATATAGGCTAGGAAATTCATAAGCTATAAACAATCATTTAACTTTGATGGTTTAATGCTGCCTGTACAATTAATTGACTGTACAAAAAAACTTTATGGTTTTCCTAAACCATCTCAGTGTAGCTTAATTTTCTTTCATAATATATTATATTATTGTAAAGAATTGAACTGTCCTGCAGAAGATTTTGTAAATAATTTGTCATAGGATTTCTTAGTAAAGACTGGAAACAGAGGACACCGAGGAATTGGAGGATGAGGAGTATACTATTTTGTAAATATGTTTTCTGTCATGGGTGTGGCTATGCAATTAAAGTTCGAGCATATTGTTTGCAAACTGCAATTGATTAATTAATTAAAAACAAAGTAGTTGATATGCTGTGTTGTTTTTGTCAAGTAGCAGCAATATGCAGTTATTAGCCGTGTCCACTGTATTTTTTGTTGGTTTTCATGAGACCCCCCTTGAAATAACCAGGACCCCCCATTGCCCCCCCAATCAAAATTGTCTGGAGCCGCCACTGCCTCACAGCCTGAAACAAAATACACACACACACACACACACACACACACACACACACACACACACACACACACACACACACACACACACACACACACACACACACGCTGAAGCAGTTGACGGATATTCTTTTTTTTATATAGATTTAGAGTAATTCAATTAATTGTTCGACAGACACCCAATACTGGCCTCTTGTGCTCTATTTCCCTTGTTCTCTGATTTTCTCCTCTATTTGTCTCTCCTTTTCCTTGTCTTTCCCTTTTATGGTATGTTTTTTGTCAGGGAAATGTTTCAGGCTTGCTCATAGATTTGAATTCGATCATTTAATGGGTAGTTTTTCACTGACACACACACATGCCTGCACTATTTTAGTGGGTTTTGGCTCATTGCAGTTAGTATATAGCAGAAAGGCTGTTAGTCTCTGCTGTTTCTCACAGTCTTAAATCTCCCTTTCTTTTATTACATGTGCTCTGAAATTACTCGATTCTGATTGGTCAATTACGGCATTCAGCTATCTGTTATTTCCTTATCACTGCCACCATCCACAAAAAGGACATACGTTTTGGAGAATGGATGGATGGATCATCACCAAAGGCAATGTTGTATCCACCTTATTTTTCAATGCAGAAGTGAGCTATTTCCTGTGAATGTATGATTTTTAATTAACTAGCTGCAATAGGTCATTAACTAGAAGAATAACAAAGTGCAGTAAACTGTAAAACTATTTGTGCTACAAACCAGTGTTTTTTTGTGTTTGTGATTATTACTATAAAATAATTAAACTAATATGACAACAAATACCAGTTTGTCCGGAGCCCCGCACATGACATGCAGACATAAATATATATCGTGGCCACTAATTAAGAATTTGATTCCACAAATTAAGAATTCGTTCTCTTGGTTTAGAAAATTTAGATCACATTGAACTTATTTGTTCTCTCATTTTGATTTAACTAAAAATAGGGTAAAATTACAACGTGGCCATGATTTAGTAAAACGAAGGAATGAATTATTTAGTATATAGTGTGCTCCATTTACTTAAAATGAGGGAACGAATTAGTAAAACATGCAGACGTAGTAGTAAGCCGTGGGAATAAATTGTGTGGTTGCTATCAATATAGTACGAAGAAGGAGATAGCTCAAATAACAATCTTTAATCACAAATACTGCGAAGGAGAAATAACAAAACCACGTATCATAAACGACACCAAGCAAAGAACTGAATGAACACAGGATTTAAATACACAGAGGAATTAAATTAATTGGATGACAGGTGAACTGAATCATTAATCAAGGAAACGCACTGACACACACTAGGAAACCAGGCCTAGTCCACACGTACATTTTTATAAACTGAGTTTTTCCTCAGTTTAAAAAATAAATATATCGTTCACACAAGCACGGTTTTAAAAAAATCTCTGTTCACATGAAAACGCAAAAACACGCTATGAAGCGATATAACCCTAACCGTAAAGCCACGTTGGCCAATCAGAAGCCTGAAAAAAAAGGTTATTACCATTTCCGACAGGCTAACAATATGTTGTCATAGTGACATGCGTAGTATTGCATTCTGACGCCTCTGTTCCGCAATATAATGGGAGAACTGTGCATTTATCTGTATGCATGCAAGCCCTGTTAGCACAGTTATTAGCAGCAATATTTTGGCTATGTCCGTCATTGCACAGACTCGCCTCGTGTAAATAAAGGAGATAGCAGCGCACAATCTGACGTCAAGCAAAGGAGATAACAGCGCGTATTCCGACGTCACAAGCCAAAATCTCCAGTTTCACCGGATGCACGACAACACTGCAATCGGAGTTTCTGAAACTCCTCACCCTGGCAGGAGTTTTCAAAAAGGTTTGGTTTCAGTGACCGGATACTGCGTTTGCGGGTGGACGAACGGCTATCCCGCCTAGAAAAAGCTGCGGTTTTGAAAATACCCGCGTTCGTGTGACAGGGTCTAAGTCACACAGGCAAACAGGAACAGGGAAAACAGAACCAAAAACACAACCAGAACAGATCATGTTACACAAGCATCATAACAAACTTGTCTATATATATAGGTAAAATAATTTAAAGCGGCTGACACCGGAAGTTTGCGCCAGCTCATTAAAAATAACATGAATATCAGTCTGTTATCTTTAAAGTCTCTCATATCACACAGCGGACTTGCTTTCTGATTGTTTAACACAAATGTGACTTTCACCATCTTGCGTCTGAGTTTATTTTCGTAAAAATGCCCTCAGACAATTTCAGTATTAATATTATCGCTGCAGTGTTTGTCTTGCTGCTATGCCAATTGTTTTGTACATTGTAGTGGACTATTTTTCTAAGCAGAATCTTAAGATAAAATATACAGGTAAGATTATAAAATTACGAATGGCCATCATAAGTCCTGATCACCATTTCGGGGTTTATTTCTCGATAATGAGCGGTTGACTGTAGCCTACATCATTTCTTACATAAATTACAGTTACAGTTTCTGCCCATGCTGCTGTACAACTCAGAGAAAGAGAGGAGGAGAACAGCTGCGTCTTTCTCCATACACTGCTCCTCCCATCACATCATGTGTATTTATGTGAGTGTGTGTGTGGTGGTTGGAAAGGAAGAGAGCCATACTTAGAACTAATTGTTGGGGTCTCAAACTTAATGAGCTGATTGTTAGCAGCAGTCAACAAGAACATTAATGTAAGCACTCAAGCACAAATACACCCAGGACATTCTGATCTCTGACCCCATTATTAACAGGATACTTTTGTTTGATTGTGGCACTATGAAAAGCTACAGTGATCTTTGGAGCAGAATAGTTTAATAGTTTTTTTTAAAACTGTTTTTTTTACACCCACTTACAATTAAATAATGTTCTCCTCTCACGTAAGAGGTCTTAAATTGTTATGACACTTTATTTTGGGAGTCTAGTTAATTAGGTTATATAAATTTAAGTTTAAAATTACAAACTGAGTGGGAACATGTTATTAAAACAAGTTCACCCTAAAATGAAAGATCTGTCATTGACAACCTCATGTTGGTCTTTCTTTATTCTGTGGAACGTAAAAGAATATATTTTGTATGCTTCTCATTCTTTCAATGCAGTTACGATGAATGAGGAAATTAAGCTTTCAAACTTTAAAAAGAACTCAAAAGTACCTTAAACGTATCATAAATTGTCATTAATTTCGAAACCGGATCATTGTGAAGGAATCATTCCAACTGGTTTTCCGAACTGGATCAACACTGAAAGGATTCGTTCACAAAATGAGCATTGCTACTTCTCTTATGAACTCTCATGAACGTGCAGGGAAGAGCTACAGAGAGATTTTTGCTGTACCATAACTTTTGGTTTATAACTCAAACAAAATTATTATGGCCTCACAATAAGTCATGGACTATTGAAAAATGATTCCTCTTAACATTTTAAAAATAATGGCCATATTCTTCTGAATTTCCCCTTCAGGGTTTTACAGAAGAAAGACTAAATAAGTAAATGATGTGCACATTTTCATTCGGGTGAACAAAGAAACCCTATAAATTTCACACTGCTGAAAGTGTCTGAGTCACATAATAATCAGTCAAAGATAAATCTGCTTCATGAATCTCATGAACATTTTCTGTTACAAAAGAACCCTAACATTAATTTGCCATTAACCCAGAGTTGATAATGTGTGCTGAGTTTTTTAACCAATGCTGAGTTTGATATTTTAAACTGTGTATTTCAGCAGCTGAGGTGGTGTTATTATAAAGGGAGGTTCCCTACAGATCAGCGAGAGAAAGTCTCTCATATGCAGTCCATCTGGCTTCGACACCAGCACAGATCTGAAATCAGTTTTTGCTGTTTGTCTCTAATGGTTGCTGAAGTCATTGTGAGTAGTGCAGAAAGATCTAAGATTAACCACTGAGGAAACTTTTTGGCTATGTTTTTTCTCCAGTGCTTCATTTCCTTGTGTGCAGTTATTGCCGACTTAACCCAGGAAGTGAGACAATTAGTCTGGTTGAAGGTATGACGTTAAAAGGAAGTGATCTCATTAGTGTGGAGCTGAAGGGCGTGACTTTCTGTATGGTGGAATGGCAGAATGTTTTTGTACGTAATGTGACTGTCTAAGTGAACGTGTAAGTCTGTGTTTGGGCTGATGGAGAGGCCGGAATGTTCTCACTATTAACAGCAGGCCATGAGAACATTCTGGCTCACCCATCTGATACAAGCACTAGAGAACCAAAAAATCAGTGTCTCTGGAATTTCTCCATTTTCATCCAACTCTCTAATGCAGAGCTCTCCCCTTATGTTGAAATGTAACATCTAAGGATGGGTTTCTAGTATAACATTTTTATAAAACCTTTTTGTTGTTTATGTACCAGGTACTCTGGTGGTGCCAACAACGGCTGAGGTGACTCCAGAGCCAGTCATTTCATCAGAAACGACTGCTGTCATTGCCCAAACAGAAGCATCAGCTCCTCCAGAGGCTGCTTCAACACCAGGGCCTGTTTCTACAGAAGCAGCTGCCTCAACAGAAGAAGCGCCATCAGTTTCCACACAAGCACAAGTTACACAATCAGTAATTCCAATAGAAACTGCAGCCCCAAGAGATGCAGCAAAATCAACAGCTCTGCCAGCAGTGGTGGCCACCACTGAAACTGTGGTCACAGAGTCGATAGAGGTAGAGATAGAGGGGGAAGAAGGTGAGATATACTACAGACATACAGTGTAAATATTGTTACAGTTGAGAATTTGAATTGAGAATCTGTGTGAGTGAGGAAGAGCAGTCATTGACATGATATCTGGTGTTCTTCCTTATTACAGGTATGGGCACGGGACAGTTGGTGGGGATCGTAATCGGCGCATTGGTCGGAGTGATTGTTGTCATTGCTGTTATCATCTTGGTGGTCAGAAGAATGGGCCAGTACTCGTAAGTACTTTTATTATTATCATATGATTTAATATTATTTTATTATCATTATTATATATATGTATATCACTTTTTTAAATATCATTAAAGGGATGAAAATTTTTCAATTATTTACAAGACCTTTTTGCTTATCCAATGTTGTACTGATAATACTGTGTGACAGATGTCGTTGCTGCTTTATGAACATGTTCTCTGTATGAATGACTGAGGTGAAATATTGCATGCTGACAGTAAATGATTTCTATGTTGTAGGACTGCAAAGAAACGAAAGCCTCAAAAACAAGACAGCATCTTGATCTCTGTAACTGTCTTACTGTTTCATAGATAATCCTGATTAATCTGTGTAACACAGTTGCTCTTAAATTATAAACATTTAACAGCTTAACACAACTATGTTGCTACTCCAATAGTCTTCTATACCAATGTTCATCTAAATGGCAAATATTGGAGAAAAACACCACTGAACCGTATCAAGGCTAATGCCAAACAAGGAAATTATGTCATAATGGAATCTTATACCAGCCAAACAGAAGTGCAGTGGTTATATGGTTAGCATCGCTCTTCGCCATCTTAGAAAATCACTCTGCAAATGTTCTGAAATGGAGTGGCAATACAGTGCTGTTTATGCTATATTATTTGTTGTACTAACATGGTGTTGCCCAAAAAAACGAAATAAGAGGGCCAAAAATAACCAATTGTATTCATGTCCTTAAAAACACGTTTTTTTTTGGGTACAATTTCTGTCGAGTATGTCTGAATCATTTCTGAATCAAACTCATGAATGAAACTGATAATTGCTATTTAAATTTTCAATAACCTATTATTAATGCACTGTAATTTATTTGTTTGTTTATTTACATGTATAAAAAAAAGCTTTAATAAGTGTCTGTTGCTGCCATTTGTACTAAACTGCTTTGTCGTCTTTCTTTCCCAGCCCCTGAAAAGGAAGGCACGACAGGAAGAGAAGAAGAAGAAATTGCGGAAGTTCTGAACTATTGTTCTAATGTTTTAAACAATGCAAGCAGCACTCTCACCATCCATCCAGGATTATAAGGGAAGCAGGAGAGTGCCCCATCCCCTTTCCAATTGAAAAAGATGCCCTCCCAACCCTCTGACAAAAACACCTCCCCAACGCCCACAAGCCCCTTATTTAGCCTGAAAAAACTCATTTATACCCTAACAGTGGGAGGCCACAGGAAGTTACAATATTTTTTTTAATGCATAAATGTAACATGATGTGAATGAATGTGGTCTCACTAACTGTGAGTTTGTGAATGGCCTAATAAACAAAAATAAGCAAAGAACTGCACATGCAAGCAAAAGCTTGTATGTTTTTTTGATTCCACTGAGTGTAAGTATCATACAAAGATATTTAATGTCTTCATGTGTGACAAAAAGCCAATCCAAGATCATTATTTTTCCCAATTTCTCTCTTTTTCCTCTCTACAGATGTGTCCAATAGGACTATGACGCATTATGTACAGTTTATGATACATATAGGCAGATGCTGTGGACACATTCTGTTCTCAGAATAGGCTCAAGATGTGTAATATACTGGTCTAGCGGCATTAACAATTTTTTTTTATTAATATTTAAGGGGAGCAGCACACAATAAGTGCTTGAGATTGACTCTTTTGAAGTGCATTAATACGGAGTGACTTGATTGTGTTGTTAACTGTCACCCATTCCAAAAGTGACATCACTTCCTCTGGGACGCATCATTATTATGTGTTCCAATCGGCTTAGCTTCATGCGTGCAGCTGCTATTGGCATGTACAACTAAAATCCTGATGTTTCTCACCATGGATTACAACATTTTAACAGCATAGACATTTTGCATGGTTTAGTTGTTTGCATTTCTTTTTTGTCAATGTTGGGTTTGTGTTTCTTACTGACGTTCTAGCGTGGCTATCCTGGGCTTTGCTTTAAGAGATCAGTAATAGGTGCACTGAATGATGAAGAATAAATGTTCAATATTGAGAAAGGACTTTAGACACTGCAACTGTTTGCAACGATATAGATTTTTTTTTTTTTGACAGATTCCTCTTTATATCCCGTCACTATATGATCACATTTTACCATTTGATCTCAGAATTCACTTATAACCGAGTGATTGTCTTTATATTTTGGGGGTGGTGTTTTTTTTTGTTTTGTTTTTATTGTTCAGTTTCAATAAAAAAGTTCCAAAGTATGTTGTATTGCCATGTTGTGTTGTTGTGTTAGTGGATTCCAGATAACATTGTCTGTTTGTCTGTGTTTACTTTCAGCCCCTTTTACCCTGCATTCCAGCCTCTCTCTCTCTCTCTCTCTCTCTCTCTCTCTCTCTCTCTCTCTCTCTCTCTCTCTCTCTCTCTCTCTCTCTCTCTCTCTCTCTCGCTCTCTCTCTCTCTCTCTCTCTCTCTCTCTCTCTCTCTCTCTCTCTCTCTCTCTCTCTCTCGCTCTCTCACACACACTGGTATTCCTGTCATTATGAGGACATTCCATTGGCGTAATGGTTTTTATACTGTGTTAGTTTTTTCCAACTTCTTACACACATTTTCAAACCTGCCTCTTTTTTTCAAAACTTTACACACAAATCCAAGAATTGCATAAATGCCTCATCTCTTGCAAAATGAAGCACTGCATTCAAAATATCACAAACACATCTCAAATGCAAACATTTGTCTTACGTTGCAAACACCTTTGCTATTATATTTTGGATATACACAGTTATTCGAAACATAAAGCTCTTCTTTCATGAGGTTCTACGTACATTTACAAGATTGAAAGTAATTGGCAGAGATGTTGAAAAATTCACAGTAAACACGAAAGCAAGATTGAAACCAAACTATTTACTGTAAGCGTTTGTGGTTGTGAATACTATTACACAGTCCGAAAAACCAATAACTTGACCTTTGGCCTATTTATAGGCCTATTCTAAAGCTATGATTGGTTGGTGTTAAGTAAAGCAATGAGTGTTTGCACATGTGAGGAGTTAGTCTGATGAATTATAATACTTCCTGTTAGATTTCCGTGTGTTACATAGAGAATTGTGTGTTGTGGTTTGCAAAAGGTGTTTTATGAAATTGAAAACTGAGTCGATGGCTAAGAATTGGTGTATAGTTTTGCAGATTTGGTGTGTGTTGTGTTTGAGTGTCAGGTTTCAGAAATTGTGTGACAAGTAAGGATTTTGTGTGTAAGCAGTTGAACTGTAATAACATTTTCAAGCTTCAAACCCTAAACCATCACAGAAAGCTTTCTGCATTGTTACATTTTCAAAAAGAAGAAGAAGAAGAAGAAGAAGAAGAAAAAAAAAGAAGCTGTTTCATCATGGGAACCAAAAAATGTTCATTTGGTCCTCACAGCGTAGGGTTTACTAGGCACACACACATAGCCTATACATGCCTATGCACTGTCTTTTTCGCACACAAACACACACCCACACACTCCCTCTCTGTCTCTAGTCCCTTATAAAGGCTGACAGAGGAAGAGATAGAGAGTTAATGAGTAAAGGCATCGTTGTAAATATGAATATGTTCTTCAGTGACCTCTCTGGTTAAGTAGGGTAAATAACAACAGAGTTCCAAACTCAGGCAGACATTGCATTTTGGTTGGAAATGAAAGTCGACTGATTTCCATTTTCCCGATTTTCATTTTCAACCACAATACAACATCTGTCCAACGTTAGAGATTAACGTCAATCTGGCGTTGGATTCTGACATCAACCTGATTTTCATTTTCAACTTTGGGTTTGGTCTTCTGAATGCAAATTTTGTCATTGTTTTGGAGCACACTAGCTTATAGATAACAGTAAGGCTAACATATTCATACTAAAAGCCAAACAACTTTTCATAGAGACTTTAAATGGGGCACTATTTGAGGGAACATCCTTTTTGGTGTCCGAAACAATTGTGGATATTATTGAGTGCACTTATTCAATCTCAAATTCAGTCCCACAACTGGAACTGTGTTCTAGAAATAAATTTGATATTGATATGAGGGTATAAGGGCGATTTCTGACACAACCAATATCTGATTAACTTTAATATTATTACCAGTCTTCTCAACTAGATGTCAGGTCATCCTTCTTTTTTTTTTTTACCTTGTAGGATGTTACAACAGGTTCCCTTCCCTGTCATCAGAGGTGGACAGTAACAAAGTACATTTACTTGAGTACTGTAGGGCCTACTTAAGTACACTTTTTGAGTATCTGTACTTTGAGTATTATTTTTTATGGAAACTTTTTACTTTAACTTCACTACATTTGAAAGACAAATATCGTACTACATAGATGTGTAGGCTTACTTCTTTTGTTGGGGTGGTAGGAGTGTTAAATAAAATAAAAAGATGATTATGGCTGTTGTTCAGTTGTTTCATTTCTTTATAACATTATAAAAGCTCTTAATTCCACAGATACTACTAACTAGCCTATAGGGTGTATTCACTAGGTTACTTCAAAGGCATAAGGTAGGCTACTGTAAGTATTACATACAACAATGCAACAATAATAAAACAATGCATTGAGATTTACTTTTTACTTTTGATACTTAACCCCTTAAGTTGCCATTACATATTCCAACAAGTAATATACTAAACCTAAACTAATATTGACAAATAGATAGTTAGCCGATTGGCCTCACTGAACGGTTGGCTGTCGAAGTGGTGTCCGCAGAATAATATAAAATTCATAGACAATTGGAAAAGTTTTTGGGGCAAGCCTGATCTGTTGAAAAGAGATGGTATCCATCCCTCCTGGGCTGGTGCTGCTCTTCTCTCTAGTAATTTGGCTTATAGTCTTAGAGATAAAACATGACAATCTGGGGCTCAGGTCAGGAAGCAGACAGACTGGCTAAACCGACCGTCTGCTAGCGTCCTCACGTCACCAAGGTCAGATAAATCCCATCACATAGAGTCTCTTTCACCTAGATGTCATCATATAGAGACTGTGTCTGTTCCCCGAATTTGGAAATCCAAAAAACGTCAGGTTAAAAATTTAATTGATGTTCAACAAATAAAAAACAGATATAATACAGATGAGCAAATGATAAAGCTTGGGTTGCTGAATATTCGATCCCTTACTTCAAAATCTCTCATAGTTAATGATATGATTTCAGATTATAATCTTGATATGCTGTGTTTGACAGAAACCTGGCTAAAACCAAACGATTACATTATTTTAAATGAGTCAACCCCACAAGATTACAGTTATAAACATGAACCTCGTCTGAAAGGCAAAGGGGGAGGTGTTGCTGTAATTTATAGTAATATTTTCAAAACCACTAAGAAATCTAGCTTTAAATATACTTCTTTTGAAGTATTGGTGCTTAATGTAAAAATATATAGTGTAAACGATAAATCACATTTGAGAATTATGCTGGCTACTGTATACAGGCCACCAGGGCACCATAAAGATTTTATCAAAGAATTTGCGGACTTTCTATCAGAATTAGTATTGGCTGCAGATAAAGTACTAATTGTTGGTGATTTTAATATACATGTAGATAATGAAAAAGATGCATTGGGATTGGCATTTAAAGACATTGTAAACTCAATTGGAGTTAGACAACACGTGTCAGGACCTACTCATCGTCGTAATCATACTCTAGATCTAATATTATCACATGGAATAGATGTTGATGCCGTTGAAATTCTGCAGCAGAGCGATGACATCTCAGATCATTATCTAGTCTCATGTAAATTACATTTAGCCAAGGCTGCAAAGCCGACTCCGTGTTATAAATACGTTAGACCTATAACTTCTGCCACTAAAGATTGCTTTATCAATAATCTTCCTAATCAGTTTCATCATCTCAGCATCCCGGATAGCTTAGAAGAACTTGATATTGCAACAGAAACGTTTAACTCTCTCTTTTCCAGCACTTTAGACGCAGTTGCTCCGTTGCGCTTAAAGAAGATTAAAGAAAATAGCCCAACGCCGTGGTACAGCGAGCACACCCGGGCCCTTAAGAGAGCAGCCAGAAAAATGGAGCGCAACTGGAAGAAAACTAAACTAGAGGTATTTCGGATTTCGTGGAAAGAGAGCTCGATTGCTTACAGAGAGGCTTTAAAAGCTGCTAGATCTGCTTATTTTTCAAACCTATTAGAAGAAAATAAACATAATCCAAGGTATTTATTTGAAACAGTGGCTAAACTAACGAAAAAGAAAGCTTCAAGCTCAGAAGTGTCCAAGCAACACAGCAGTGATGACTTTATGAACTTCTTCACTTATAAGATTGATAATATCAGGGACAAAATTATAACTATGCAACCGTCTACCACAGTATTGCATCAGGAAGTGCATTGTAGTCTCCCTGAGGAAAAATTTGATTCATTTGTTGCTATAGGAGAGGAAGAATTCAGCAAACTCGTTAATTCATCTAAATCGACAACTTGTATGTTAGATCCTATACCGACTAAGCTACTGAAAGAGATGTTTTCAGAGGTCACATATCCTCTTCTTAATATCATTAATTCATCTTTGTCTCTAGGATACGTACCAAAAACCTTTAAACTGGCTATGATAAAACCGCTTGTTAAAAAAACACAACTTGATCCTACAGAATTAGTCAATTACAGGCCGATCTCGAATCTGCCTTTTCTGTCAAAGATATTAGAGAAAGCAGTATCTTCACAACTGTGTTCCTTTCTAGAAAGAAATGATATCTGCGAGGATTTTCAGTCCGGATTTAGACCGTACCATAGTACTGAGACCGCTCTCATTAGAGTCACAAATGATTTGCTCTTATCATCCGATCGTGGTTGTATCTCTCTATTAGTGTTACTCGATCTTAGTGCTGCATTTGACACAATTGACCACAACATTCTTTTAAATAGACTAGAAAACTATGTGGGCATTAGTGGAATTGCACTAGCATGGTTTAAATCATACTTATCTGACCGTTATCAGTTTGTAGCAGTAAATGAAGAGATGTCTTATCGATCACAAGTTCAGTATGGCGTACCACAAGGCTCAGTACTAGGACCGTTCCTGTTCACTCTGTACATGCTACCATTAGGAGATATCATTAGGAAACATGGAGTTAGCTTTCACTGTTATGCCGATGATACTCAGCTGTATATTTCTTCAAAACCCAACGAAACTTACCAATTCACAAAATTAACGGAATGCATAGCTGATATAAAAAATTGGATGACTAGTAATTTCCTACTACTAAATTCTGAAAAGACAGAGATTCTAATTATTGGACAAAAAACTTCCACACGTAATAACCTAGAATACTGTCTAACACTTGATGGCTGCTCTGTCAAGTCTTCGTCGTCGGTTAGGAACCTGGGTGTGCTCTTTGATACCAACCTTTCTTTTGAAAGCCACGTGTCTAGTATCTGTAAAACTGCATTTTTCCATCTTAAAAATATATCTAAAATACGCCATATGCTCTCATTGGGAAATGCGGAACAATTAGTTCATGCGTTCATGACCTCAAGGCTAGATTATTGTAATGCTCTACTGGGTGGTTGCCCTGCACGCTTAATAAATAAACTACAGCTAGTTCAAAACGCCGCAGCTCGAGTTCTTACCAGAACCAGGAAATATGACCATATTAGCCCGGTTCTGTCAACACTGCATTGGCTCCCTATTAAACATCGTATAAATTTTAAAATATTGTTGATTACCTACAAAGCACTAAATGGTTTAGCTCCGCAGTACTTGAGCGAGCTCTTAACGTATTATAGTCCTTCACGTCTATTGCGATCTCAAAATTCCGGCCAGTTGATAATACCTAGAATATCTAAATCGACTGCAGGCGGTAGATCCTTTTCCTATTTAGCACCAAAACTTTGGAACAGTCTTCCTACCATTGTCCGGGAAGCAGACACACTCTGTCAGTTCAAAGCTAGACTAAAAACACATCTCTTTGACCTAGCATACACATAACACACTATAGACTTCTATAATTCAATGTTAGGCTGCATAGATTAGGTCAGCCGGAACTGGGAACACTTCCCTTAAATCTTGATGTACTCGCTACATCATAAGAAGAATGGCATCTACGCTAATATTAGTGTCTTTGTTTATCCCGAGGTTTTACCGCAGCCTGCCGGATCCAGGCCGTGTCCAGATCTGACGAAGGAGATCCGCCTGGACCAGATGACAATGCAGTGCTGAAGTGTCCACTATCCTCTCCCTATGGAGGATCCCTTTCCCACTCTACAGATAAAGCGTTGTGAATTCCGGCTCGCGTACCCCGAAGTGATAAAATAAAACAAAATTCTGTATCAAAATTTATAGGCAAGAAAAGTAGTTTGTTTAGGCTGGGTTGTATGAATTATAAACCTGCGCACATATTTTAAAAAGCACATAACTATAGAATCCATTCTGAATGAGCATGTGAACGCCGTCAGCGTTAATCACAGGTTCGCGTTTAAAGTCTGATCATTTCGACGGAGGTGAATCAATCAAAGTTAACTTTAGCTGGAAATAACATTATTCAAGAACCGCTATAATGCCAAAACAATCTGTTACCTTAAATTATATGTTTATCTCTGTAAAGCTGCTTTGAAACAATCCATTGTTAAAAGCGCTATATAAATGAAGATGACTTGACTTGACAAACTATATATCATTTTAAAGCTTACAATCTGTAGTTTTCATATTTGGTGATTGATTTTCAAAATAAATTACAGAAGAGCCGTAATCTATCAATTTGCAACAAGAATATTTTCATTCTCCTAAGCCGTGTTAAGACCTTTATTTTGAAATAGTGATGAACATGAAAATCATGAAAGAATGGTAACCTCAGTTTGTTTTCATGGCAATAGTTTTTGAACATCCATTAATTTTTTTTTAGGAAAAAAGGTCTAAAAAAATGTTTTGAATATAAAGAAAAAAAGTATTCACCATTTGTGATGTGGCAGCGAGCTATTACGCACAAGCTTGTTATTTTTATGTAATTATTGAGGTTGAATTCATATCAAAATATGCCAAACTTCCCTCACAACTTCTGAATAGAATGCCTACTTTTTATTTTAGAATAGAATGCTAATTTTTTTATATATCAACCTAAAATTTGAAACACTACTTGTTCAGAAATTTGGATTTGAATTTTCTTGCAGTTTTAGAGTCCACCATGTTTTGAAAAAATATATTTTATATAAAATATGAATAATTAAATGTTTACATTTTACATTTTCATAAACTCAAACTTCTATAACTTTTCCTCTGTTTCACTTTCTTAATTTCTTATTTAACTTCCACAAAAATCTTCTACAAAAATGTCTTCTTTAAAACAAGACCAATCTTACATCTATATAGACCAATTTCCAGCCGACGTCACAGTTGCGTCACGGCGCTAGCTGGTGGCAGAACAAAGGGAAAACTGGATATTCCATCTGGCATAATCATGCTTTTCAAAAATAATTCTCTCTCTTTGGGTTCGTTAGATTTGCCTAAACCTATCAACACTCCTATTGGTGAGATATGTTTCACTGAAAAAAAAGGAAGGAATTATAAAGTAAGGGTTCTATTCCTTGAGAACATTATTTCTACCCCTCCTGCAATATCTTATTGGAATGGACTTTTTGATAATTTAAATTGGCAAAAAATATGGTCCATACAGCAAAGGTTTCTCCTCATAAACAAAGTAAAAGAAATATCCTTTAAATTACGTCATAATATTTATCCAGTTAAAAATTTCCTTAGGAAAAAATTCAGATCTGATTTTGACACTACTTGCTCTTTCTGTCAGAATGACACTGAAACTCTTCTTCATTTGTTTTGGTCATGCAATTTTATTCGGCAACTTTGGGAAGATGTTAGTGGGTTTATCTCAAGCATTATCTTGCAGAATTTCTCCATGAATCCCAAAACTGTTATTTTTGGATTTTTTGAAGCTGATTCAAATGCCTGCTTTGTAATAAATCTAATTATTTTCCTATGTAGATTTTATATTCACAAATGTAAGTTTTCAAATTGTAAACCAATTTTTTTTGGTGTTCTTACATGAGATAAAACATTACTTGATTACAATTTCATCCTCTCTTAACCCAAAAGCACTCAGAACATGCAAAATTTGCAAGACCTACAAACTTTTTACTTTATTAAATGTTTAGATTTTTTTTTTTCATTTAAGTAATGCCCTCTTTTTTTTTTCTTTTTTTTTTCTTCTTTTCTCTTTTTTTCTGCATTCTTGTTTACATCACTGTCTAATTGTTTTTGGTTTGTGCTATGTTGTTATGTTATTACGTTGTTTCACACTGTAAACTGAATGTTTAAATAAAGCATTTAAAAAAAAAAAATTAAAAAAAAGGGAAAACTGGAGGCGGCAAATACAAACCAGCACAGATTCGGCTACAAAATAAGGATCTTAAATTATTCTTCTTATTATTAAATGTCATCTTGTTGTGTTGTTGGGTGCAAGAATCAATGAAATATTAATATGCTTTATCTGCAATTTTTTATTTATAGAAAATATTCACCTCATTAAAATTGCACCGTAATGTCATTGTCGTCTTCATGACGCTGGCTAGGCAGAACTGCGGATCGTACCCACACAACTTGTACATGACCATTCAGCACATAGGCATCTAAGTTAAAGATTTATATGCCCTCCGTTTCTCTATCAGGTACGTTAGGTGTAGAAGTCAGGCCACTCAACCGGAGGTAGCGTTAACGTTAATCCTGTCAGATCGTCCAGCGTGTACAGTACGGGTAGGCCAATCTGGTTCTGTCCGTTAAAATGAACTTTTGCAAATGACAATCGCGGTCCTGGACAGTGAGTGGCCTTGCACATTAAGATAAAATCGGATTTTCTCCAGTCATTGTTAAAAGCAAGCTAACAAAACTTGCAGACTTTACGTTAGTGAAGCGGCCAGAGGGATCGTTCTGCAATCACCTAAGCTCCGCCCACATAAAAACGTCACCATGTTTACCAACTAAAAATTGGTCTATTCCAAAGCATTCTTGAATTACAACCATTTAAATGTGCTCTAAGCGATGTCGGGTGACGTCACTTCTTGTTGACGTTTAAAGAATTGTCAAACAAAACGGAGGCTAGCTAGACCCTCCCTCCTCCTCATCCGCGCACTAACCCCCCCAAACCCCGCCCCCAAGTCCTTCTTGTCGGTTATTGGCTGGACCATTTTGTTATGTTTCGTGGAGCGGGTTGCCGGAGTTTGTTTTTGTTGCCGTTTGTGGAGCCTGGGTTGTCTGCAGAGACCGTGTTTTTTTACAGTGTGTTCAGGGGACAGACAGCTAGCGGATAGTGAGGAGATGTTTGCTGTATGTGACAAAAATGTGTTGGCCTAAATAACGCTTGCCATCGCTTAAGACCACCTTTAAGTTCAGATTGTGCATTTTCAGGTTTATTCAAAAAGGGGGTGCGACACTTAAGAGGTTAAGTACTTTTAAAAGTACTTTTGCAAACGTATTAATGGGAGTCAATCGGACTTATATACTCCATATGTCGAGTGATGATTGGCTAGATCTGCGGTTAATGAATGGCGGGACATCAGTCTTCTCTGCAGAACTTTCGCTATAGCTACCATTTCTATATAAGGAGAAATGTCTTAAATTATTATTACATAATTGTTAACGAGTTAATTTTTTTCTAGTGATAAAGTATGTTTACGAGCTGTTTAATTCCTAAAAATGTATTTAAAATAAATTAAAACGAAAATATTTAATTAAAACGAAATTCATAAAATTATCCCATGATGGAAACCCTATGTATCAGGCGTTGTGCAGGATGCAGAAGACGAGGACGAGAGGAACTCAATTTAGATGCTTTATTTACACATTTTGCTTACAGAGATGAAGGGAAACATTCCAGGACTTCAGTTCACACAACTAAACAAAGACGACGACCGACAAAGACAAACTGAAGTGAAGCAAACTAAATACAGAGACTGATGAACAATCACGAGGTGAAGACAGGTGAAACAGATGATGATTAACAAGACACAGATGACAACGATGATGATGAGCAGGTGTGTAAACATGAGGGATGCTGGGAAGGGTAGTGCAGAGACAAAGACAGACTGGTGCAGACGATGAATGTGACAATATGAACCATCTGACAGAACCATTTAAGGTTTAATATAGAACATTTTATTCAAAGAGTTCACATTTTTCAAGTATTTTTACTCTGTCATAGTATTTTCATGTTTGGCCTTTTCATTGCTTTTTGCTAGATTCCAAAGCACAATGTCTGACTTTTTACTTGTACAATCTACTTATGCATATGATGCTTTTGGAAAATGAAGCCCAGGCCAAAGCAGGTATAACTTGCTAATTCAATGATAGTCAGAGTGAATATCTGAGCCAGTGAATAACCGACTCAAATGAGCCAAGAACCTAATGAGCGTGAATGTCTTCGTCCACCACAGATTAGGTTTAAAAGAAAAATGAAATCAAGTGCCATTTATTTTATCGCAAGATAGGACACACATATTTTGAGCAAAACAATTCACAAAAATAATTAAATTTATGAGAATATATATTTTCCAGATTTAAAAAATACAAATAAATGCACAGTCCATTGTTGTCCCTCTATTGTTGTATTAACAATTTACTTTGAGAAAAACATGCTTGAGAAATCAGTTTCCACATATTTGTCTCGACAAGCTTGTTAGAAAACTGTTTTGTTTAAGTTCAGTGTAGGAGTTGACTGAACTAAGTACTCAACTTGTAAAATGAATAGAGTTACCAATACTCAAGTTTCTACATAAACTATTTTGGTCCTGAGATTATTCTTCCAGTATTGATAATTTACAAACAGAAACTCTAATCTGACTTTAAAAATATATTCTTAACAAATATATCTTTCTCTCCACATTAACTTAAGCCCTCTAATCATATAACGTACCGCGTGTGTGTTTATGTGGGTATGTATGTGTATGCGTTTGAATGTGGTTTTAGGCAGAAGCCCAGCCACTCACTCTCTCTAGCAATGAACAATGGACTCTTTTAGTGGGAGACCCGCTCTGACGTCCTGCTCACAGTCTGAGCTCTATAACAGTGTGTTTGTGATACAATGATTTCTGTACATTCCTAATGAGAGGGGCACTTCCTGACCAGCAAAAGCCTTCATGTACACTTGCATGAACACAGGAAAGTGAAGTGCCAAAACACACAAAACAATGTCTGGACGTGCACACTCTGAAATACAAATGCACACAATTTTGCAGATACGCACAAGTGTAAAAACAAAATCTGTGACATCACAGAACTATAAGTGCATGGCTTAGACTGAATAAATGTGGAAAAGGCAACACATACCCTCTGAAATTCCTATGAAATCTTGCTTTCACAAACACACAAATACAAATACACACAAATGTGAGTGTGTTCAAGGGAGGAGGGCTAATACAGCAACCTCATGTTTACTGAAGAGTCTACGACACACACGTGCAGAGTCTCACATGGTTACTCCCCAGGCCTTGAGAAACACTCACTCACAGTGCTGTCCACACGCTGTGATATATCTAGGGAGAGTGTGTACACAGTACCAGTGAGAGACTGGTTCACACAACACTATCAGCTCACTTATTCAGTTATCAGATCTATTTGATTTTTTAAAAACATTCTCTTGTCTTATAAATATCTATTTGTGTGTTACATTTATGTCTGTTTTACAATTTCAAAAAAAATGTTGAAAAAATTTGTTTTAGTATGATTTAAAAGCTGTTTACCTCATGGGGACCAAAAAAAATGTCAACACAAGGACAAGACAAGGATTTCAGATATTTCCATCTTTGTAAGGACATTTTGTTCCCATAACATTATATTTATATGTGTATACAAATATGTGATATATTTGAGATATATTTGTTTGATACTCATGAAACAAAAACATGAAATCTCTGCTACGCAAATCTTTACTGATGCACTGCAAAAAATATTTTCTTGTTTTGGACTTGTTTTCAAACATTAAACATTCTTAATCAAGATACATTTACTTGAGAAGCAAAATTACCCTACTTAAGGTATTAATTCATGTTTTCCAAAAATAATTATCAAAATTACGTGAGTTTATACTTGTGACAAAAAAATGTGACAACAATAAATTTAAACCCTCTTGTCCTCTAAAATGACAGATTTTAAAAAAAGTATTATTTCAGCGAAAGGAATGTACTATATTTTAGTTCGATAATGGTTTCTATTTAATATTTTGTATTTTTAGGGGATTTATGGTAAATTATATTTACGCTGTATGTATATATAATCCATTTATTCACTTTTTGAGCATAGACCTGAAAATTTAATTTCCAACTTAAACTGTTGTAAATCTCAGCCTGGTCTCATTGTTAAAGGGTTAGTTCACCCAAAAATGAAAATTAAGTCATTAATTACTCACCCCCATGCTGTACCAACCCCGTAAGGCCTTCGTTCGTCTTCGGAACACAAATGAAGATATTTATGATTAAATCTGAGAGGTTTATGACTGCTATAGGCTCCCTAAGGGAATGACACCGGACGGCCCAGAAAGTCATTAAAGAAAATGTTTAAATATTCCATGTCGCAACAGTGGCTCAACTATAAGTTTATCAAGCGACGAGAATACTTTTTGTGCGAAAAAACAAACAAAAATATCGACTTTATTTGACTATTCCTTTTCTTCCTTGTAGGCCTGAAACGAGACTTCAAGAGATACGTTTGGATAGATGCTGAAACGTATAATATGGATGTATCTGGATACATTCACATATATTTAATATCATAAAAATATCTGTATTATTTCCCTTTTACCATTATATAGATAAATGTAAGATCCCTTAACCCTACTCCCAAACCTAAACACACCCATGTTATACATAATATAAAAAGGATACAACGTAATGGACAGAGATGTGTAGGGAAATGGCAGTTTTATTAACAATATAACATTAAAATATATTTTGAGCCATTAATCCTACTTCTACCCCTAAACATAACCATTCCTTAAAGGGTTAGTTCACCCAAAAATGAAAATGATGTCATTGAGTCACCCTCATGTCGTCCCAAGTCCGTAAGACCTCCGTTCATCTTCGGAACACAGTTTAAGATATTTTAGATTTAGTCCGAGAGTTTTCTGTCCCTCCATTGAAACAGTCCTTGTCCAGAAAGGAATTAGAGACATCATCAAAGTAGCCATGTGACATCAGTGGGTTAGTTAGAATTTTTGAAGCATCGAAAATACATTTTGGTCCAAAAATAACAAAAACTACGACTTTATTCAGCATTGTATTGTCTTCCGGTTCTGTTGTCAATCCGCTTCAGACGCTGATGACGTAAGACGCTGCTGAAGTGTTATCTGGTAACGGCAAATTGAGCCGTTCGATTTTGTGACGTCACTAAATCGGACGCCCCTCCGACGATTGTTGATTGACAGCAGCGTTTCAACACAGACCCGCCCTCGCTCCTGAGCGAGCTGTCAATCATAGTCCGCGCGGATCGGCGCGGTCATTGTTGATATGCTGGAGCAGTGTCAATGAGCAGAATGCCGTCTAAGCGATTGTGGTGTTCTGTTCTTGGGTGTAATAACGAACACAGCAGTCATTTTAATGTTCCTAAATCCGAACCGCTTAAGACGCAGTGGCTGAGTTTGTTTTCGAAGGGAATATTCCCCACGCCACGATCAACGTCAATGCTCAACGCAGACTGCTTTATAAACGAGGATCAGTATAAAGCTGGTTTTGCTAAGAAGCTACTCATGAAAAAAAGGATCGGTACCAGATATTCGTGTTCCTGCTGAACCTCCAGAACAACTGAAGTGAGTGTAACGTTTTATTCAACTTTATATTAATTTTTATATTAATCTTCGCAAATCGCTAGCTGCACGCTTCACAATGAATGCGCCTAAGGTTTACACTCAGGGTACATTACGGCATGTTTTCTATGTATGACGTTCTCAATATAATTCATAATCCCACGTTTATACTGAACAACGCCTTATGGTTATTGTGTTATTGTGTTACAAACGGTGTACGCACAGAACACAGGGGCGGGGTGAGCAAAGCTCATTATCATTTAAAGTCATATGCACTGAAACGAAAACAGAGCTGTTTTTGACCAGGTAAAATAAGTGTTTTCTTACAATACTAATGAGAATTTTTAATTAAAGTATATTACAAACTTTTAATTTAGCTTGTACAAAAATGGCATTATATGACCCCTTTAAAGGATTTGTGGGTGTGGTCATTGCTACAAGTTCTCCACTTGTCAATAGCGCCTCTGCACATGAGAGCTAGAACATGTGAAGCATCTTGCTGTGCATTCAAGTAGAGCTGACTCTGTCCTTTCTTCAACATCGTCTCTGTGTTTTTTGTCCTGCTGAGTTTGTCACACGTATATTCCGTGACGTTGCCTCGATTTTGCTTCTCAACCCGGAAGAACGAAATTGCACGGGAAAACGCAAACGTAACCAATTTCCACTTATTGATAACATTTATGAGTTTTAGTGATGTGCAGCCTGTACATATCTGTTCACATCTCAAAAAATGTATTTTGGGGTTTCATGACCCTTTAAAGGAGTCCACTATCTTCACATCACAGCCACATATGCAGACAGGAACAATTTGATCCTTTCTTCTCGAAAGGATGTGTAAATCGAACTTGTATTGTATGTATGTAAATGTCAATCAGATTCAAAGATTTTGCATGTTCTACATTCATGTATTTCTGTGTTGTTAAAAGTTAACTAAATGAACAGTACACGAGAAGCTGATGTAATGAGCAAGGCTGACATTTGAATTTATGTGTGTGTGTGTGTGTGTGTGTGTGTTGGGTGGATCAGGATGGAGGCTGTTGTTCAGTTCACATCTGGTGTTCTGTGATATGTAAGTCTCTCTCCCTTTCTTTTGTTAAGCAGTTCTTTGTGGCATGTGGACGGAACATGCATTGTGTATATGTAACACTAATCGCAGCTCAGAAGTGACTATTGTTTAGTGTGTCTGTGTGTGGCAATGGTCAGTAGTTGGCACAAACTTGTATCTACCACACAGTGTCCTGTAGATTGTTCTGTCTTCATTCTCAGTACATGAATGAAATATATAGAGAGATTATGTGCAATATAATTTTTATTCTTGGTGAGCATTGTATGAGGCAGCAGAGCCTTTAGACACTTGTGCAGTTTACCAGACCATACTGCATTTATATACTGTATATTTATATACAAATATACAGTGTTAATTTGTTCATGTTCATTTTTCTGAAGTTATCTATAGAGATAACTTTAGAAAAACCCAAGACAACTTGTTTTATGAAGATCTCAAAAAGAACAGTTTGGAGTTGTTATTTTCGCAATTCATTTTGGTGCCACAATTATCTTAAAATCACTGTCCTGATCTAGGATGCCGTTGTTATCGTTTATAAATCAGTGCTGTGTTGCTGCACACAAGATTTTCTCACGGCAATTTTATCCTGGAAATAACAGACATGCAGATAGAGTGCCCTTATATTCAAGAAATATCTTGCTTTATTACACAACATTTTGAGTCTGGCTTATCACTCTTTACTCTTTTTTTTTTTTTTATATAGATTCATTTTTATACTTTCATATTGTAATAGTTTGGGCGAGCACTTTTCCTACTCTCCAAAAAATGTTGGTCCAGAAATATTTTGAGGATTGCAACCCAATCAGATATAGTTCTTCTGCTCTTTTATTTCAGAAACATCAGATTTACTATTAATATTTTTTTTATTCTTTATATGTCTTTATTCATAAAATATATTCAAGTGAAAGGAAATTCAGGTTCATTGTCATTCAACTCATGAATTTTCAGATTTTCTTCCTCCTAAATTTCTTAAATCAATACTTGATAAGATTTAGGGGTAACAATTTATAGAATGGCTTATCCCATCTGGCAGTGTCTACAGTGTTTGACGTATAAATCAATTTGCTCAGGCATTTAAATGATTATACACACTTGTGTTTTTTTCATAGATGGAGACATCTATCTATCTATTCTAGTTAGTTTAGGTGGAGGCTTTGAATATTAATTGTATCACTGCTTTTTATTGTATATATTTTATATTGTGCAAAATAAACTAAAATAACAAATAAATAAAAATACACAGTAAATTATTTAAATAAAAATAATAATAAAAATTGGTCACTGATGGTCTCAAAAGTCAGTATAGCTTTAGCGAGTATTTATAAAGGTTGATGGGTAATTATGAGGATTTGTGAGAAATTTGGGGGCTTTTAGGTAAATGGTTGAGCTCAGGTAACAGTGAGAAGATGGCGAACACTCAATTCTCAGATTCTCCCTCCTGTGAAATTGTTTTGAGTTTTTTCCTGTTCTTTGATGCTGAACGAAATGTAGGCCCTACTTTCATTGTGTGGCATCATGTGTGCGGTGACAGAGTTGGATTGTATTTAAATTAGCAATATCTAAAATAGATTAATCATTCAGTTTAACTCTTCATAACTCTGCATAATAAAACGTTGAAGAACTAAAATAATCTTGCAATTATCTTATAAGCAATGAAATACAGTGAAAGTGATAGGGGCTTTTTTCTTTCTTTTTTTTAGCTCAGCATCTGCAGCTGATCCAGGGTTGAGGTCACAGTGTCACACACATGATCTCACTCATTAACATGCGAGAGGAACATGCATGGCACATGCATGGCTGACTCTCACACAATCATATTCTTGTAAAAGAATGTTCAGTAAGATGGTAAAAGTATGAGGGTGGAAGGCAAATGATTGAGTGGGACGACCCGCAGATGAAGGACAAGTAGGTGAAGATTAATGCAGAGTAATGTGACAGTTCTATAATAGGTTATTGTTGAATAGAACAGAACCCCGCTGACCACAGACAACAAAGTAGGCATATAGCCTAAATTCCACAAATGGCACATGTGTTGATATCAGACCTATGACTTCACAATACACAGCACAATATGGTTCAATGGTTGGTTCCCACTCCTCTTTAGGCAAAAATGTGACCCAGGGTTCTACTTGTTGACACAGAAACAAACACATGCGTAAACTTACACCAACACACACATTAGACCAGCCTTTCTCAAAGTGGGTGCCGCGGCACACTGGGGTGCCCCCTGACCGTGTCAGGGGTGCCGCCAAAAAATTACGTAGGCTAAAAAAAAAAAATCTGACATTTCATATATAAATATATTTGAATTTACATAAATACATTCTTCTTCTTTTTAAACATATGAACGTATTAATAAAATTGTAAATTCATTTTAGATAAATATATATATATATATATAAAATTAACCATAAAAATCCGTCTCACAAGACCGAAGCAAGACACACACACAACTTGACGCAAGTGACGCAACCCATAGCAACGCGTTATAGCAACAAAACCTCAGACTGACAGAAACGTAAAAATAAACGTGAATTTAGGCCACTTTAGTTTTGTACACAGTATCCAGTGGCTTCAAGTAGCGCTGTTGCTATTTTGCTACCCTTCTCCACAACTTATCTGTGCGAACTGAGCTTTTCAAGCCTGACGTACATCAAGAACAAGTACAGGGAGCGACTGAGGACTGTGGACCAGGAGCTCCGTGTCTGGTTTGGAAAAAACTCCTCTCATCCATCCCTGCCAGGATAGGGCGGCTGTGCGTCGCACCAGGCTCACGTCTCTCATTGATTGTGGTCACCCCCACCCCCGGCTTGTGTGTGCGCGTATGCGCGCTGCATGCGCGCATGTAGATCTTTCTCCCTCTCTCGTTGTGGATTATTGTTTGTGTATGTGGGTGTGTGTGCATGCGCATGGCACGGATGAAAGCAAGCACTCTAGTATGGAAAAACATTCCTGCTTATCTCTGGTGCATTTTTTAACATGCATCTTTTTCTTATCGTATTGTATATATTTTTTTCATGTCTGCCCCTTTTTATTTTATTTTAACTGCATCCTGCACTTCATTTTCTCCTGGTCTGGATTTGTTGTTGGGTTCTTGTAGTGGGCGGTCCACCTCTTACGGTTTTATGGCATTTGTGTCTCTGATTAATTATTTTGTGAATTACTTTGCAAACCTGTGTTTTTAAAGGTGCTATAAAGTTGTTATTATTATTGTTATTTACAGTTCGTATTATGCTCTGTTCGTTACTGTTCTGTCTAAATAAACAGGACATTTGCCTTTACATTTGGGTTATGCAGTGTTTTTAAATTATATTTTACACTGGGGTGCCTTGAGATTTTATGCACTTTTGAAAGGTGCCCTGACTGAAAAAAGTTTGAGAAAGGCTGCATTAGACGTCCGATTGAGTATTGGCGCAGTAGTATACTTTTTCAGCGCAGCATCTTACATCAGCACAAATTGGGACACCGCGGCCTCTAGTGGTCGCTCGTAATAACTACAGGAGTGTGGGTTTCTGAAATTGAACAGGCTGCATCGTTTTAATTCTGATAAGAACAAAGACCTTGAATATAAATGTTTTTTCTTAGATAGTTTTTAATGTCTATAGCATACGTTAAAGGTAGGGTAGGTAGAAATTTCCCAAAACATTTTTTTCCAAATTTGTTTATACCGTCTTTATATATCAATGCATAATTAAAATCTAAGTACTCTGGAAAAGAAATTATAAAAATCGAGTGTCTGTAGTGCTCTCAGGGCTGTAATAAACACAGCTCATTATTCCATTCACTCCCACCCCCTCCCTTCTCGGCTCCTTCCAAAGCCACGCCCCCAAAACACATGAACGCGCGCTGCCGACCGCTCGCTCAGCTGGAGGCAAGGGGGTAATCCATCGACCGGAAGTTGAAGTCGGCCGGGTGCCGCCATCTTGTAGCAGAACTTCACTTGCGTTAGCATTTCCATTGACTCCCATTCATTTTGGCGTCACTTTGACAGCGAATAACTTTACATCTGAGGCGTTTAAAGACTCCATTTGTCCATTATTTATTTCTAAAGAAACACGACAATGTATAAAGGGCTCCATTACCTTCTATGTTACATTATGGCCCCGTAGAAACAGTTTTGGTAAAAATAGGCTAACGATTGCGTCATAACCACTCGACTCTCTGTCGCGCTGTACAGAAATTACCGTACAGACAGGAGGAGAAGCTCGCAGGCAATCGGGGGACGTCCCGTCAAGGGAGAAGCCCATAGATAATGAGTCCATAAAAGCAACGGAATACTTACTCCTGCTCACTCACGCCAAAGAACTCTTTGCTCAAGTTCCCCGTCTCTGCAAGATTAACGTTGGCAATTTTCACGCACAGCTACTAGAAGATTAACGTCTGTCAGACAGGTTGCTCACGTCATCAAGCTTAGTTTGAGTCGGTCTGAGTCTGCGCGTCAGGAACGGAAGTGCTCAAAAATCGCTAAAAGTGGGCTTCAACTGTCTCAACTGAGTTCCAATGAGATCGCTCTGTCCATTTCTTTTACTGTCTATGGCTGGAGGACGCGTTTACCAGCGCCCCCGCCCAGAGCCAGCGCCGAGCGGAGAGGAGCGCCGTGCATGTAGTGACATCATGTCAGAATCACAAGTAATAAAATAACTAACTTTATTATTATGAATATAAACAACTAACATGGCTGTTAGTACTCACTATCAAGCTCGCACATCGATACGGGTAAAGTTGAAAATATATTGAGGTTGATTCGGTAACGAGCTAGTAAAATAAGGCAAAGCTATAAATAGCTTAATTGATACACGTTTTCCGTTATCATCACTTACACTGATGTAGGTGAATTTCACGTAAGATTCATAACATATACGGTGTTTTGCATGTAAGAGGTTCCACGATGAAAGCACCGTTGGCTCTGATGAGGACTACACTCCGGAGACTTTTTGGTCATAGCCTTTTCGAATACTGTCTTCTTTTTTTTACTTGTTTGCCTTCGCTGACTGCAGGTACTGAGAATTGTGACTGTTCTTTCTCTGCCATAATTGCTATTACTAGCTTGAGCTTCCGTGCCTCTTCAAACGGGTTCTCGCATGTGGGCAGCTCTGTTGCAGCAGGAGGTAGGAGCCAGTAGCGAGGGAGATTGACAGTCGCCCCAGCCAATCACTTCATTCGTCCCGGATGGACTAATGAGCTGTGTTTATTACAGCCCTGAGAGCACTACAGACACTCGATTTATATAATTTCTTTTTCAGAGTACTTAGATTTTAATTATGCATTGATATATAAAGACGGTATAAACAAATTTTGAAAAAGTTTTTTTTGGAAATTTCTACCTACCCTGCCTTTAACATGAGCACACACCTGCTGGCAATAAACGCCGTGCTCCTTTGCACTCGAGTAAAAAATGCATTTATAGGCCTATCTACAACGTTATATAGGCTATAATTGAAATTTCGGTTCAAGGTTGTATAGGAGTGTGTGTGCTTCGTTTCCGCTGTCATCTGACACAATGGATGATGAAAACACACCAGCAAATCGTGGCTGATGCCTTATTTGGAATTAATTTGCACAAGTTTGATAAAAGATTTTACATTTTGTTTATGCAATTTTTACTGAGCACAATAAATATAGCATAATATAAATAGATTTATATAAACAAATATGTAATTGTATAAACTACGTATATGCTTAAATTAGTAATATTTTTTTATTAATGACAATCCTTCAGATTCAGTTGGTGGATAATACCGAGTTTCTTTTTAATACATTGGGGGGTGTTACTAGTAGGCCTAATCTCCTTTTAAAAATTGCTTTCATGCATTTACATTTCTGAGGGATTTTTTTTAAAACAACAAATACCTTATTATCATACAACAACATTCCAAACACAATATTTTCAAGATCTCTAGCCAATAAAACATTCTCCCTGAAAATATTTGAAAATAGCCCAATTATGCCAATAAAGCCGCCAATCTGTTGTCCCTTTGCACATAACTGAATAATTTAAAGAGACTTTTGCTTTGCGTGTAATATTCCATGTAGGCTACAGTAGCCTACAGGTGCATGAGATCTCGCACATGCGCCTTGTCAGTGTGCAGTCTGCAGTAGCGTCCGTCCTGCGCGTGCCCACCAGACTCAAGCAGCGAGGCGTCACAACAAAGCTGGTAAGCAATACATAGGTATTGCCAATTTAATACAGAGACCAAAAAGGGCATACCTAATCAAAATCATATGGCATAAAACGGTTTGCCGAAGTTTTGCGATGTCAATCTCGTTTATGTTGTCTGCGAGTTAGCACCGAGACTAAGCGCGCATGATTTTTTATTTATTTTTTTGTAAGTAATAACGTCGTAAAACTCACAGGGATATACAGGCGTACTAACTTAATGGATGTCAAAGCACTTAAACGTGAAGCGTGTGTCTCTGACCGTGACCTTCCCGTCTGAGCTTAGCGACAGTGCCAAACGTGCTTTCTTATTTAAAGGGCTGTCAGACACCCGCAACATGTGCGCCTTGACTGTACAATAGACATGTTTACGATTTTTCCCGCTTTAAACACTTGAATCTATTCGCTGACAGCATGCATTTATGTTGTGTAATTGCGTAATTATTTGAACACATGCATAAATCCGAATAGGCCTGGAAAATATTATAAACATCCGCTGCATGGTGGTAAATCGATCCGCCGCATATGTACAGCGGGAATGCGGCAGTTATGGGTGCATTACGTTATTTCTTGAGCATCGTAGACAAAGACTCGTGCCTATTGGCATTGTGTTGACATTGATAAGTTATCTATTTACTACACTAGGACGCCCTGTGATCCTAAGAAGTAAAATTAGATTGTTTAATATTAGCTTAGGTAAATGTATCTGACCCCACCCACACCTCCGTAGTCTTGCAGGTAGGCTACAAATGAACCCATTATGATTTCACTTCCTGTATGTTTATCTTCAGCCACATCTGAATGTTTATCTTGTTATACTGGTAGAATGTGGGGTATAGGTTGCATCACCAATTGAAAACATGTTGTTTTTTTTTTGTTTGTTTTTTTTACATTTTGTGCTTGGATTTGTTGTGGTAATTTAATTTACAAACATGCCAACCCACTCACCACCCACAGCAACCGTTAGAAAACAAAATAGACATCACATTCTCAGAATTGTGTAAAATGTATACATGGTGCTATTTTGTGCAATCTTGTACAATCAAGTGACAATACTTTGAAAAGTAGCGTTTCAACCCCCTCTGCCTGGCCAGCCATGATTTTTAAGGATCTTTTAACATGCAGGTGAAAATGTGTTGATATAGAGCGTTCTGATTCAGATGATACCAGATGCATGTAATTTTACATCTATTAACATGATCACAAATAAAATCATAACTTATTATCCTCATATTGTAACCCCAGAATGACAGTGACATTTACAATAGTAATTTCACTACTGTAGCTAATTTCAAATTGGATAAACTGATAGTGTACAACTCCGCCAATGTTACAGAAGTCTTCAGTTTTCACAGTAAAATGTGTCTTTGTTTTGCATGAGTATGTTTGCATTACTGCTAATTTTGTATTGAAGGGCAGAGTAAGTATTCTTTGAAAAAGAATGTTTTGCTCTTAACACTCTGCACTGCTGGACTGTGCTTGGCTCAATCAGTCTTGTTGTATTGTTATTCCAATTTATGTATATTTGTCTAAGGTCATAGCAATATAGATATGTTTTTAATAGTAAAAATATTTTCAGTAATGAACTCAACTGCCCACCTTTGTTTCATTTGAAAAGTTGCGATGATGATGATTTAATTATCCTTTGTTTACACATTTTCAGACACGTCGAATGCATTTATGACTATGAGTATACTATGTGTATGCGTGGGTCTAGGTTAGTTTAAGATGTCAGACAAGAGTGACATTGCAGCATACCCAGTTGGTTAATCTTTCACACAAACATAAATTCTGATAAAGTATGCAATTAATAGAGATATCTCTTATGGATTGTTATTTTTAAGTTAGTAGGCTATTGTCTTTGCGTGCTTCATTCTAAAATTAAATCTTTTTCAAGAAAAATGTGTTCATTTTCCCCTTCAGCCAACAGGGGGCCTCTCCTACATACCCAAGAAGAAATGTTAGCAAGGGCAATGAGGAAAATGTGGAGATCAGATGACAGTAAGTTTAAAAATGTTTCTTCATTTTGTGCATTTAGAAATGTTTTGACATACGTTGGAAAAGATTGCACAGGGTATATACAATCATACAGCAATTAAAAATTCTTCTTTGTGTCACTGGTATATTCATATATTTCAGTTGTGGAAGAGGAGAGACATAGTATGCCATCAGAGGTTTTTCTCCAGCAACCTGAGGTTCAAGATGACCACTTTGATGAAGCTGCACTTCATAGTATCTTGCAGCCAGAAGGGGGAGAGATAGAAAGAACCAATGAGAAGATGGATTGCAAAGACAAACAAAACACCCAATTGTTCCAGAATGCAAGCCAGTCTGTGTCCCAAAATCTAGCTAATCATAATCAAGCCTTTCAGGCAAGTGACCATGAGCATGCTGGAATGATAAAACAGGATTGTAGGACTGATTTGCCTATAAATGACACTAAGGCTGACCTTGACCATAGTACTAAACTCCAGGGTAAATTGCCCTGTCCTCGATGTGAGAGAAGGTTTACAAGTAGTCAAGGCCTGCAGCGTCACATACAAACACATGCTCTTTCAACCTGCCACACACAGCGGTTTAAATGCAATCGCTGCAGAAGGACCTTCAGTACGCTGTTTAGTCGTCGGAGGCATGAGAAAAGGCATGAAAAAAGTAATAGGAAGACGAATGATCACACAATTGCCACTTGCACTGCTAGTCAGAATGTCCCTGGCAGTGGTGAACCTTTGAAAAAAGCATCACAAAACCCACAGCCAAACAAGTGGATTAATGTAGCTGATGGTGAACATAGGGATGATAAAAACCGTGCTTTCAAAGCCTCACACATCTGCAAATATTGCAAAAAATCATTTAGGACTCATACTAGCCTAAGGAGACACCAGCGCAGGATCCATGAGTGCCAGCTTCTTCCTAGCGGAGTTTATAAGAAGGTCAAAATCACTCAAGAATCTGAAGGACAGCAGCTTGCTCAGACAGCACAGGACTGTCAGACTCCTAACCCACGGTGTGCAGAGGACATTGATCAGGAAAAGGAATACATGGTTGACATCTCCAGTAATATTTCAGAGAATCTCAGCTTCTACATAGATGGGAAAATTGTCTCGACGAGTGCTGTAAGTAACTGTGAGGTGATTGAGATGAACTCTGGGGGCTCTGCTGTGATTGGATTGAATGCTGTTATAATCAGTCCAGCTCAAATTACACAAGCTCTTAAATTGGAAACCAGTAACAGCAGTTTCATCTCTGACATGTCTGGACAATCCTCAGCCAAAAGAAGGACGTCGACCCCACCTTTACTCCCACAAATAAAAACAGAATTAGAGTCTGAATCCATCTTTAGTACCTCATCATCTTCCTTGTCATCTTTAGCATTGTCCTCTGGGTCTGGAGCTCCACTGGTCACTGCTCATTTACCTCAGTGCATTGAGACAGTTTCCTTTCACAAGGAAAAAACTGTCTATCTGTCTCCCAAACTCAAGCAGCTCCTGCAGAATCAGGATGGCAGTAATCAGTTGTTTGCGTTAATTGCCGATGGCCACAATCTGGGTCCTCCTTTATCCCTGACTGTTTTACCTGCAACAACAACTAGATTTAAGAGAAGGACAACCTCCCCTCCCAGCTCACAACAGCAAACCCCTGATCTGAATGTAGAAAATCAAGATCAGGATTCTACAAAAGCCAAGATGTCAAAGTCGGAGAGCCACGAGTTGAGCCTCTTGGGCAATGAAGAAATTGAGCCTTTAAATTTACCCATAAACAGCTCTGATGGAGCTCAAATGCAGCAACAGATCTTGCCATTGGACTGCTCTGTATCAAGAATAGGAGGAAACTCCTGTAATCAACAGCCATTGGACCTCTCCAACTCTGTGGGTAAGCGAGACAGCAGTGAAGCCTTAGCGGAGTCCATTTTGGACTTAAGTATTAGTGGAAAGAGTTTAGACTGTGACTCCACTGGAGTCTACCTCACTCAGCCTGCTTTGAGGAAGAATAAACCTAACTCTAGTATGCTTCAGAAGGTGCTTATGAATGAGTATGGTGGGGTAGATAATCCTTCTGTTGAAGATTCAGCTGCTGCAGGTGTCGTCAGTGCTGACCTAACAAACCTTGCAGTTGTGCCAGTGTCTGATGCAAGTCCACCAAACCCTGAAAAGCTTTTGTTTGAATTGTCTCTTCCTCCTGCCTCAATCCATTTAACCCCTCCATTGCTCGCTCCTGTCAGTATCCATCAAACTGCCCCAGTCCCTCCACGTCACTGTTCATCTTCTTCATCTCCAACTTTTGTATCCTTTCTATCAACTCCCACAGTGGAAACCAATCAGGACATTCAAACTCTCCATTCAACCTTCCTGGTATCTGACACTGTACCACCCACAGCGTCTGTAGAAGACTGTGCTGATAATCCTGTACATCTCTCACAGGATGATTTGAAAGTGACAATTCCTGATTGGGTGTCCTCTGCTCCTGTAGGTCTGGAGAGCCTTATACATGCAGCCCCTTCCCTGACTTTACAAGGCCCTCATTGGGTTGCTGATCCTGCCATATGTGAACTAGCTCAAAGAACGTTGGTTGTAGATTCTGTATTAGCTTCTGACACACAGATATTTTCTCCATCTCTGCCTGTTAATCAGTCCAACATCGCATCCTTGACTTTTCCTCCAAACACTGTTGTTATTGAGTATACAGTTGCACTGCAATCTACAGAAAATATTCTCCCAGCTCTCCAAGCTAATTCTGTTCATTGCCTCTCAGATAAAATATCTGTCGATGCATTACAACAAGAACCTTATGTCCCATCTGAGCCGCAACCTCTCAGTCAAGACACCTCCCGACTTTCTGAACCATCCACACAGTCGGTTTCTATAGAGCAGTCATCAAACTCTACAGATGGTACTCCGACCCTCACGGGTTCCACTAGTGTTGTAAAAGCAGAGAGCAAAGAAGAGGGACAAGACAAAGCCCAGTCCTCTGATTGTTCTAAGCAGGAAAACACAGTTGAAGATGAATTACCTCCCTTGCATACTTTTTGCAAGAACTTTATGTGCAATGTTTGTGAACAACCCTTCCAGTCCATGAAGATTCTCAGCCAACACGTAGGTGAACACTCTAAGGAGTGGCCCTATAAATGTGAATTTTGTGTACAGTTGTTTAAGAGTGACACAGGTTTGCTGGAGCACCGTTCCAGTTTTCATGGCATCGGTAAAATTTATGTTTGTAAAACATGTTCTAAGGAATTTGCTTTCCTCTGCAACTTGGAACAGCATCAACGAGATCTCCATCCTGGTCAAGAGTGTTCACACACCGAAGTAGTACATGGCAAATTAAGACCTGAAAACCATAACAGTCCCAAAACTGACATGACTGATCCAAGCCTTCCAATCAAAGAAATTAAGCAAGAATCTGACAACATAACCTTAAAAGCAGAGGAGGATGCCTTGGACAACTTGGACACTTCTGAAGAGCTGTTTACAACAATAAAAATCATGGCATCTGGAGGGGTCAAACCAAAAGGCCCAGATGTACGTCTAGGCATTAATCAACACTACCCAAGTTTCAAACCACCTCCTTTTCCATACCATAATCGAACGCCAACTGAGATGACGGCTGCATCAGCCACCAACTTTACCACCCACAACATCCCTCAGACCTTCAGCTCAGCCATTCGTTGCACCAAGTGTGGTAAGAGCTTTGACAACATGCCCGAACTGCACAAGCACATCTTAGCCTGTGCTAATGCTAGTGACAAAAAGCGCTACACTCCTAAAAAGAACCCTATACCACTTAAGCAGTTTGCAAAAGCACAAAACGGGGTGTTATCAACTGCAAGGATTGTTAATAGTAGGCAGAATCTCTCTCAAAAGGTCGGACAACTGAAAAAAATTAACTTTCACGAATCGGCAGTTAAAATAAAAATGAGTCTCCTGAATAAGAAGAAATCTCAGCTGTTGCAAAGGGGCAGACCTGCTGGTCTGAGAAAGGCCTTTGCTCAGGATGACTTAGACATTTTTGCATGTCCTCACTGTAGCAGGGAGTTCACATACAATGCTAGCTTAAAGAAACATGTAGCTTTTAGCTGCCCCATGAGGCCGGCCAGTAGAAACTCCAAGAAAAGAACACTCGGTATCGTTTCAGCTCAGGAGAACAACGGGAGCCTTCGCAGACAAATTGCAAATATGAGTGCAAAGCCACAAGGGTCAAACCATGGGCCAAAAAAAATAACAAAGAGTCAAATCATAAAGCAAGATGCCGCAGTTGATACCACTCAGGATTTTAGACTTAAAAGATCTTCCATTCTGTCAACATCTGTGGTTCAATCTGGTAAAAAAGGCAAGATAGTCCTCTCCTCAGTTGCTCAGGTTAATTCTCAGGAGCCGGGTGTTCGGGTACATGTTTTAGGTAGAAAAATGGAGCAGGGCGTGGGCGACGTAAAGCTACAGCCCAGAAGAGAGGACCGTTTGTCTCTGAGGTTGAGAGAGAGAGTAGGAGGACCTATTACTCGCAGTGTGCAGCAGGCCAGCACCACAACAACAGTCCTCAAACAGCCAGACAGCAACAACATAATCATGCATCCTGTCATTCTAAAAGTCAAGAAATGAGACTTGTAAACTATTGACTTGTATCCGTTTTTCTAAATGCCCCCTTAGTGCAACATTTACCTGTAAATATGCATCTAAATATTGGACATGGTTGAAACAAACTTAAAATTATGGCTGAAATAAGAATGTCCTTACTTAAAAAAAAAAAAAAAACTTTTTAAATTCACTGGCTCAAACACATCAGGCTATAATATTTACATTGTAAGTATTATGAAACAACATATCAACATATCAACTTGTCATATATGTAAATACTTTTGCCATCTGAAACATTTGAATGTGCTATCACAGTTTCTGGATATGTCCTCTTACAAAGTTTAGCTCCTCTGCTCTAACACATGTAGTTTTGAAATGACCTTGATGAGCTGAAAAGTAGATCTCCGGGAGCTAGGCCGAGTACTCTTGGATTACATAAACCTCAAACCTTAGAATTATAGTGAAATGTCATGTTAAATCAAAGTCTGAAGAGTGGGGGGTCTCATGCACTTTATGCTGTAGTTCATATTCACCTGTGTCAAAATGCATTGGAATACAATTAGTCAATTACCACCAATTATTTATTAATGTATGTATATACTGTGTTTAAGAGAAGACGAGATGTGTTCAGTGAGATTCACTGGAAAACAGGTATTAGTTGTAATGGTTACTGGCTTCTATTTTTGTAGATTGTGTTAGTTGTGTTTTATTTGTTTGTATTGATGCAGTTTAGACTCTTCGTGCATGCCAGAGATTCCATGTATGGGTGAAGGGAAGGGTCAGAATATAATATATCTGCACCATAAGAGGCAGGAGAAATGTATATTCTGTTCACAAAGAATATGTATGAATATATTTTAAAAGTTTCCCCATTTCTCCCTTTCTGTGCTATTCTCCTTCTGAAATATAAACATATTTGTTCAGCTGTCAAATGAGTAGGTCTCTTTTTTTTAATGCACATATTGTGTAGCATTAGGGAAGATAGTTATTTGTGAAATAAGACATCAGGTCTGGAAATGTAGCTCTAAAGAAGATTTTTTTAGCACAAATTTGGGTCTTGACGTGTCTTGTTGGCCATGCAGATGGTAAACAAAAAGTTCTATAAGGGTCAATGATTTAACAATAATGATGATATAAATCGGATGCATATATATATATATATATATTTTTTTTTTTTTTTATGATATATATATATATATATATAGAGAGAGAGAGAGAGAGAAAGAGAAGTTAACAGGTAAAGTTTAAGGCTAATATGAATAATGAAAAGTTTACTATGATTGATTGTTGTGACTGAAAATGTTCCCAACGCTTGCTAGGAGAAAGATACACTTAGCTAAATAGTCTACTTTATAATATATCAAAACTGATAATATATATCAGAACTTGTCTTCTGGAGAGAAATCACAAACAGGAATAATTAATCTTTCAAATATTATAATTATTGCTGGCTGAAAATTCCTTTTTATCAAACTAATGTAACTTTTAATCCATTGTTTATTTTCTGCCTACAAGTTTGCTTTATGGCGTGACCCAATGTTTTCAGGCTTTGAAAGGGTTTCAGAAGTATTTTAATGTGAAATGTGAAAGACTGAATAAATTGCTCTGTTCTAATTAATTTAATTAATGTGTTTGGTTTTTTAATTACATAATATCTCAAAAAACAGTTGCCTACAAGCTCAACTACACCATGTATCATAAACATAAATGTATCCGTTTTTTTATTCTACCCCAACAACTATTGCACCCCATGGGTAAATATAATAAGTCTATGACTTATTATGACTAAAAACGAAATGTTAATGAATCATGGATAGAGTTTATTGTCTTGCACAACTGGTTACTTAGAAGAATCAAGTAAAAAATAAATATTATATTTATCATTCTATATATTTTACGAATGACTTTTATCATGCCAAAATAACCTTCTTCTATATGGTGTGTGCTGATGTTATAGTAATAATATCCACTAGGTGGCAGCGTTGACTCGCCGCATGATCGCACCACCACGAAATGTACATCACAGTAGCCCACATCATTGTTTAGAAATAATATATTTGTAATGCATTTGCAGAAGAAAATCTTTCATTTGTCCATCATTTTAAAGCACTTTGTTAACATGAATGGGTCACGGTTTTATAAACATTATTCAGGCTGTGCAATGTACATTGTACGTATCGACATAAAATAAATAAATAAGTATCACGCCATAAATGTTCCGCCCTGAAAATATTTATTGAAAGCTGATTGGCTAAGAAAATTGGCGCTGGGGGTTGATGGACGTGTCAGGTCAAAATAAGGGCGGGACCAACAGTCCTTTAAGGCTGAAATGAGGATTTACTGCAGTGTTATTTCTGTGAAAGGTACAGATCACATATAACAGAAAATAGAAGAAAGGTTCATTTGAGACAGGTTTGATTGTACTTAAAGACATCATTTATTTACCAGCTGGTTTAATAATGTCTTTAATGTATCTATAATGCTTGTTCTCTCTCTCCCATCGCCCTTCCCTCTGCCTTTCTGGGTGTAAACAAAGCCAAAGTGGGTCATTTTGTCGTGGGACGATTTGATCTCACATAAGAATAGTAAGGGTTCTGCTTCCGTAACGGATTATGTGAATAGCCCCCAAGCGATGTATCTGTCACTAAAACAACAAACTAACGTTAAATTAAACAACGCCGTTAACGTTGCTGTGAGGCATATATTGACTTGAATTTCTAGACTGACAAGCTATCCATATCCGACATCTATCTTTCCAAGAAAAAATCTTCAGTGTTTTGTTATTATGGGGTTGCCACGACATTAAGAAAACGCTGGTTGAGATACACAAAAGAGTGAGGATGCGCCTGCAGACGCACTCATTCCCCACCTCCTCGGGCAACATGCAACGTTTCAACCTTTACAGTCTATGGTTTCAACTCGTAGCATGAGCGAGACAGGCGTTGGTATCCAAACTAAACCAAACCAAACCTCCCCACGCCCGGTCTGAACCGGTTCGGGGGTAGTGCGCGCTCTTGGAGACTCCCTCCCCTCTTGCTGAAATTCCTGCCACGCGCTCATACACACACAAAAAAAATCCAAGCAGAGAACGAGCGCGCGCACGCCGGCGCATACGTCACTCCCTCCCCTCTGCCTTGTTCACCTCGCATCTTCCATTGGTTCCTGCGGACATCTCGAGCCTCCTCTTGTTCTCTCCCCCGATTGGTTCGCGGTGAGGACTGTGGACTGCGATTGGTTAATGTGAGTGCAAGCCCTTCTTGCTCATTGGCTGATGCGGGCTGTGCATAAGCGCGAGGGAAAGAGTTGTAAACGCGAAGCGCGTGCTGGAAAAGACGAGGCGTAGAGCTGAGAGCGGCGCGAGCACCGGAGATCAGCAGGGGCATCACTCGTCACAACATCCAGCCTCTCATCCGCCCTCTCTCCATTTTGTCGCGATTTTTTTCGGTATATCTTTGAAGTCTGAATCGAAGTGAGCAAAAGGGAACCGAGTTCTGTATCGTGGCTTTTGTTAGCCCGTGTTGGGGGCAATTACTGTTGCCCTCAGTGGGGGGGGAGCGCGTTATCATTTTTTCGGTTATTTTGGGTGGCAAAATTGCTGCCTCTCACCGCGTGTTCGTTAAAAATCGATTTTAGGTGCGTTCTTGCCTGATTTTGGTCTGGCTTGAGCGGATTAACTGAGTTTTGTTTTGTTTTTTTTAAACCGTGTTGCGGCTCTTTGTGTGGGTTCAGCTTCGTGTCACTGTTATAAGCTACCCGAAGTTCCGCACTCCGAGCTCCAAAACATGTGTTCCCGGGTGTGGTTTATCACAGACCGGCGGATCAGCCAGGAATACCCGCAGGTCCAGATCCTGCGAGCTCTGAAGGAACGCTGCGCCGAGGACGATGTTGAATTCCGCTATCTTCTAATGGATGAAATCGTCCTGACCATCACGGACGGACAGCTCGGTAAAAACCGCGCGCACATACATATTCATACATGCATACATTTCATCTGTACGAGTGCTGAAATGGTTGTTGTTTAAACTGTTGAGTTGGCTGAAACTGGTAAGTGTGGATGGTTAGCACGCTTGCTTTGAGCGGATGTGCATCACCGTGTGAATGTGTTTTGTGTAACGTTAGATGTGCTGGTGGGTGACCGCCTAACCCACTTTCAGTCAGCCCCCACAGCCTACCCGATGGATGGAACGCCGTTTAAAATAGTCGAGAAATCGTTTTAATCTCATATCGAATATTTAAATATATTCACATCAGTATTTAGATATCATATAACCGTTTATTGTTGCACCATGTGCGCGCGAACAGTCACGAGTGTCCGGCGCGAGCGCGTTCATTATCATCACATAAAGCCTCGAGCGCAGATGGCGCGACGTTCACAAAGACCCGTTATATCCAGGTGCTACACAAGCGATGGTTTTTTAACCTTTTTATATTCAATCAGCAAGCTTTGATCGGAATGAATTAAACTGACATGTTATGACGCATTTGCGCGAGGTTTCACATACAAAGGGCTTTAATCGATATAACCGACTCGTCACGTGCAAACCTCAACATAAATGCGACTTTTTAGTCGGAAGATGTTTGTGCGATCGTTGTAGACGATTACTGATGTAATGGCATCACGGTCTGGTAGTAAAGTAGTATTAAGAATACAGATAGACATTGTCTAACTTGTGGTATCCGCAATGCTTAAAGATACACAAACCTACCTCCTCTTAGTCATAGATTATCTTGTTTTACCAGTCACTTATATGCTTAAACATCGGAGTCCGCATTGGTTACTACCAAATATGACTTAAGGTCACTTAAAGACTTGAATTGGTCTGACAGAACCCCTTATGCACAAAACATGTGTGTGGGGGTCATGCTGTTAAATTAAAAGGATAGTTCACAAAAAAAATCATAATACATTTCTTAATATTTAATCACCCTCATGTTGTTCCAAACCATCATCATGTTGATTTTCTTCAGTGGTAAATGAGATGTTAGGCAGAATGTGAGAGGTTGGCAGCCTGAGTCACCTTTCACTTTAATTGCATCTTTTTTTCCATGCAATGCAAGTGAATGGTGACCTAGTCTGTCATTCTGCCTAACGTCCTCTTGGAAGTAAAACATACTGGTTTGGAACAACATCAGGGTGAGTAAATGGTGATATTTTCAGCTCAACTATCCCTTTAATAATAAGCTGACTGCAAGTTGCTATGTGTTTCGTAAGATAATGATCTGAGTTATTGACACCAGTGTTGCCAGTGTGGAAGGTGGGGCTGTTTTGTTTTGACAGCATTTATTTTAGGTGGTGCAGATGGGCACTGGACATAAAGCATTTTGCATGGACCTGAGGTAAAGGGAGTGGCTATGCACCAATGCAGCTCTGCCTTGAATCAGCTACTTTAAGTTTTGTGGTGTGACTTCGCGACATAATGGATTGCCAGTCTAACAGGAAGACCCGAATAGACAAGATAAGGAGAGAAGAACTAAGACCATATTGAGCTACTTTAATGCAAAGGTAGACAGCTGTATGGAGAACGTGACAGCAACACAACTGGAGCAGGTTGTTGGCCTGTCATGTTTATGTCTGTCTGTGTTTAATGTGCTGTCCTGGATTCTGTCTTGGTCCAATAAAGAGGTGGTTGACAGTTGGTCAGCTCTGGGATTTAAACCCCCAGAGATCCTGACATTCTGCTGAGTTACATCATCAACGTGAGACGCTTGAAACAGAGTAGGTCAGCACTTGTTTCAGTAAAAGCATTGCAATTAAAGACCATTGTTTGAGGACATACTGAAATTCCTAAATAATTTCCTGAATTTATTAGTGAACCTGTTGACAGGTGTGCCGCAAGAGTGTGTATGTTATCTTATCACCTGCTGTGCGTGTTATGCCACATGCGGCAATCAAACAATCAATAGGCAATCAGGGTTCAGGACTTTTGGCAGACTGATTTTTCACTTTCATGATGGTGCGAGCGATATGTGTGCATTACTTTTTGATGTCAAGTGTCCATTCCTCTAAGACATGTGAAATCTAACACTAGTTTATTGTCTCACACATGCACAAACTGCAAGCCTTCTGAAAAATAAAATAACATGCAGATAATACACGTGACCGCATAAGACCGTAGTTAGTGGTAAGTGAAACTTCAGACCGGAACTATTTAATCAACTTCTTCCCAAGACATTTCTTTCTAACAATAAAGTCATAGGGAAGATTTTATAGACATAGAAGAGGGTTGAGTAGTGTAGTGTTTAAATAGCAGTAGTATCTGTAGTGCACTGGAATTGAGGTTGTTCCCCATGAATACCTCAACTGGGAAAAAGCAAGTTGCACATTTGTAAACATAAATGTACAGGGTTCCTATGCAGTATGGAAAAATATTTCCATTTCCAGACTATTGCCCCGATTTAGTTTTCCCTAATAAAAAATTAAGAATTTAATGAAAATATTTATTATTCAAGAAGTGTGTTGTCATGGCAGCTATTTACTAGTGATTCTTTAATGAAAATATTTATCATTCAAGAAGTGTGTTTTCATGGCAGCTATTTAGTGATTCTTTAGTGATTGTCAAACACAACTAAATGAATTCAAGGTGTACTTTTTTCATTATGAAAAAATGTAGGTTATAAGCGTTTTGGATATCTTATGACATTTTTAGCACCGTATTACAGGGCCTCTAAAAGGAGGACCTTTGCAAAAATAAAAAAATATACAGACTTTCGTGTGCGCACGAGAAACTAGGGATGCACCGAATGTTCGGCATAAGTATAAGGAATAAGTAAAAAGACCGAATAAATTTTACCGAACAATGACGTTTTTGATGACGTGATCAAATAGTAACCAGTGTAGAGTGAGAGTCGCGCGCTTTATAAATGCAGCAAACATGCCCCCTTTGAGCAGATAACAAAAGAGAATCTCATCTGATGCATGTGTGGCAGACGTTATACTCTTACTTGCAGCACTAAAGCGTCTTTAAACCCTCTGGGGTCGACAAATGCGCGCGCTTTGCTGGATTTTTTTTCACATAGCAGCAAAATAGACTTAAATACTCCGTCATTTATGGTCAGACAGACTCAAAGGGTTAGTTCACCCAAAAATTTAAATTGTCATTAATGACTCACCCTCATGTTGTTCCAAGCCCGTAAGACCTCCGTTCATCTTCGGAACACAGTTTAAGTTTAAGATATTTTAGATTTAGTCCTTGAGTTTTCTGTCCCTCCATTGAAAATGTATACACGGTATACTGTCCTTGTCCAGAAAGAAAATAAAGACATCATCAAAGTAGTCCATGTGACATCAGTGGGTTAGTTAGAATGTTTTGAAGCATCGAAAATGGTTAATGGAAAAAACATTTTGGTCCAAAAATAACAAACTACGTCTTTATTTAGCATTGTATTGTCTTCTGGTTCTGTTGTCAATCCGCGTTCAGTGATGCTGATGACGTAAGACGCTGCTGACGTGTGTCTGGTGCGCCCGAGCTTCATTTACAGTCTGAGGGAGACGCACGTTTAAACAAAACAATCTTCGCAAACATGTCTAAGGATTTCGACACAGAGGAAGACTTGCATTTTTTTGCCCAGCCATATTTATTTGAACCCGAATACACGGACGCACCAGATAACACGTCAGCAGCATCTTATGTCATCAGCGTCACTGCGGACTCGTGAACGCGGATTGACAACAGAACCGGAAGAGAATACAATGCTGAATAAAGTCGTAGTTTTTGTTATTTTTGGACCAAAATGTATTTTTGATGCTTCAAAACATTCTAACTAACCCACTGATGTCACATGGACTACTTTGATGTTTCTATTTCCTTTCTGGACTAGCACCGTGTATACATTTTCAATGGAGACTAAATCTAAAATATCTTAAACTGTGTTCCGAAGATGAACGGAGGTCTTACAGGCTTGGGACTAGGGATGCACCGATCCGATGCTTCGTATTGGTATCGGCTCCGATACTGCCATTTTTGCCGGATCAAGTATCGCTCAGATGAGGCCGATCTAAATCCGATATTGTGCGTATACTATTCTGTGTTATTGTTAAGCCACACAAAAGGCACAAAAACATTATAAAGCACCATAACGTTTTCGTGCACTATATTAGTGTTCTGAAGCCATTATATAGTATAATGTGAGAAATAAATGAATATTTAAGTCATTCAATTCAAGATCATGTAAACTTTTCCCTCGCTGCGGCTGTCAGTCATTCTCCATTCAGCATCAAACAGCGCGTCGCGTTCAGTTACGACAGTCAACACGAGGAAACTCTCTCTAAGATGATTCAATGTTACTATTATTATATTTGATCTGTAGATAGAGGTTTATGGTTTCATAAAAAAAAAAATAAAAAAAAAAAAAAACTTTATCTTGCTGGACTTTATTTTTGTACCTTAATCATGTTACTTTCTACCGGGTGTCTGTTAGAGCACAACACTAGAGTCAGAGCACTATAATTGTTCTTCACGCGCACAGTAACTGAAATGTATAACTTTTAAAAGAAAAGGCTCAAACTATTGCATAGATAGATACTGTATAATACACTACGCATATGTATTTCCTTTGTGCTTTGAACTTTTCAATGAAAACGTTTTTACATTTAAAACATGTCACAATTTTATAGTAGCCTATATATATATATATATATATATATATATATATATATATATATATACAAAAATCAAAAAGATAAATTTTTATATCTTGTTTTGAATGTATTTTACAACAATACAAAGAGCAATGAGTAAAGTTTTACCAGATTTAGTGTTACACTTATTGTCTCTTTTTTTGTTCCCCACTAAATGTTTTTTTTTTCACTAAATGTTCAGATTTTATACAATTATTGTGCATTCGTGATTTTTCTAGACTAAATTTTACTGCTGAATTATCCACCAATCTAGTTTATAAAAGCATTTTTGTCATAGATTATGAGCATACATGTTTTTGGATTTGTTGTTTTTCTTTATAATGAAGTTGTCTGTATTAAGTAGATTGTGTTTAACACATAAAAGAGTGATTATCAGTTCAACACACAGAGTTTTAGAAATTTTAGTTGATTAAAAAAAAAACTGCTCTGGTATCGGTATTGGCCGATACTCAGAATTTTGGTATCGGATCGGTTTTGAAAAGGCGGTATCGTTTCATCCCTACTTCGGACGACATGAGGGTGAGTCATTAATGACATAATTTTCATTTTTGGGTGAACTAACCCTTTAAGAAATATGAAATAGAAATAAAACTGTTAAATGACTACTTTTTATGTGTCCACTTACAATCGAAACAAAACATTGTGCTTTTGTAAAATAAAGAAAATAAGCAGGGTGTGCTTTCTGCCTCTCCGTGAACTTTTTTTTCTGGAGCACGTCTCTAAACTTAAAGAGCATATTGCAGGTTAAAAAAAAAATCTAAAATGAATATACAACCTTGTATGAAAAAAACATATGAAAAGTTAATGCAGGATTTAAAATGTTTTAAAACGACATAAGGGCACTAATTTAGTAGATAAAGTGAGCGTTTTTGGACTGCTCGTAAAAACGGCTTTTTTTTTTTTTTTTCAACATCGCGTCATTTTACGTCACGTCAGGGAGCCTCAGCCTCGGCTCAGTGCAGAGTAGGCTGGCATTCTGTGAGAGCGGTCGTGAGTCAGTGTGTTTTCGGTTGTTTTTGTATTTTAATTTATCATCGTCATGGTAAATTATTGTGTTTGTGGAGGTTGCAAAAACTCCGGCCTGTCAGGACATCGAGTCCACAGGTTTTCATAACAAGAAAAGGGACGTGCTATATAGGCTATCTTTCGTGCCTGGTGCGGTTTGTGCAGGTGAAGAGACGGGATTTCTCTTCCGCATCGGCTTCGAGAAACGCGGTCGTGTGTAGCGTTCACTTCAGATCGGAGGATTATCATCCCGGCGATATGATGGTTTAACATGGGATGCCGAAACAAGAATATTGATCGTCGTATACTGTACCAATGGCATCAAATAGTGTGATATAGGTAGTCATGCCCTAAATAGAGGCAACTTGTAATTGAAAAACATAATTACTCAGATTGTTTAAATATTCAAATCTTTAATTTTCTGTTTGTTATAACCCAGGGGAAAATATATTAAAACTGTTTTTAGTACAATAGAAATATACTCAAGTATAGTTTTTATACATTTAATAGTAGGCCATTATACCCTAAACATACTAATGCTGGCCTGATATACGATGGTAATAATCTGTACAATATTGTGATCACAGTGTATATCGTTAGCGAACGTGTAAGCACGTCTCTCACCAAGACACCTGTCCTGTTCTCCACTGGTTCTCCTCACACCACAACTCAATTTGTCTCTGACCGTTCTGTCTAACATTAATCCTGGCCTGTCCCTGCTCTCTTGGCAGCATAGCTGGCTCATAACTGTATGGCTGTGGTCCGTCATACGAGTAAGTATTTCCTCAGCGTCCGAAATGTCATTGCGATCCATTGTTTTCCTGTTGTTTGAATCGACCGCTCTCCCGCCCGTTACGTCATGCCTGTCACGGCCATTTTCAGACGCGGAAGTAAAATTTTCTCACAAAAACGACTCCAGAAGCTTCTGTAGCGTATTTATAAGTATATTTTAATGAAAATCTAGTTCCTACATTATTTTTCTATACATTGACTCCTTGGGTCCTCTAACCTGCAATATGCCCTTTAAACAAAACTCAGCGAATACTAGTCACACAGGCAAAAGCAATATATCTTTATAATCATTTAAGTGTCTACTTTTAAATGATCTAATTCAAAACGAAAACAAATATTCTCTGTTTATGTAATCTATATGAAAAGAGAGAGATGGCAGTCATTCTCATGGCAACTCATCTGCTAATCGCGACGGAGAGCGCGCGCTATTGAAACGCAAATGATCTGAGGCGATCCATGCAAACCTGTCAATGCCCACATCAACTCGATAAAACACATCAAGTTTAATCAGATTCATATTTTACGTCATCTTGGGATCTTGTGAGGAATAATAATAGTGTAATAGTAATATAATCCTGGAAGAATGTACCTCGGAAGTGCTGGTTTCGGTTTCATTTCGACGAGCAACGGATCCAGCTGAGGATTGTGAATGGTACATTCTTTATTCTTAAGTGCTTTGTTCTAATCATATAGTGCAGTGGTTCTCAACTCCAGTCCTCGGGACCCACTGCTCTGCATATTGTGCATGTCTCCCTTATTTAACACACCTGATTCAGATCCTCAGCTCGTTAGGATAGACTATGAACTGAACTGAGTGTGTCAGATAAGAGAGACATACATAATGTGCAGAGCAGAGGGTCCCGAGGACTGGAGTTGAGAACCACTGTATGTAAACCGCAAAAGTAGGCTTATGTCTAGGACAGTTATTTATTTTTTTTGCACTTTTTTTGTTATCATACAGAGTTACATTCTTTCAGCAGTCAGTTATAGGCCTAACATAGGCTATTCAAGAAGAGGGGGCTTCAAAGATGGTCAAATAAATTTATTTTATTTTATTTTACTAATTTATTTATTTTAAGTTATATTGTGCTTTGTTTGTATAATATCTGCTGGAATGTTAAAAGTTCAGTGTTAAATATTTTTAAATTGTATTTTTGCAATTAGATTTTTTTCTCTGAAAAGCTAGACAAAATAGCAAAAAGCATATTTTTACTATTTAATTAATGCAATGGTGAAAAAATTGGCAAAATAAATGGAAAAAATGCGAAACACCGCGTTCAGTATTTGGCTTTCGGCCAAGCGTTTCTTTATTATTCTGCTTCGGCCAAGAATTTTCATTTCGGTGCATCCCTACGAGAAACCATTAAACTTGGCATATAGGACAATGCAGTTTTGCACACTGAGGGGGCTTTTACACTGGGCTCCTTTGCTGCGGTCCGAGCCCGAGCGCGTTTGTTCCCGGCGCCCCCGGCAGCGTTGGTCTGGTTTCACACTCAACTTGATTCTATCGAACCCTGGTGCGTTTGCGTGCATATTAAGCATCGCAAATGTGCACGGCGCACGATAGAAAACAGAACGCGGGTCAATATCGCGTTTTTTATTAATTCAATGCTATTATGCGCAGTTGAGTGAACAATTCAGGTTTACTGTGCGTGTGTCGCATAAGGTGGCCTTCTGCTGCTTGCAAACGGACTCTTTTGAGGAGACAGAGGATTTCCAAATGTGGTGCCCTGATTTCACGCGCAATGCACAAATACACTGCAGGCTCACTCTCGCTCGTATCCAAGGTAAATCATCAACAATATCATCCCTTACAAGCGTTTTATTTAACTGAATACATCACAATAAGCTAAAACGCATGCGCAGGTCACTTTACTTCCTGAACTAGTGCGCACCCGAGTCCGTGCTGCTTTCACATTCACGCGAACCGTGGCACGGTTCGGGAGCAACCGAACTCAGACCACCTCCTCCAAGTAGTCTCGGGTTCGGTACCCCAGTGCGCACTCGGGTCCCATGACAGCGTTCACATTAGCGATTTTTTTTTTTATGCGAACCGTGCCCCGTTCCGAACTAAACTGCCAGTGTGAAAGCCCCCTGAGCCACCTATTGCGCCATCAGCCCATTTTGCGGTGTGGTTTCTTGGCCGCCACAGAGTATGCGTTAAAGCAGACCTAAGGCCTTGATATATGATGTACTGCCATAACGAAAGCCAAATTTTGAACAGGCAATTTTTACAGTACCAGTTTTTTTTATAGACCCTTGAACTTGGCAAATAGGACAATGCACATAGTTGGCACGTATTGTGCCATCAACCCATTCATGTCATGGTTTCTCCGCCACAGAGGATGCCTTAAATTGAAAGGCAGGAAATAGGTTATAGTTAGGGGTGGGCGATCTGATGATTTTATATCGTGATTGATCTTGAAGACGTCCACGATCTATCTTTCAAGTGAATTGTACAGATCGTGATCGTTTATGTCCATGTAATATCGTGACTTATTTTGCTGGCTCTGCAAACACATTCTCCGTATTCATTTTTTGGTCTCTGTTTAACTGCTTTAATGCGTTACTAGAACTGTTAAAATGTAAACTGTATACGAAAGAGTATCATTGTGTTTGCCTTTATATTATTAGTAACATAAAGGCAAACACTATTAATACTTTCTCATTTACCATCAGCATTCAGCATATGCGCATTTATATCATTTAAACATCTTTCAAGATCTAATAAACCTTTAATTTCACAAACCTTGCAGGTTTAGTCGTCATCGTGTTGCTGTGCGTGACTGTCAGATCAGCTTCACTGGAGATTCACGATTGTCAAATTATGCTGCGCTATATTCAGTTGCCAACTTTCATATTAATATAATTTTCACTGTACTCTATGTGAAATGACAGTTACCGTGTCTTTAAAAAAAAAAAAAAATATATATATATATATATATATATATATATATATATATATATATATATGATTCGCACAAATTTATTATTATTTTTATATTATTTTTTCCAAACAATTTCTTTATTTGTAAAAAATATAGTAATATGATTAGTAATCAAGATGTTACAATCTAAAGTAAGTTGATTTAATTTAGAGATTTCTTTTTCAAATCATTTTCATATTTCAGCCAGTCTGCTCTTTTAAGATATCGGCATCCGCCTTCAAAAACACTAGTTTAATGACTATTTACTGTGTAGGCTTGTTCCAATCTGGATATTCTCGATAGTACATCTCAAAATTATGAAGATCTCTATTCAGACCGTGGATCGTGATATGAAATTTTGGGAAGATCGTCCACCCATAGTTATAGTATAGGCCTATACAAAACTAGAAATTGTAGCGCAAGCACGCAAATTATTCTTGTGCGCATGTGAATAGTTTCTCGAGGGCACGAAAAAGTTTCTTCTGTGCATGTAAAATTCTATTTGATCACTTTTTATTTTAGGGGCTGCTCTGTCACTTCAAGAATCTATAAAAAAATAAAAATAAATAAATATATATTTACAGATGACTACTATATACCAAATATAAAGTATAAAATAATGCTGATTTTTTTTAAAATATAGTCTGAAAAATCTACAGAGAGGTCTGGAAAAGTATGGAATTTGTGTAGAAATGTGTAGGAACCCTGAATGCAGAAGGTGGTACACTTGAGTTAGGAACCTCAGTGTTTGACACTATAAATTCAGTGGCTGAATTTCCGGTTTCTGTGGTGTATGCTAGTGTAATAAAGCATCAGTTTGGATTATACAGGAATAAATGCCAATTCTAGCCCTTAACATGCACGATTTAGGCTGTATGTGTATGCGAGTTGTTTATGGCGGTCCAGCTTGTTTATGAATGGTAGGCCAACATGGCTTTTTTTTGTGGCTTTTTGTGGTTGAAATTCTGCAGGATGGATTTAAATATGGTAATGTCATTCAGCTGCCAATGAGAATGCAGTACTCAAAATCCATTTTTGTGTATTCTGAATACTTGTAGTTTTAAGTAAAACACAAATGGATATTTTAATTTTCACTTGCACTACTGTTTAAAATTTTAAAAAAAGAAAGAAAAATAAATGTATACTTTTATTCAGTGATGTATCAAATTGATCAAAACTGACAGATCTTTTGTAACAAATGGCTTTACTATTTCAAATAAATTCTGCTTTTTTGAACTCTCTATTTGAAGTATCCTGAAAAAATATTAACCAGCACAATTGTTTTCAACATTTATGATAAGAATACAATTCTTGAGTATAGAGTGATTTCATGTGACACTCAAGACTAGAGTAATGATGCTAAAAATTCAGCTTTGTCATCACAGGAATAAATGACTAAATAAATATATAAAAATATTTGCAAATAAAAAAATATTTTAAGTGGTAATATTTCACAATATTATTCTTTTAACTATATTTTTGAGGAAATAAATACAGCCTTAATGGGCATAAGAGAGACAAAACAAAAACGTACAACCCCAAACTTTTGAGTGGTAGTTTATATTGAATAATTGTGTGGTATTATCCAGACACTATGTTTTGTCTATTTATCTACCTGTATCTAATTCCAGCTCACCTCACCCTCAAAGCATACCTCTGAAGTAGGTTAATCCTGTGTCTATACTGTGCTTAAACACAGTAGGTTACCCTGATATCCTCACTCGCTCTGGATTCCGTGTGTGAGTGTGAGAGTCAGTCATGATTCTTAACCCACAATGAGACAGCTGCCGCAGGACTGACAGAAGGGGGAAGTTAGGGGAAGAAGTGCTGCTTCTTTTTTCTGTTGAACACAAAAGATATTTTGTTGTTGTACCCCATTGACTTTCACAGTATGAAAACAAAACTTGAGGGTGAGTAAATGATGGCAGAATGTTCATTTTTGGGTGAACTGTCCCTTTAAGGGGTGATTCTCTGTGCTGCAGTGAATGTATGTCTTTCATTTCCTCCGGAAATTTGTCAGACTGGTATGAGCGTCAGTTCTGTTAGTGTACCTGGCTTGTTACAGTTGGTCTATGTAATGTACTGTTTTATTGGGAACTAGTCAGGTAATTATGGTGCGTTCACGTGCTATGGAAAATATATTTTCCACTTGTGAATTGGTATTTACCAGTGTGTTGCGTTCAAGTGCTTTTGTTGTCGTAATGTGGTAAAAAGATGGAGATCAGACCTGTTATTTAGCTAAAACTATTTTAGATTGCTTAAGTCATCTGCTACATCAAGAAAATGATTGATCAAAACTCAAATGGTAAATAATATGCTGTAGGCCTATATTTTCTAGATCATGAATAGTACATATTTTTACCATTCATGACTCTCGCGTTGCTCTCCGCCATTTTGAAAAGGTCAAAGGTTATCTCATCTCGGCAACTCCTGCATCAAAATATTCTACGAGTTGCCCAGTGGAAAAAATACCACATGAGGGGGTGTTCATGTGCATTTTCCACGTCGGCATTTGGTATTTACCATAATTACCATAGCACGTGAACGCACCATTAGTTTATTCAAAACCAAATAACAAATACATGTGCTACCAACATGTTTATCAGTGTTGTGAAATACTGAGTAAGAATTGTGATGTTTTAAAACCTAATGGACCACTGACACCATCCAAGATGGTGGACACAGAGAGAAATGTCAACTACAAATATAGACTTGCCTAGATGCATAAAAATGAATCAAGTTACTTTTTACATTGTTGCATAAGATTTTTATTTAAAAAATGCTTTTGTTTTGAAAGAATCCTGAAAAAAGTATATATTTTTTTTATATAAAATAAATGCAGCATTAGGTGAGCATTAGATATTTATCTCTAAAACAATCTTGCAGACCCCAAAAGTTTGAACGGAAGAGTAATTACTTAGTTATAATTAATATTATAATTGGTTGTAATTTTAAATGCATTATTGCACCCAATATTTGTGTGCTCTGTATTTTTATTCTTTTTTCAATGTTATGATTTTAGTTTAGCAACATGCTTAAGTCAAATTCTATTAAAACACATTGTGAGCAGTTGCAACACATTGTGAGTTTCCAATGTGTGTGCACTGTTTGTGTAGAACTTTGAGATGCTTTCTATGTAGTAGAGTAACTTATTAGGCTATTCTACATAGACAGTGTGACAATTAGGATGCTGCCTATTTAGGGAATTCACTAGGTTTTGGATCACAGTTATTGTTCTCACAATGGTTGTTCAACAAGGTGGTAAAAAAAATCGAAGCAGATGATTGTCTGTTAGTCAACATACAATACATAATGTTATATAATTTGAACTAATGTCGTATTGGGAATCAATAATGATTGTATTTCTCTTTCATTTCTTATGCCCAAATCCCATGTAGTCATGTCATGCCCGTTTAACTGCATTCAAGTCCCATCTGCTTTGATCCATGAGAGGAAAAGAGAGTGCTGATGTAGCAGTTGCTAGTGAAGATGCTGAGTCGTGGTTTGTGTGTGTTGCTCCATCCTAAGATGGCGGAGAAGCAGGAGAGATTAGAAATACTGTGACGCATTCATGTTTTGGCTCTTGTTCCCTCATGGCTCCTTTTATATCCTCAGTTTTACATTTCCTGTTGTCTCTTGAATTACTCAATCACATGCTTGGCTTTATGTAATCTCTGAAATCCTTTCTTGTCACGCTCTATTTTGTGTTTTGTTTCATCCAAACAACAAAATTACACATTTGCCATTTTTAGTAAAGTTTGATTGCTTTCAACCGCTCTTGTATTTCTAATCAGAGTCAAAATGCAAGATTTAAGTCAAATCCAGTGAATGCTGACTTTAAAACTGATTTTAGATTTTACTAAGTGAAGGCTGGTATTAAGTGAGCATAAACCCAAACTGGCACCTTAATTAAAAACAAAGCAGTGCAAACTGGGTTAGTGGGTCGGCGTGAACGCCGCAATGGCAAAGCAAGCGACCTTCTGCAGCATTGTGTAACTGCTCTCAGAAGGAGATCCGCAATTTAGTATTAGAGAGATGCTGTCGTGTGTTTTGTGAACCAAGGCCAGCTCATCTGTCATTGAGTGTTTATATGTGAGTGAGCGAGAGAAAGGGGTAACACATCCAAATGAAAGTCTGGCTCTCATTGGTTGCTCAGGTACATGAGTGTAATCCCTCCACACTATACTGCGGCGACCAAAACACAGACTGCACTGCCTGTATTGCAGCATGTGATTTATCTTCCCTTTCTTTCTTTCAGGTCTGCGGGTTGGGCAGGAAAACGTTACCTCATACCCGCAAGTTGCTGTGGTGCGTGTTCCGACCCCATGGGTCCAGTCGGACAGCGACATCACCGTACTGCGTCACTTGGAGAAGCTGGGCTGTCGTCTGGTCAACCGCCCTCAGGCCATCCTCAACTGTGTCAATAAGTTCTGGACCTTCCAGGAGCTCGCTGGGCATGGAGTGCCTCTGCCAGACACATACTCCTATGGTGAGAGATCATCTTTATGTCTGTTAACGCATCATTCCCCAATAATCACTTTGTTAAAAAAAAAAAGGAAGACATTTTTCTTACTTGCATCTTATATACACCACTTTATGTAACCTACACCACCATTCAAAAGTTTGGGGTCAGTCATTTCTTTTCTTAAAATAAATTAATACTTTTATTCAGAAAGGATGTTTTAAAATGATTAAATTGATAGAAAAGACATCGTTAGAAAAGATTTCCATTTTGAATAAATGCTGTTCTTTTTAACTTTTATTCATTAATGAATCCTGAAAAAAGTATCACAGGTTTCAAAAAAATATTAAGCAGCACAACTGTTTCCAACATTGATGATAATGGAGTATCAAATCAGCATATTAGAACAATTTCTGAAGGATCATATTACACTGCTGACTGGAGTAATGATGCTGAAAATTCAGCTTTGCTTCTCAGAAATAAATTATGCTCAAATAATAAGCATAATTTTATTTTTGTCTTTACTAGGTATGTCCCGATACCACTTTTTCACTACCGATGCCGCAGCTTTGGGTATTTGCCGATACCGATATCGATATGAACTAATACTAATTAAAATATATGGAAGCACTTTGCTCAATTAGCCACCTAAAAATATCTCACTCAAATGGAGAACAAATACTTCTCCAGTAGGGCTGGGCGATAAAACGATAACGATAATTATCGCGATATAATTTTTCTCGATAAAACGATATCAAGAGTTCGAGGACTGTTCGATAATGTTTATGCGCCAAAAGCGGAACGAAACTCATTTGAACCGCGTGCGCCTCACGGACTGTTTATCCGCTCGGCTCAAAGTCCAAACGGCAGCGCGCGCGAGCTCACTGGAGCAGATGCGTTTACTCTGATCGGTCTCTGTCACGACATCCAGTGAGAAGCGTTTGAATTCAGCGAAGAACACTAATGACTCGGTGATTTAAACCAGTTTAAAGGCAGATGAAACAGCGCTGACAAACAGGAGAAACACTGTGCGCAACGATACAGTCAGAATCTGAATTGATATTGAATCCATTTACCATGGATTTACTGTAACGTTAGCCTAGTAATATTAACTGCACCATGAAATGTGGGATATACAACATATTGAATTGTATTATATTATTAATGTAGACAATGTATTAAAGGACTAATGGAATATAATTACGATATTTAATAATGTTAGGCTACAGTTTTTCATACAAATACCATAGAAACCATAAAGTTACATATTGCCATGATAGTTAGGTGCTATAGGCTATGCCTGGTTTTATCTGTGGTTATCATGATCTAAATGCACGATACTGGATAACTAATGGTTAATTTGAATAAAACTCAAACAGTCAGAATGTTACATTTACCAAAAAAAATTGTGGTTGTTAATTTTTTTTTTAATAGATGAACGTAATAATAGAATAGAATGAACATAAATTTAACAGTAGTATTAGCTTGAGTTAGGATGCAGATTTACTGTCAACTCACTGTCAAATATGCGTATCGAGATAAAACATGTAATATTAATATTGCAGCCTCTACTGTAAACTGTGCTGAAGATACGTGCCATCAAAGTCAGGCAACAGAAACCTGTTTCAAGACTTGAAACAATATCCCCCATTAGCACATGCAGAAACTAAGAAATATATGTTTGGCAAGTGTTTGTCATGATATGTTCTGACAATAAAGAGTAGTTTAAACTCACAATTAACACTCTGGTTTCTACAACTTTCACTTAGGAGCAAAAATCTGCCATTAAACTTGAAAGAAATAAAGATTTGGCATTTATCGTTATAATTATCGATATCGACTGACATAAAAAAAAATGATCGTGATAATTTTTTGGGCCATATCGCCCAGCCCTATTCTCCAGTATGTAGTCCACATCAACAGTTGATTATGAAAGACTGCCACCCTTTATTTAAACACTACAAAAATAAATAAATAAAATAAATAAGAATACAGGTAGGCTACTTCAGTAGGCTAATTAAAGCTACCTACCAACAGGTTTAAAGTTAATCATTAAGAAGCTTTAAAATTACCCATTGATCCGTGTACTTTTGCGTCCATTCGTTTTTCCTTTTTTAACCCGAAAAACGAAAAATGAACAGTTGTTGTATTGTTAAAACGCAAAGTTGAACACCAAAATTTGAATTTGAACTGTACACACCAAATGCTGCGCAAAAAAATAAATATTGACGTATTTTCAGATTTTTATTTGACTTTTTTCCCCTTAATTATACTTATAAAATATTCCCAAATTAATATGGGAAAATGTCGATTTTACTGGTTTTCTAAGGCCAAACCCGGAAATGATATTTTTCGCGCAGTGCTGAATAGGGCTGGGGTAAACGATTATTAATTAAACGTTTAGTCCGGCGATTATTTTTATCGATTAGTCGACTAATCTAACGACTAATTGGACTATTAATATAACGATTATTTTTCTACTGCTCGATTAATAAAAAAACCATAATGTATCTCAAAAAATACGAACTGGCGTACTGAATCACTGAAAGCACGAACAAACTGCACGGAGAGTTAAGATGGTTAGCTAGAACCACCGAAGTGTGCAGACCTCAAGCTACACAACTAGGGGTGTGACGTTATTATATAACCGTGAGACCGACGGTTATAGTTGAACACCGTCATTAGAACTCTATAACCACCAAAACTGTGATATTAAAATCTTTTTTACAAACATTTTTTATTATAGAGAATGTTTAAATACTAATATCAGCTTACGAGGGAAACGGAGGCGGAGTTAGTGGTGCTTCAGAGGCTGCTACTGCTGGAGATGATTCGGGAGAGGTCTGTGCACCTCCTCCCAAGAAGAGAAATCTTGGAGATCTCCTGAATTAAACGGAGGTCTGAAATCTCTGCCCCTTTACCGATCAGAGCGCGCGCTGACACGGAGTAAGCCTTGTTTGTACTCGACGCGTCCGCACGTGGAACCGTACAGAAAGCTGATTTAGGCTCTAGGTGATTTTATAGGCTAATAATAATAAATGTGTCTGAAAAAATAACGATGCATTTGAACTGTTTATTAATAAACTAGTGTTTTCTAAATCAGTGTCGGCTGGAAACATATCTCCATCTCTGCTGTAAAGCGGATGCGCCTTTAGAGTGCATAGCTATGGATTAATCAGACTGTTTGCTTTCGATTCGAATTTGTTCGTTTAAAAGTGGACATTTCCAGCTTTAGCCTACATGGGTAGGCAATATTTTGTTTCAGTTAAATTTTGAGATGCGATCCAGTTCACTGAGACAATGAAAGCGCGCCTGGTTGTTTTTATTTTATTTTACAAAAGCACAACGTTTTCTTGTTATTGTGAGTTTACACAAATAAAAGTAGTTGCGAATGATGTATTTATCATTTCTGGTCATACAGAAAATTAAGAGTATTTTAAGTTGTTTCCACTGTTGATAGGAAAATGCAAGTGTTCGCACCCGCGCCTCCGTGCCATGCAGTGCGCGCTCCACACTCCGCACAAACCCTTGCTTGGATATGCGTCAAAATCTTTTGTCTACAGTTTACAGCCTACGGTTTATAAATTGAGGAGAAGGATTTTTTAGTACACCGAATGTAGTGGGAGGGAGTGTCTGTTGTGAGTTTAGGGGCCACGTCAGCCAGAGATGTAGTGTGTGTGAGTGAGACTGCTACCTGCTGAAGAGAGGGTCGCCGAAAGAAGGATCTGAAGTGCCGGTGTTTCGGCATAAACAAACCGAACTGATCCGAAACCAGCCCAATTTTTATCCATCAGCCCAAACCCATTTTTGCCCGCAAAATAGATTGCAAAACCGCCCAATCTGCAGGCTGCGCCACTTAACTGGATGTCGCAGCAAGGGAAATGCTAATATTCAAGCATTGTTGGATAGGTATCGGAGCATATTTTTTCTCCTCTTCGATCTCCGATCTAGCGTTCTGGGCCAGTATCGCACGATACCGATGACGTGGATCGGATCGGGACATCCCTAGTCTTTACTGTATTTTTGATAAAATAAATGCAGCCTTGTTGAGCATAAGACTTTTAAAAACATTACAAAATCTTACCACCCCCAACATTTTGAATGGTAATGTATGTGCACTCCTGTATTTATCATTTTTTCAGACTGCTGTTTATGCGACTCATTATTACACTAAAGAAAACCAGAATGGAAAAAACAGAGATGGTGAAAAGGGGAGGGGGTGTATAACAGCAGTTACAGCTGCTGTAGTGACGTGTTCCTGGCAGAGCCGATCTGACATACCCTGCATTTTCTCTCTTTCGCCCCCTCTTACTGAATGCTGAACGACTTCATCTGTTCCTCAAACCCGCCAAACAGATTCTACATCCATAAAGAATGTTCTCTTCAAAAGCATGAAGAACATATTTGAGAATGTACAGGGTGCTGACACATTTAAAAGTTATACTGGCTTTGGTTTGGGTTTGAGCTTAAATTATATTTCTACTCGCTTCTTAGTAGAGATGCACCGATTGATTGGCTGGTGACCGGAATCGGCCGATTTTCACGTGATCAGCCATGATCGGCGACCGGCCGGTCAGTCTGACATAATCCGAATTTATGCCGGTCAAATGCACTCGGGCGCGCATGATTAACATTGCGCAACATCAGCATCACACGTGCACACGGAACGCGCACATGTAGGAAACCTCGTGAATTCACACAGCAAGCGGCAGCAGTGCGTTTTTTTTGTTGTTGTTCGGCGTGCATGTTAATCAATGAGTGCATTCACACCGGGAGCCGGAGCAGCGCGTGAGCGTCGAGCAGGAGCGTCGCGCGAGCAACAGTGAAGCGTGGGTTTCGGCGCCGTGTCTATTTTTGCTGCGCTCAATTTAAGTGAAAGCACACTTTTGATGGACAAAATAAATAGGATTTCATCCAAAAAGTGCCCAAAATGCACAGAATTTGCATGTCTGGTGTATTTTAACAAGAACTGAAGTAGGCTAGGCTATGTCAGAAAGAAAACGAAGACTCAAAAATATTTATAGAAAATTTACCCATTTAAACTTGTTGTTATTATTTCCCAATCGTTTCCCTGCACATGCTCCACTTGTCCTGTTTAGCTTGGCTGGACATGTCAGATGAGAGAAGAACTATTTGAGAAATATAACTTGCCATTGATGTACAAGTGATTGCAATAGGCCTGTGTGTGTGTGTGAGAGAGAGAGAGAGAGAGAGAGAGAGAGAGCGAGAGAGAAATATCTTTATACTGCAAGGCTATATTTATTTTATTTGTTATTTGTTATATTATGTCATTGCCATTACCTGTTTTCATACAGAAGTTTAGTTTGCTAAATATATCAGATTTTTTTAGTTGGATATTGGACGTGAAAAGGAAATGGTTCTTCCATAACACTGCACTTTAGATGTGTGGGAATTTCCCACACTAGGAGTAATTTATATAGTTCTATTTTATAGCGATTATCTGTTCAAAAATTTTTCTATGCAAAATGTTCTATTAAAGAGAAGATAGAAAATAAATATTTGTGTGTGCTATAAAGTGGTTTGAAAAAATGAAATCGGAATCGGCTAAAATCGGAATCGGCAGGTCAAACTCGAGGAAAAATCGGGATCGGCCTAGAAAATTGTAATCGGTGCATCTCTACTTCTTAGGTTTCTCCTTCTATCTTTCCAGATACTCTGTTTCTTTCATCTATCTTGGACACGTTCTATCAAACCAGAGGTTGCGTTAATTACAAATCTTGTCATTTAATTAACATTGGCAAATTTCAAATGCTGCCTAGCATTTTAATATAAATAAGAGAAAACAATTCAAACCTGTTTTTTCCACTTTAAACATCTCTAGCTTGTAGTCTGTTTTGCCAAGTTCAGGTTGTTGAAGACAGAAACATAGACTGACCGCATATTCAAAAAGGTGCTACATTTATATGGTTAAAACATGAATAACAGACCATATGTGTCCAAAGCATGAATTGTCATTTTTAATTGTTGAAATTGTGCATATTGGCTAAATTGAGATTATATAAAATGTACACACATAGAATGGCATATCTCTACATTCTTAAAGGGGAAATGAAAACAAATTTAAAGTATAAAAATAGTGAGGATAGGAGCAGGCTTTACTCAATGTATTTACTGATGAATTTTAAGAGTGCTGGCCTAAAAGATAACGTATAAAATGGAAAAGAGGCCGCACTATGCATATATTGTTTGGTCTGGTCATTCTCCTATATTATAGGCTGGTGTTAATATGGGTGTGGCAATGGGTGTGAGACTGGTTACATTGTGATTTTGTTGCACACTGAAGGCGGCACACGCCGAAACGCGTCTGTGCAAAAATAAACAATATATGCATAGTGCGGCCTCTTTTCCATTTTATAAGTATAAAAATAGACCATAAGGGAAATTTTTACAAAGTGATACAATTATTTATAGCACAACCTCTGGGTCTAACATGTGGCAGTCGTGTATCTTCTGAAGAACATATTTTCCTAAAACATCTTTAAGTCATGAACCTTCAAAAACTGGCCACGTAGTTGGACTGAGTGCAATCCAGGAAATGGGAAACGTGTGGCAAAAGAAAAAATCTGTCAGTGTTGCAGTTCTTCTCATGTGGATATTGAATGTCGCAGTGTTGCTTGTTTCATTAGAGCTGTTTGCGTCTTGATCTGGAATCTGGCACTCAAATTAAATTAATTCCATTCATTACATATTCACTAAGCTGGGTGTGTATGCATGTGTCTCCAGGAGGACACGACAACTTCCGCAAGATGATTGATGAAGCTGAGCCGCTGGGTTACCCTGTGGTGGTGAAGAACGCTCGTGGACACAGAGGTAAATAACTGATACTAGAACAGTCTGTGTGCATAATGGCTCCTTTGGGGACTGAAAGAAACAGACCACATTAGACTTCAGATCTGGGTGCTGACAAACCTTCAGGAGCCCTGAGAACACAAACGCCTCAAAGTTATACAGCACACTGGATCTCTGAAATCAAGCAGCTTAGAAACATCATCTCTCTTACCTTAAAAACAAAGGTTGTCTTTCTTTCTCCCAGTGCACATAAGGCGTCTTTGTCCTGCACTGCTTTTTTTTACCCAAGCAAATTTGAGGTGTGTGTGCTGAAGGCATAATATTTTTTTAAGTCTGATGTTGCCTATGATCAGCAACAATACAGAATTACACACTGCTCTGGATTAACTCAAGAGTCTCCTGGTCAGATGAAATCTTGCCTCATTAAAGCTGAGACCAGTGGCCACACCTGAAGAAAATTTTATATATATATATTTTTTTTTATGCTCCCAGATCAGCCCAACCAGTCTCTGAATGCGGTTTCAGAACGTTGAATTTTTGGAATGTTCCATTCAAATCTCTTATTCAAATCACTTATTTTTTGCAGTCTCCTAAAAAAAAAAAAAAAAAAAATAATTAATCCGTACCCAGTATATGATCACTACTGGATAAGTAATTTAAATGTATTGGTTAAAGGTGTGGGAACACTGAAATGTGTGCGTCCTGCTTTATGTAACCAGTCTAATCTTTGTTAAAAAGGTACCGGGTCGATTAAACTACAGATGAAAATAAAATTGCTCACAATGTTGACCTTTGTTGGGCTGTGACATGTTTTGAAAGATTTACTCTGATCTACGAGGAATTGGGTGGGGTGGCGGCAGCCTGATAGTTGAACATCTGAGAGAGTTCACAATCCTGCTGTTTCACCTTTGTGCCCTTGAGCGAGACACTTAACCCCTGGTTGCCCAACCCTGCTCCTGGCGATCGACTGTCCTGCAGTTCATCTCCAACCCTAATCAAATACACCTGAAGGTCTTCAATTAAGGTCTTCAGGATTACTTGAAAATTAAAGGCAGGTGTGTTTGATCAGGGTTAGAGATAAACTGTGCAGGACAGTCGATCGCCAGGAGCAGGGTTGGCCACACCTGCTCTAGAGGTCTCTCCCAGCAATTAGTCTTGCATATCTCCTTGTATCTGATAGATGACTATTACCTACCAAAATTGATTATTCAATCCCCATTGCAAATCCGGTTCACTAGCAAAATATACAGACTTTCAGCTGTTTGCAATGAACAAATCAAACAAAAGTAATTGAAATAGCTCACCACAACAAATGTTTCAAGTGGTTTCCCCAAATTCAACTGAAAATGCAACTTTTCATGACTTCTGCAGTCTCAAAATGGTTCAATCCCCTGAATAGAATCCCTCACAACTGCACAAATCTGCAATACAGGTGTTGTCTCAAGCACACCTGATGCAACTAATCAAGGTCTTCATTAGTTGCACCTGGTGTGCTTGAGCTAGAACACATGAATTATCTGAACTGGCTAGGTTTGTTGAGACAAATATGGTGAAGTCAAAAGATGGCCAAGTCGAAATGGTCCAAAAAGTTAAGAGAAGATATCATTGCCCTTCACAAACAAGGAACAGGACACAAAAAGATGGTGAAGGCACTAAATGTTCCAAGAGACACAGTTGGAAGCATAGTTCGCAAGAACTAAAGGAACAATAAAGGTTAAAGGAACAGTGGTTACACTACGTGGACAGGGCAGAAAAAGGAAGCTATCAACGGCTGAAACCAGATTTCTGGGAAGGCTGGTTCAGAAAAACCCTTAAGTGACTGCAAAAGACCTGCAGCAAAACTTGGTGGCAACAGGCACTGAGGTTTCAGCTGCACAGTAAGGCACGTACTAAACGCATGCCAGAACTCAAGACGTACACCACTACTGACTAGGGTTGGGAATCGTAAGAAATTTTCCGGTTGCGCCAAACGATTTCGGTTCCGGTTCCCATTCAATAAAAATTATTAAAACAACTAATAAAAAATAGTAGTAAGGGGAAAATGCACAATCATTTTTGTTCATTTCTTATACTTGTCAAATGAGTTTAAAAGACTGGTAATGTCAACAAATCCAAGATATTATTTGGCAATTTTTCTGAAATAAAATAAACATTTCTGTATTCTCTAGGATAATTTGGGACCTCTCCTATAGCTTATTGTATCTCCAGCAGTGGAAAATACCGTCTCAGAAGGGGAAGAATATGCTTGAACACACATGTAAACAGACGTCGTCTGAACAAAATACCTCGTTACAGTTTAGTAGTAATGATTTCATGAACTTCTTCACCGAGAAAATTGAAAGCATCAGAATCAAAATCGTAAACTTTCAATCTTTACTCGCGCCTTATAATTCAGCCGCAATTATCACCCCGCAAGAACAATTACAATGCTTTACAACCATAGAACAAAGTTAAATAAACTTATCACTTCATCTAAAACAACAACGTGTTTATTAGATCCTATACCAACTGAACTACTGAAAGAAGTGTTACCTATAGTGGAAGAGCCTCTTCTCAATATTATTAACTCATCTTTATCTTTAGGTCATGTTCCAAGAACGTTCAAGCTGGCTGTTATAAAACCTCTTAAGAAACCACATTTAGATCCAAATAACCTAGCAAATTACAGACCCATTTCGAATCTTCCATTTATGTCAAAAAATATTAGAAAAAGTTGTGTCCAGTCAACTCGGCTCTTTCTTGCAAGAAAACGACATCTATGAAAAGTTTCAGTCTGGATTCAGGCCACATCATAGCACTGAAACTGCGCTGGTTAGAATCACAAATGATTTACTTTTAGCTTCGGACCAAGGCTGTATCTCAGTACTAGTTTTACTTGATCTTAGTGCTGCGTTCGACACTATAGATCACACAATACTCTTAGATCGACTACAAAATTACACTGGTGTTCAAGGACAAGCATTAAGCTGGTTCAGGTCATACTTATCTGACCGCTACCATTTTGTCTACTTAAATGGAGAAAAATCGATCATAACTTCGGCAAACTATGGAGTGCCGCAGGGATCGGTGTTAGGCCCTTTATTATTCTCAATATATATGCTGCCACTTGGTAATATTCTAAGGAAACATGGAATTAGTTTCCATTGTTATGCTGATGACACTCAAATATATATTTCATCACGGCCAGATGAATACGCTAAATTATCCAAATTGACAGATTGTGTTAAAGATATAAAAGATTGGATGACGCGTAATTTTCTTTTATTAAATCCAGACAAGACAGAGGTAATACTTATCGGTTGTAAAAACCGTCCACAAAACCTTTCACAGCACGACTTTAACATAGTAGGATGCCCTGTTACTTTATCCGCTACAGTAAAAGACCTGGGTGTTACATTAGACTGCAACCTGTCTTTTGAAAAGCATATTTCATATGTTACAAAAACCACCTTTTTCCACCTTAGAAACATTGCTAAGCTACGTAATATGCTATCAGTCTCTGATGCAGAAAAGTTAGTTCATGCATTCATGACCTCGAGACTAGATTACTGTAATGCTTTATTAGCTGGTTGTCCTGCATCTTCAATAAACAAGCTACAGTTAGTCCAAAATGCAGCCACTAGAGTTTTTACTAGATCAAGAAAATATGATCATATAACACCGATTTTATCATCACTTCATTGGTTACCTATAAAGTTCTGTATTAATTACAAGGTATTGCTTTTGACTTATAAAGCTCTAAATGGTTTAGCTCCAGTCTATTTAACGGATCTTCTATCGCCCTACAATCCATCGTGCTCTTTAAGATCACTAAATTCGAGGCTTCTGGTCATTCCTAGGATATCCAGATCCACCAAAGGAGGCAGAGCCTTTTCACATTTAGCTCTGGAATATTCCTGATATTGTTCGGTGCTCAGACTCGCTCTCACAGTTTAAAACTAGACTGAAGACGCATCTATTTAGCCAGGCATTCATATAAATTTTTTATCTTACAGTAACTGTAAATTCGGCCTCTAGTTCATAAACGCTAGAGGAGAACTGGCCCCCGACTGAGCCTGGGTTCTCCCAAGGTTTTTTTTTCTCCATTGGGTCATCTGATGGTGTGTTAGGACACCTTTAGGTCACTGGATGGAGTTTTTCGGTTCCTTGCCACTGTTGCCTTTGGCTTGCTCAGTTGGGGATATTCAAATTAATTAACCAATCATACCATTGATCAGCTCTACCAAACTTGGATGTCTTTTTTTTCCAGTAATAAACAAACATTAAGTTGTTTTGATTGATACTGTGAAGCAGCTTTGATACAATCTGTATTGTGAAAAGCGCTATATAAATATATTTGACTTGACTTGACATGTAAGATCCAGACAGGTGAAACATAATATTTAAAAAATTGGTTTAAATGATTGATTTATAAAGACTTCACTTGTTTCATTATTGGATGAATCAGCGCTCTAGCGGGTAATAAACAGAATTGCATGCGTCTTGCGGAAGAACATTGTAGCCGGAGCTACTTCTCTCGGTTTATGTCTGACGCGGGTGAGTCACGCAGGCACTGGGCTACTCCGCAGCCGACCCGACCGGTGTAAAGTAGTCCGAGTCTAAACGCTTTATTAAAGACTTACCACAGTGATTCAGGATAAGACAAAAACACGGTTTGAAAAAAAGAATTCTGAACATAAAATTTACAGACTGCAGCTTTAACAGTCGTCTTTATGAATGTTTTGAAGCACCAGATGTAATCGATACACTAGTTATTTGAAGGCAGCGACTTTCAAAAGGTGATTTACTCTGTTTTGGTTGCTACCGTAGACATCAGTGTTTATACTCGAACTATAGGCTTTTATCTTAGTACTTCTGTGATCATTTGAATATTTGTAACAGAAATATCGATAGGCTACTGTGTGGTTGAAAAGACTGTGAAAGTAAAACTGTTTCAATCATATATATTGGCGCCTGCTCTCTCGTCAACGACAGCGCAAACAGATTTGAATGTTCCAGTGTGACGTTTTTGTCATTTAGGAATAAGATTGCGTGGGTGTTTGAATCGAGATCGTTTAAAGATTAATCGTGCAGCTCTACTGTCTTTATATCATTGTAGTATGTATAACTGCGCACCAGACACTTTCTCTCACTCGCATATGGACACACAATCCCTGTCAATCTGACGCAAAATGTACACGAGTACCGCGAGGGCCAGTGAATTCATTACTATTTTAATATTCATGACGTGAGATGTCGCTATTAAAGGATAAGCTCCCAGAACTTCGCCCACATAGCGCACCAGAACCGTTTTCGGAACCGAAACTTAGGAATTTCGCACATTTACGGTATTTTTCAAATACACACTATTTTCGGTTACTGACCCAAAAGCACAAGAAAAGTCGCCTCCAATTTGCTCAAAATCGTGTGGAGTGATGAAACAAAACTGGAACTTTTCAGCCCTATGGATCAGGTGTATGTTTGGAGGAGGAAGAATGAAGCATATGTGACCTGATCCAGCAAAATGAGTCACAGTGACCCAAATTTCAAAATTGAGATTTTGGTATTAATGGAAAGAGGAGACCATAAGCTTTCAAATGATATCCTAGTCAAAGTCATGCCTTGAATGGTTGTGAAGATATACACATTTGAATTATGGTCGTCTGCCCTCTTTTTCCAATTGAAAACCTGAGAAAATCGCTTTTAAAGTTTTTTGCCCTTTTTTTGTTGATATCTTTCAAAATCCATTGCATTTAAAGGGATAAACTATTTATTTTACAGCTTAATTTGACCAAAGACATTAATATATATATATAAATGCTATTAAACCAGGCTGAAGCTCAAATTATTTTAAAGTTTTTATTTGAATAAATAATTTAAAAGTACCTTTTACAAAGATTTACTAAAATCAGAAAGACTGAACAGAGGTGCTACATTTTTGCTTGAGAGAGAGGGTGTGTGTGTCTGTTTGTGAGTGTGTGTGTGTGTGTGTGTGTGTAAGAGAAAGTGAGAGGGGCAGAGAGACAAGGAAACAGAGATCAAATAATGCTAGTCTATGCAATCATATCTTTGTGTAGGCTAGTTGACAATAACAGTGTAACAAATTCATAACGGAGATTATGAAATTCTGAGGCTGAAATTCGCATCCGAAATTTTCGCACGTTAAAAAAAAAATCGACCTCACGTTATGTCAATCACGCTTGCACACTGTCTACGAAACTTTCATCCGTTATATATTTTAAAAAACGTAAGTTTTTCGCATCCGTAGCAAGCAGTTTGAATGGTGTTTTGACAATTCGGAGCCACCGAATCAATACAAAAAAACGCGGACTCAGTGTGCAATGGCCAGGGGGCTTGATGACGCTTTGGCAACTTTGCTCTCTTTTGACAGCGACATTTCTCAAATTAATAATATTTAATCTTTCTGAGGAGATCTGCTAGCTTGTTTATTACACAGAGCGCTCGCTGCGAGTCTGACAGCAGGGTGGCTGGACCAATCGCGTGCCGGTCAGTCGAAACGCCTTCCCATCGACAAATGATCAGCATTTGTGTACATTTCTTGTTGTATATTTTCTTTATTGGGTTTTTAACAGTAACAATTACAATCATCTTCCCATCCCATCCCCTCCCCCCTACAACTTAAAAAAAAAAAAGAAAAAAAAAGAGGTATTTCCCAGCATTGACAGTGAAGAAATTCAGTATTCCACGTTTGCATAGTCCACAAGTTTTCTTTAAGCATGAAAAGCTCGGCAGCAGTTATGAAACATATATGAAACATAGTCAATATGAAGAAGATGACAAGAGAGACGAAGAAGAAAGAAGAAAAAAAAAAAAAAAAAAAAGGGATATACTCCCTAGGAGAATTGGCACATCTTCATAAAATATATAAATCACACTTTATAAAGCTACTTGTCCAGATAACAAAAATACTGATACAATAATAATAAAAATAGTAAGAATACTAATATAGTGGTTTCAACAGAAACTTATTAAATATATATATATATATATATATATATATATATATATATATATATATATATATATATATATATATATACATATACATATACATATACATATATATATATATATATATATATATATATATATATATATATATATATACATATACATATACACACACATACATATACATACACATACATATACATACATACTACACATTCATTTGTGTACATTTCTAAGCCTTTTGATTGGTTCTATACAACGTGTAACACCATTTAGAGAGCAGAGATAGTGACGTTTCAGGGGATACCCGGGAAATGCTCAGAGGTGAGATAGGAGTTGAGAAAAGCAATGTTCTTTTCCAGCGAATTTAGTAAAACTTTGTACACTTTAATAGTAATTTAAATACCTTTACTCAATTATCTGGACTACGAAACTTTGGGAGATTATTTTTGAATGTCTGTTCTTTGAAATTAGCAACAAAAAAAAAAATCTATTATTTCATAGTTTTTTCACCTAATCGGCCCATATCTTAAAATGGAACGTTGCGACTTCCGACTCATTTCGCCAGATCGGGTCACATATGCTGAAAAGAACACTGGTGGCGGCTCAGTGATGCTCTGGGCCTGCTTTGAATCCTCTGGCACTGTAAACCTGAAGTGTGTGGAAGGCAAGATGGATTCATTGAACTATCAGGAAATCCTAGTAGAAAACGTCATGCAGAGAAAGCTGAAGCATCATTGGACCTTCCAACAGCACAATGATCCCAAGCATACCTCAAATTCCACCAAGGCTTGGTTGCAGAAGAAGTCCTGGAAGATTTTACAGTGGCATCACAGTTAGAAACCCTTAGAAACCCCATAGAAAATCTCTGGTGGGATTTGAAGGCAGTTGCAGCACACAAACCCAATAATATTACTGAAATGGATGCCATTGTTCATGAGGAATGGGCTAAGATTCCTCAGAAACGCGCCAGAAGCTGCTTTCTGGTTATACATCTCGTTTTCAGCAGGTTATAACAGCAAAGGGTGTTCTGCTAAGTACTAAAGATGCATGCCATGAAGAGGTTGAATAATTTTGAGACTGCAGAAGTCATTAAAAGTTGTATTTTCAGTTTAATTTGGGGAAACCACTTGAAACATTTGTTGCGTTGAGCTATTTCAATGACTTTTGATTTGTTCATTGCGAACAGCTGAAAGTCTGTACATTTTGCCAATAAACCTGATTTGCATTGGGGGTTAATAATTTTGATTACAACTAATTATTTTCTCTTCCTCGTGTTAATAAAAAAAAAAGTTTTGCATGTGGCCAAATTCATGCTGCTACACCTGGCTGTGTATCAAGAGTGTAATATTATTTGTTGATGTGTGAAAGGGATGCATTTGACACTGTTCCACAAGATAGTCGTCACATGAAGGTTCATGCATTTAACCCTGGATTGTTACTTGTTCTATTTGCTCTTTATGCAGATGAATCGATCATTGCTTTAGCTTTTAGTAACACTTTGAAACTTCTTAAATTTTACACAACCTGTTAAAAGTAGACACGTTTTGTTTAGGTAGTTCCAAAAATTCATTCTGAGTACTTTTACAGTCAAAACCTCACTACTGTTAAATTTGCACTTGATCATAGTTGGTCTTTAATGATGTCACTTTTTGATCTGTGCAGGTAAAGCTGTGTTCCTGGCCCGGGATAAGCACCACCTCTCAGACCTTTGTCATCTGATTCGCCATGACGCCCCATATCTGTTTCAGGAGTATGTGAAGGAGAGCCATGGGAGGGATGTGCGGGTAGTTCTGGTCGGAGGGCGAGTGATCGGGTCAATGTTGCGCTGCTCTACCGACGGACGCATGCAGAGCAACTGTTCGCTAGGTATGCAATTGCGCAATCGCCTCCCCCCAAAATTATAACTTAATAACTGCTGATATTTTTTGGTGTCTGTGGGTGTTTTTATTTTTCTGTATCAACTAAGATTTTTTTTTCATATAAATATAAGATGTATATAAGAAAAGTAATAGGGCTGTCCATAAAGATTATTTTGGTAATCAAGTAATCGTCGATTATTTCGACGATTATCGAGTAATCAGATATTTTGTTGTTGTACTAAAACTAGAACTAAAACAATAGCCTTTATAATGACTTAAAATATATATATAATAACAATGAGGCATTCATTTTTGCTTCAAATAATGTATCAAAAGCAAGTAATCTTCTGGTTTTATAGAACAACATTGTTTATATTATGTATTTTACCAATCTATTTATGTACATTATGTATTATAACAAATGCCTGCCGAGGGAACCAACGGCCTGGTGATTCTTGTCCCACTTTAGAGCAGATCAAATCCTTGTTTAATATGGGCCAAACGACATTTAATTCAAATGTTAACTTAATCTTTAATATTTGGCCACTTCTTTATGATAGAAATGCTACAACCACTAATTTCTTGAACAAGAATGTGGACATGCAAACTCGGAGCGAGGGTTTGACTTTCATTTTGAAATCACGATCAGTTGAAATCAGTTCGCATATTTAGAATGTTGTATTCTCCTGTGTTAGCATAGGTTTACAAATGATTTGTGTTACAAAGCTGTTGAAATGGTGCACATGAACATTTATAATCAACCCAAACTCACAACATTCAGAGATGAAGTTTGAGGCATGTAAATGATGTATGGTTCATGTGGAAAAGCGTTAACTGTGAACGGAGCCATTCTGAGACACAAGCGCATGGGCCTATATATTAAACATGCAGGACATATATTTATTTAATTGAATCGCAGCCTTTGTGAATTCACAATAGTGCTATAGTATGGTATTTAAATTGTTTTGTAAGGCTGCACGATGTATTAAAACCATCTAATAATGCGGTTCATGGATTCTGGTATTTTGCCAATTACTCGACACGGGTAAATTGCAATCGAGGATTCTTTTTAAATTGAGTACTCTAATTTAAATGACAGCCCTAATAATTACGATAATAAATACTATTGACTTTAATTTTCAGTTCAAGGCATCATTTCTAATTTTCCTATACATTTTTTTTTTTTTCTATTTCAGCTTTATTTCAGTTACCGCTTTAATTGTTTTAGTTAACAATAGCAAGACTGACCATAATTTCCCATTTAGCCCTTCTGCTCATGATTTCACTCCTTTTTCTAGGTGGGGTGGGAATGATGTGCCCCCTTAGTGAGCAGGGGAAGCAGCTGGCCGTGCAGGTGTGCAATATTTTGGGGATGGACGTCTGCGGGATCGACCTGCTCCAGCTAAACGATGGTTCTTTTGTGGTGTGCGAGGCTAATGCCAACGTAGGCTTCATCGCATTCGACCAGGCGTGCGGGATGGACGTGGCGGGTATCGTGGCCGACTACGCCCTCTCACTCCTGCCAAACCGCCTCAGCAGGAAGATGTCGCTGCTGTCTGTGGTCTCCAGCACCAGTGAAACTAGCAGCGAGCCTGAGGTGATAATCCCCACAGAGGTGTGTATACCCAATGAGATCTGCCCACCCGGCACTAGCTGTACCATCCCTGACGGCGTGTCGACCATGAGCACAAGCTCCACCTCCAGCGAAAGTGAGGGGGATCTAAACGAAACGGGCCCCAACCCTGTCACTGCAGATCCTGCTTACAATATCAACTCCCTCCTCGCGAGTGAGATGAAACTGTTGACTGAGTGAGCTGGAATTACAGCCACAAACACACACAGATACACAGACATCAAAGAGCAACACATACTGAAGTGGACATTAAATGCATACAGATGCACACGTGTAATCATACTAACCCTCCCTGTAAACCCCCGCCTGAGGCTGCTCCCCTGATGTTTCTTCTCCATTGACAAACTATAGAATTAAACAAGTGTACAGTGCAGTTTGGAAGTGCACCAGATAGTGTACACTCCAGTCTGGCTGTAGTGCACCAGCTGAATATCCGTTTGCCACTGTAATTTGAGGGTGCATGTACTGTAGAGTGGTTTTATCAGGACATGATTCCCAAATGTAACCTTTCAGCGACCAACAAACTGGATTCTGATGTTCATACTGTGGGTTAGGGTACACACACACACACATGGACCTATTAAAGTCTTCTGTATTATAGAGAGAGAATGAATGAATTTTGTCTGTTACAAACCTTGTGGTAAAGCCTGGCTGAAGGCATAATGCATTGCATGCATGGGGCGAGAGAGAAAGAAAGAGATAGAGGAAATGAATGGACCCAAATTTCAACTGCCCACCAGGATACAAAGGCACATACCTCCCTGCCCTCAAAAAGTCCATCCAGACAGACAGATAGAGGGACACCAAGAACAAAAACTGGAAAGCTGTGAATATTCTCATCCATCTCCAAACTTTTAAAAGCATGAATGAGTACGAGTTATTTTAGTCTGTTGCAATGGCTGCCTGTAGTAAATGAATTACTGCTGATCAGACAAGCGTAAAGGTTTCATTTGCTTTGCCGGTGTCTGTAAAATTGAATGACTGATGTGGGACCCGTTTTGAATTACCATCCTTAATGTGTAAGTGATGATTTGGCCTATAGGAACTTTAATTGGTTAATGGGCATCTTCTACTTGGTAATTCTGTAATTGAGGCGGCCATTTTAAAAACCTCCACTGTCCACCATTTTGGATTGGTTAATGTACTCTGTTTACAGGTCAATACTATGGAAGATAATGTGAACGGGAACAATATTCTTAAAAAAAAAAAAAAAAAAAACTTCTTTATCCAATGTCTAATTCAAACCTGCTAATGCCCACACGTCAATCTGCATGTCTGCCACTCCAAAAGCAAATCTCCCACATATAGAGTCTGAACAGTGAGTTGCATAGAAATAGAGTAGACTTTTAAATACTAATGTTTTTACCACAAGGGCTGAACGTTTTGCCAACACTAAGCGCTGACGATGAATAAGCTATTTGTCTTCAACGATTTGTTTGTACAAAAATACTGCAACAATAAAACTGAAGTGTCAACTCAAATGGGTGCTACAACTTCTCTTAATTCAGCCCAGTGGTCTAAAAGCCAATAACCTGAAAGAAAACCAGGAATTGTATTGATTTGAGCACTGCACATTCCTCAAGTCTAATTCTTCTATTAAACATTAAATGTCCCTTTTCAATTTGGAAATGTCTAAAAATCCTTACTCTGCATATTTGCATGTTCAAATTTACATTGAGTCTTAAATTGCATATAAAAAAAACCCCACTTATATGGACCAAACTCACAATCCAAACCATATCAGGATGGGTTGCCATTTTAGACGTCATAGTTTAGATCAATTAAATGTGAGTTCAGACTTTAGATGAAATACAGTTTACATTAAGATGAAATATAGACTTGAAATTTTAGTTAACTCGGGGAAGCAGCCTTGATCAAATTCCTGTCCTTGGAAACGTGACATTCATGTTAGACAGTCCTGCCTATGTGTATCAATAAACAAAAGGACAAAGCGTTATAAAATATTGAGAAATGGATGCTGTGAGACCTGATGGTTAAATGCAATCTTTTTCTTGTTTGTTTTATATTTAGTGTTCTGTTGTCTTTTGTTTTCCTAATTTATAATTTTATGTTTTGTTGAGAAAAAGGACAAACTGGTTTATATGCGATAATCTTGCTTGGGAAAGGCTGAAGAGTGGCGAAGGGTTTTAGTGTGAGTTTGACTGAACAGACGTTGACCACCTGAGACGCACACACACACGCGCACTCTTCTCACCACCCCCTCTCAAGCGTTGTGATTTGCCGTCTTGTGTGTGATGTGTTCCATCATTCCATGCCACCAGAGACTTGCACCCTCCACCTCATCCCACTCAAGAACAAGTGTCCCTGTAAACTCTGACACTTTTCGGTGTTTGCGATAACGCACCATATGGTTGTCCGACTCTTACACACTGCCTCCACTTCCGGTAGAATACAACAGGAAGTTTCTTCTCCCCTTATGTTTAGTATACACAAACTGTGTGACTCCAAATCTAAATACTTCAATTCAGAATGGAGTCCTAAATCTGAACTGAGAGCTAAAATGGCGTCATCAGATCTGGCTCAGTGGAAAACATTGTCTATATGAAATAATACTCATTCTGAGTATTAAGGTATACCACTATACTCCTCTGACTTGGCAATTAACTTAGTGTCACAAAAAAAAAACAGTTGCTGCTAATGAACTGTTCTATGGAATGGAAAAGGGAAATGTTTTGAGACTCCATGTGTTCATTTCATTGCGCCTCTTGTTTTGTTTTTGTTTTCCTTTTTTTAGTGGGAAACCTAAATGCCAAAAACCAAGCAATGTTGTATAATTTAAAACAAGAAATTACTAGTTATAGAACGCTAACATTGATGTTATGTGTCATTACGTAATAAAACCAATAATACCAATAAAGACATTCAAAAAATGTCCAGAACATGAAATTTGTGTCAGCTTGTCTTTATCTCACATCACAATTGACAGACCTTTTCCATCGAACTTTTGCTATCGTTTGTCTCACTAAAGGTGGTGTCACATTTTGAACTTTTGCAGGCAAAATCCAATCAATACAATAGGAATCCATGCGCTTGTGAGTTTTGTGAAGGAGTTCCCTATGCAGATTTCACAGCGGGTTAAGAGTTTGTCACAAATTTACCAGTAGAAAGGTTTGAAAGTGACTTCTGTGTGAGCTGTGCTTCATACACTATTGACAATGGACCCTTTTTGCCGGTGAAATTTCACTAAAGTGACTGCACCTTAATTGTACATCAGTTTCTCCCAATATCCATTGATGATAGATTAACGAATGAATTTGAAATTAAGCAGGATGCCACCGTACAGTGTAAAGATTGTGCTGTAAATTGTGGTCTGTTTTGATTTATTGTTTTTTGGAGGTCTGTGGTGTATAGGTTTAGCGGGCAATCTCATTCCAAGTGTTTTTCAGCATGTTGTAGGAGGTTATGGATTGACTCTCTCAGTCTGTTTTGTTCACTTAACCCCTGGATCAACACCTCAGCCTTTTTCCCATACTCCAGAGCCTATATGCACAAACACAAAAACATAAAAGGAGTATATACCAACAACAAAAAAGGAAATCTGATTTCCAAACTTATAATAAATAGACTAATTTAATTTCCAATTTTATCTAGTAGTAGGACAAGTGTAGCTGTTTAATTGAGAGACTTTTAGGATAGCTTGATGAATAATGGGATGTTAACAGTTTGATTTAAGAGCCGGGGAGATGTGAGGTAATATATGGGAAGTTTATTGTTTTTGTTATTTTTGTAGTTGGGTATGAGAGCTGGGAGGTTGAACTAGTTTCTAATATCTAGGGATTTAAAATGTAGGGGAAGTAGAAGAAAGCCTAAAGGAGAATCCCATTACAACCAGAATAGCCGGGTCATGGCTTTAGTCATTAGTGTTATTAGTGTTAATCTGCACTGAATTCAAGAACTTAACATGTTTACGGCACAGAATGACTTCATATACACCCATGCATCCAGATCTGGATTCAAACGTTTCATCTCAGCAAATTTCTATTTAATTTAGATGTTTGGGCGAGGTTTTGGTTATCGACTGTGATTTGGTTATGCAGAGCAGTGGTGAGGAGGTGAGTGTTGAATTCAGGAGCATATTGTAAATGTATATTATGAAGTTTCTTTATAGAATATTTCATTAGTCGATCTTTATTGTTTACCTTGGTATGGTTGTTGCATAGCAACCACAGCATAGCTAGAGAATGAGCCAGCAGGACTGACTGGTCAGGGCGAGGTTTTACACACTTCTCCTCAAACTCTAAGAGACATCTCAACATCTGATCAGCCTCCACACACTGGGCCTCATCTATCAGACACACAAACAGGAATCTCAATGTCAGATACAAAGGTCACAGGTCAGTGTAGTATCTGAGAAAACTGTTTCAAGTGTCTGTATTAAATAAAAGCTTCACCACTGTTCGATCTTGCGAGGTGAGTAAACCAGGGAAATACCTGTGAAACTGTATGATGAATTCTGTTGAATAATCTCTAGTGTTTGAAACATATCACCTTACACAGAGTTTGACGTTGTTTGCCAGGTGGATGAATCAGCCGATATGTTCCCACTTTGAGATTGTCTGAATCGGCTGATAACCATGATCACTCGGTCCATTAAGAGAAATACTAGCTCTCCCTTGAGCCAGTTCTAAAATCTACCAACAACCTAGTCTATGGATAATTTGTTTCCAAATATTTTTTGTGTATTTCAATTAAATATTGCATGAAAATTTTTTATTTCAGCGTATGTGCACTATCGTTCTAAAGCTTCAGGTTCAGTAAGACTTTTTTAAATGAATGTATTTAAATCAATAACTTTATTCAGCAAGATTGCATGAAACTGCTAAATAGTGACAGTAAAGACATAACATCAAAAAGGACTTCTAGCTAAAAAAAAATCATGTTCTTTTGAACTCTATTCATCAAAGAATTAAACATTTTTATCATGTTTTCAACAAAAATATTAAGCAGCACAAGTGTTTTCAACATCGATAATAATAATGTGTTTCTGGAGCCCCAAATCAGCATATTATAATGATTTCTGAAGGATCATGTGACACTGAAGACTGAAGTAATGATTCTGGACATTCAGCTTTGATCACAGGAATAAATTAAACTAGAAAAGGTATTTTTAAATTGTAATGATATTTCATTGTATTACTGTTGTACTGTATTTTTGAAAAAATAAAAGCAGCCTTGTTAAGACTTAATATTTTTTTTTTTACAATAATGTACGTCTATGTATAATTGAAAAGTATTTGCTTATATCATTGGTTTATTTAAACATTTTAATGTAATAATTTATAAATAAAATAAGAGTAATTATGATTATACCTATTGCATTTACAAGTGTCTTGACTGAACGGTGATGTAAGTCCACTGACATGATCAGACTGTCTGCCCTATAGAGACAATAAAAAATAGAACTGGCTAGTCTGTGTCCCTGATTGATATCAGGTCATGCTTGTTGTTGTTGCTCAGTGCAGTCACATTCAAAGTGACATGCAGAGCAAGGCCGGCTGAGCTGTTTCCTGCTATAGAGTCATCTGGTCAGAAGTTATAATGTGATGTGGCTGGCCAGAGGGCGGAACCGGCGCCAGTCTACTGACCTCAGGTCAGTCGTTAAGAGGCCAGAGAGCATGACGGATCAAGTCTACTGACCAGTGACCAGCCAGTATGAACACAAAGCTAAGCCAGCCACGTCACTGGAAGACTTAGCCAAAACACCGCTGAGGTTAATAGGCTTAGCGAGAGAACTAGGGCAGGAGTGCGGCACGTACTAGCGGCTCTGTCATGTTTGATCTTAGTCATCAGTAGAATAAAGTAGCTTTTGCTCTAGGACACAACCTCATGACATGACTCTAAATATATAGATGACCTCATACAAACTACATACAATACACACAAGCCAACAGAAAGTCTACTGTGGCACGAGTCAAACAAAATTTTAATGATGGTTATGGGAGGAATGTGTCATAACAGTGCATTGCTCTCTGCTGCGTATGGGGCTACGTAGCTGCAGACCAATAAGAGTGCCTATGATGACCCCTGCCCTGACCACTGTCGAAAGTGCCTACACTAGGCACGAGCATCGGAACTGGAACCTGGAGCAGTGGAAGAAGGGCGCCGAAGAAGAGTCCCGTTTTTTTTTTGATGGCCAGATCTCAATCCAATTGAGCAACTATGGGATATGCTGGACCAACAAGTTCGATCCATGGTGGCTCCACCTCGCAACCTACAGGACTTGAAGAATCTGCTGCTAAAGTATTGGTGCCAAATACTTCAGGACACCTTCAGGGGTCTTGTAGAGTCCATGCCTTGGCATTGAATGAAGATCTGATTGACTTTAGTTTTGTTTACTCATTCAACCTGCATGCTGATAAGTGTTTGCAGGAATTCAGCACATTATAAGCATTGAACTTGTGGGAATGAGTAAAATTATGTTCAATTACACAATCCTGTGCTAATATTTAGGCACTAAGTAGACAATATATGCATTTATATATTCAGGATTATTTCAGGACTTACAGTTACAGCTATATTCAGATTTACATTTATATGGGTTATAAATATATATTCGGATTTACATTTACATATTCACGATTCATATTTTTATATAATTATTTCCTGATTGTCCCTTCATAATATGAATATATATACATTTGATATTTGATGAACAATGAAACCGTTACTGTCCACAGAGATGAGACTGTTTGCGGATATGTCTTTGTGTTGGTTGTCTTTATGTCTTTATGCCACTTACCAAAACATTCTTCTAGTTGAGTGCCACTCCGAGTGATATCATCCATCAGCTTACACAGGTGAGAGTGCCATGAACTCGCCACCTGTACACACGCACGCAATGCGATGAGAGACGTTTCACAGACACAGATGACTCAATGTGCACTGGTGGTGGGTGTGTGTCTACCTCTGCGTAGAGCGAGAGGGCAACGTCAGGCTTGTTTTGCTTCAGAAACACATCAGCCATCAGGAAATATCCCCCAGACGTCACAGTACTGTCCAAACCAAACATCTCACTGGCATAGTACACCTGCACAAAGAAAAAAATATTACAATTTAAAAATGAATGTATCTAGTCAGTTCCTTAAAAATGAACTTTGGGTGTTTTAAAGAGATAAACAAATAACTGACATAAATAAATGGACATAAAGTATGGATTTTTAGTTCAAATTAAAATGATTAAACAATAATATCTAATGCCAGTATACCACTGGTACATTATTATGTGCATGCAATCCAATCACAGTGTTCCACGCATATTAGGACTTACGTCATTGGCAAAGTGAGCGAGAGCAGATGTGTATTTTCCCATGGCAGCGTGCAGTCGGCCCAGGGTTCTGTGTAGCTGATGAAGGATAGTGTGACTGCAGCCTGGTGTTCTCATCACTGTCCACTCAGCCTTAGACAGATACTCATGAGCCTGGAAGAGAGAACCTAAACCTAAACACACAAAAACAACATACACTATGAACAAAGGGTCCTTGATGGCTCTTGAGTTGGAGTGAGCCTGGCTATTAGAGGGCCTGTCTGTGTCTACTCTATACAACCATCTTTGATGTTTCTATTGGAATAGACATCTAATGTTTTAAAGATTCATGCCTGGTTTCCTCAGTTGTCAAACAGTCCACTGTGTGGATTCTCATGTAAAGTGTCTATCTGTATAGACAGAAGCCTAATGATCAAGGGTGTGTCTCAATCCACTCCCTAGTTCAACAGTGCACTGCCCTTGCCCTAGGAGTTGGCCATTCCTAGTGCTGTCTCACTGTCAAAATTATTCCACTGCACTGAAATGTTCACTCCCCAGAATCAGCTGCTTGCTTACTATATTCACTTAATGGAATTGACGTCATGTCATCTGTCTCTCGAGTTGTGAGAAGATGAGCGCAAGTGTAAATGAAGACAAAGCTTTATTACTGTCTTTAAAATATTTGATTTCTAATGTGCATGGAAAGAACAGCTATAATGTAGATGATGTTGTTTATAAATGCCAGATGCATTTTGATGCGGAATTTCTTGACACAGCAAACTGAGTCATCAGTGTCCCAATATTTAAAGGATCAAGGTCCCAATTCATATTCACAATATGCAAATTCATGTCAGTGAATTATCCCATGCCAACTATCAAATCTCCAGTCACATAAAGATGAATCTTTCATATGCTAATGTCAAAGAGCTTTCAGTGCAAGAGGTTTTCACTCAGACAGTACACATCTGCATGACTAGTCTGCCACATCCTGAATTACATAACAAACGTCTCTCCGTTCAGTTCATGTCCAAGCACCACCCTTGAGCCCACCAACAGACCGTCCCACAAGAAGTAAATAGGGCTCGATGTCAGCCTCGGTTTTTAGCAAACATTTGTTTTCATTCTCTACAGAAGTGGAAGTTATTGGTTGTTAGCCTCCAGAGAAGTTCAGTGAAGCAAACTGTGAAGTCTGCAATCTAATGGACCTTAGAGAGATTTAGTACAACCATGGGTTGGTTTTTGCAGGTTTAGTGCTTGTCTTTTGTTAGTTTTGTGCACGTCTCACCTATATTAGCCTGCGCAAGCAGTAGATAAGCTGGTACCAGTTCAACAGCACAGGTTCCGTACACCTGCATGGCCCAGCGCAGAAATAGGAGAGCGGCTGGCAACACATCCTGGAACCTCTTCTTGGACACCCATCTCTGCGCCTCTAAATGAGCAATCTCTATTAGATACTCCTAGTGTCGAAAACATACAAAACACACACTTATCAGACATCTGCCCTGTTAACAAACCGATTTGCCCCATTTTATGTGCTGGAGTGCATATAAACCTGTTTCTTCACTCTTTCTTTTTGGTGGTGGTCTTGGTCGGACTGCAGTGTGCCGAATGGTGCAGGTGCGTGAATAGATACCAGCAACGGACACACTTTTTCATGAATACTGATCCAGTCAGTCAGCTGGTGGTCAGGGTCACTACACACACACACACGTTTGGTTTCCAAATTGTATGGGGACTTTCCATAGAGATAATGATTTTTATATAGTACAAACTGTGTATTCTATCCCCTTACACTAACCATACCCCACACAAGAAAACTTTCTGCTATTTTACATTTCCAAAAAACATCACTTCACAAAAGCTGGACCAAAAAAATGTCCCCACAAGGACAAGGATTTCAGATATTGACATCTTTTTGGGACATTATGTCACCATAATGTAGGGTTTACCAGGACACACACACACACACACACACACACACACATTAGCTAGCTAAATGAGAACATTCAAGATACTTTTATTGTTTTTAGATACACCTAACCCCAAACTGGTCAGACTGGTTTATCAGCACTCAGCAGGAGTCTGATTTAACCTCACTTTGCCTATTTATTTCGCCTCACTCTTGATTAAAAAGAGGATGGCGGAAGATTTGGTTTCAAAGCGAAATGGAAAAACGCCTAACGTATTTAGGCGATTTTGTCATTGTATCGTTTTGTTGTGTTTTTCATCAATAATAATAATAATAATAATAATAACAATGGACCCACCATTCAAGCAACTGCCGCACCAGAATTGGCGCTAATTCGAAAGCTTTTTTATGTCACATTTTGTAATATTTGCGGGGTTTTATACTTTTTTTATATTGATTAATCTCTCATCTAGTTTTTTGAGGAGGAAGTCTGCGCCCCTTATAAATACAATTTTCATTTAACTAACATAGCTTTAAGTGCTGCCCATCAGAGAACATTCTGTTTCTGGAGGTAAAAAAAAAAGTGACCGAGATATAATGTAGATTAGATAAACATTTGCATGTTGACACTGTGAGACCGTAGATATGCGTCGTGGTGTCTTTAAAACGGCAAGTGAAAACTCCACGGATGCACACTAAAAAACATATATTTTTCCAGTCATATTTCTTTCTTTTTTTCCTGGTTGGTTTTAAGCATGCATGGCTGGCTATTCTCTTCCCTCTGCACATAATCGTTCCTCCAGCTGTTTGAACTCGTTCAACCTTTCCATCTCTGCAGTAACACGGCCAAGAAGAATGCGTGCGAAACATGTGTGCCTATAATGCCACCTGCTGTCTGTACGCGCAATTACACCATGGAGTATTCTTTACCAGTATAAGGTGTATTATAAAGACAAAACACATCATTGAATAACCCGAAGGCTCCAGACTCACCAGTAAAATGTGACCAGGCATTGTGTGCACTTCAGTTGAGCAGGTTTCTGGCAAAGTTCGCATAGCTTTTTCACTCCTTTGGGATTTGCTAGAGGGTTTATAGTGAACGACATCCCAAATGTACAAATCTCTACTAACGTTAAAACTCTCAACCTGCAAAATGTGCTTAAATATAAAACAAAACAAAAACAAGCGTTAATTCTGCGTTCTTACCACAAACCGTTTCAACAATTTTCCCATTAAAAATCAGCTCACGCAATATTTCTTGCTTTGTGTCTGAATAAGTTCAGTGTTTTAAAAATGGGTTCCCATGGAGACGACCTCAACTTAACCGACGTGGATTTAACTGCCCGAGCGATTTTGGTGTTTTATATATTTTATACACCATAGTGCATAACAATAGCGTTGCTACTGTTTCTCCCATGATATATTACGTAGGCCTACTTTCTTAAACAAAACTCTTCATTTGCATAACCCTTTAGTCTCGAAATACAGGTAAAACGTGATCTACAAGTTCATCGCCATCTGGTGGTGAAATTTGTTTCCGTGCTAAAAACTTACCTAACGTTAAATGATTAATCTAACTGTAGTGTATTTTTCCTCCTCTAGACTAGGGATAATGGTCACAGGTTTTTAATATATAACATGTTTTATATATCATACTACAAGCTTTATATTACATGTAAAATGTATAAATGCCAAGCTGGGGCAAGTTGTCATACATTATAAATGTTATTCATTTACCAGATGGTTTTTTTTTATCAGAAGTGACTCACAAGTAGAAATAATACAAGCACAAATTAATCCAATGACAATACAAATACCATTTCTATAAATACCATAGAAAGACAATGCTATGCAGATGTGCAAGTGCATGGTTTAAATGTAGGCCTATAATTTATATAATTTCTGTGCATCTTTTTTTACGTTGTGCATTAGTTTTGTTTAATAATGGCTGCCCTTTTAAAATCTAGCAGAAAACCTATTTTAATGCGTCACATTCCAATGTGACAACTTACCCCAGAACAGTCTAACTACCATTATGCACATCTCATCAGTCTCCCAGTCCCAGGGTGTATGCAACAACAAAATGACACTTACATCAGAATTTATATATAAAACCCAGTAATAACACTTTAACATTTAAAAAAAAAGTTTATTGATTTGCTCATCCACACAAAACGACATAAACATACACATTTTCACACGTGATGGTGTTTAAAATAGCCTACTTAAAAATACAATTGTTTTTCCTCTGCCCTGAAAACCTTCCGAGGGCCAGACTCTACCAACTCCCCTAAATTAATCATGAAACCGTGAGTTTGCATGGAATCTCTGTGCAAAAACACACACAAATACAGTCAAAAATCAAATACTTCCTACCTCAGTCTCTCTTGACCTCAGTCAATTGTCTTTCTGACAGGAGACGTTTAAAAAAGCACTCTAGTTAGTGTTACTTCTGTTCAATTGGCCAACAAGAAAAAGTGGGAATAAGATGATGGAAAATTCTCAACGTGGTCCATTTTCTGTACAGCAGTATTTTCCTTCACACAATTACCAAAACTAATAAGAAACCCACCTGCACAGACACAGTCGAGTGGAGTTTAGACAGCTCTTCCTGTAATCCGAAGTGCAGTCGGAGCAGTGATGAATTTATCGGAGATACTGAAATTTAGTCATTAACACTGCACTGAACCTCTTTCTGCTTTGTCTAGCAGCTGCTATTATTCAGCTGAGCTCTGAGATTACCAGAGAACTGGAGCACACATCCCACAGGGCCCAGTCTGATCCATTTCTACTCAGGGAAAAAGCAAAATAAATTGCCTTTACACTGTGAATGCAGTAATAATTCAACAGTATGAATTTCACCTTAAATGTATCTAATTAAAGTGCACTATACAAAAATTGCCATCTGCTGTGCCTAAACAACGTTACTTGAAAAATAAATGACTTGCTTGTGTTTGGACACTAATGTTTCTCAAATGCTACACAAAAACTGCAGTGAACAAGCATATTTGATTGACCTGCTGTTGGGCCGCAGTGTCACGGCAGCCAGCAGGTGGTGGTGTTTCCTTGCTTTTTCAATGTATGTTTTTACCTGAAAGTGACTCAATGCAGCACTCTAGAGTGCCAAAACTGCCACTGATGTTTGAGTGTTTCTTGTTGTTTTTGCAGACCTGAGAGTCGTGTTGTTTTCCACATCATCAGAAAAATGTACTCTAAAAAATCAGAAAAAATAAAATGGCTTCGGAAACATTTGCACTCATAAAAAGCACAAGCACATTTGTTTTGCCCTAGCAGAACTTGAAATGAAGACTCTCTTTAGCCAACAGAAATTCAGTACCGTGTTTGTTGCTGGCTCAGGTTGAAATAAAGGACTCTCCCTTAATATGGCACAAAACAAAAATTAATTTCAGACTATGAAATTAAAATCAATACACATCCTCTCGATAATCGCAAACAGCTCTGTAAAAAGAGGTTTCAGGAATTAGTATTGCATGTACCTGTATGTAGATAGAAAGGCACTCAATCAAAGGCACACGATCTGCTGGCAACCGTAATTAAAAGTTTCTAGACATCTAAAAACAACATGGTCAAAATGGCAAATCAACACACTTTAAAAAGGATCCCCTATTTGAATGTATCCTAGTGAAACAATTATCATCTTCACTAAATTAAAAAGTGAAACAGAAGCGAAAGCAAACGTCTCCAACATCCTGCTCATGTGAAGTGAGAATTGCCTCTCGGACAAAAACAAGACCGTTGCCATTTAGTGTTTGCTGCAGTTCCTAAAAACAGTAACCACAGAAATGTCCATGGTTACAGTACAGAGAATGAATAAAGAGATTATGAGCAATGTGAGATCATGAGATCACAAGAGCAGGAAGCAACCTGTCAAAAATGCATATTAAACTGCACTTGGAAACTAACCGTGAATTCTTCTGCCACGCTTAAAGGCAAAACACAGTAACTTCATAAATTCGAAGTCTGTCCCATGACAGATGGGTTTTCCTAAACTATGTTCAGATTCAGAGAAAACAGAGCATGAAAGTTGACATCGAATCAATCCAAAAACCTTTTCCATCTGCGTTTTGCCTTCATGTGGCAGTCTAGCATAGCCTGGCACTATTTTCGACCAGCCAATCAGAACAGGGAAGACTACAATACAGATACATAAAAACTTCACACTCAAGTGTATCCTACATGTAATAATGACCTTTAGTCCAAAAAACTATTCCTATGATAGATATCTTTCTCCCATGTCTTGATCTGACAAATCCTGTGCGCACGTCACCTTAAAATGACAAGGCAATTCTCTTATGAAAATCTGCTCCATTTTGAAATGTGCATTTTGAAGTTTCATTTAAAGGCAGATGAACTGTGTAATTCTGGAGTCTCAAACTAGGAATGCTCTCGTAATGGTTGTAATATACCAGAAAAAGGTGAATTGGGTCATTAAGGTACAGAGACTCCCATTTGAATGTTGGGAGAATGAAAGTAACATTTGAGGGGTGTGTGGGATTGCATAAAAAAAAAAGACTTTCTTGGCTACAGTCTTTTTGTGCTTTTCGAAACATTGGCTGAATCATTAAGTAACGCTTTAGAGGGAACATTTCTATTTTGTGTTTATCAATTTGGACGGTCAGAACGGGAAGACATGGATTGTTGGCATGTGTGAGCAGTTTATAGTGTCCTCTTCCGTTTGGCAACGTCCGCTCATGCATAACATTCGTCTCCATCCGCCTCCTTTGCCTTGTCGTTCAGGGCATTGTCTATATTGGTTTCTTCATCTTTCTCTTCCTGCCTAGCTCTTCTCTCCTCCTCCCTCTTCTCTTTGTCCAATAGCCGGTAGTTGATTCCCATTCCCACGAACAGGAATGCGCTGGCGACCACCAGGACGGCTCCACAACCCTGATATGTGTATCTATAATCATCGTAGATATCATTGAGTCTTCCTGCAAGGAAAGAAAAGGGAAAACGCTTTCATCAATCTCTGTTACCACAGTAACTGGAACAGGACATGCGATGACGTTTATTGATTAGTGTAGTTAAAGCTGAAGCATGTTAAGTCCCGACTCAATCTTTGGTCTTTGCTTGAGCCAAGACAAACTTGTCAGGACTGGACATTCTGAAAGTGCCACAGGGCTAGTGGAACTTACAAATTGCTCACTTGTGTTTATTTTTAATCAGTGTTTAGTCACAGTTAAAAAAATTAAATAAAAACAGCTTTTATATTTAGTCAATATTTTAACAAGTCACTCATTTATCTCAATAATAGCATTTTAGTTGATGAGAGAATATAAAATTAGAATATTCAAGCATTTTATATATTAATTTAACATTCGTTAATTTATATTCATTAAAATGTTTTTAATATTTAATTTGATATATTTTTTAATATTGGTTTTATTCAGTGAAATATTTTAGTTGAGAACAATAAACCAAATATTCAAACATTTTACATAATTGTAACATTAATATTTAATTTGATACTCATATTTTAGATTAAAATTCCTTTAACCTTAGTCAATATGTCATGTTCATACATTTTTGTAATTACATTTTAGTTGATGAGAACATGTAAAATTCAATTCAATATTGAAGCACTATTATTGTTTTTATTAATTTATAATTTTTAAATGTTTTATTATTTTTAATATATTTATTATAATTGTATATGTTAATTTGAAAAAACATCCCATAAATTGTCGCTATTTTGTCATGTCATATTAATATTTCACAATAACACTTTCAACGATGAGAAAATATTCAAGCATTTTATATATTAAATATGTAATCAACATTTAATTTAAAAAAAAACAAAGAAATACATGAAAATAGTCTTTAAAAGGCCTATTACACTCAAAAGCTAATTTTGTCATAAATTACTCTATCAATCCAAACCTGCTTGGTCATGGCCGCCTTCTTTGGATGATCAAATGGTCAGTGGTAAACAAAACTGTTTGGTAACCAACATTCTTCATACAGGTTTGGAACGACATGAGGGTGAGTAAATGATGAGAGAATTATCATTTTGTCGTTTTTGGTCTAAACCCAACCTTACCCAGTAACGGCGGCCCGAGCAGCACAGGTCCACACTCCACGATGGTGACCAACCCGACAGCACTGGAGAATCTCTGAGCGCCCACCAGGTCCATGAGAGTCTCAAACAGCACAGAACTGAGCCAGCCGAACGCCACACCGAAAAACACTGCATAAATGGCAAAACCCAAGTAATCGGTGGAGAATGGCGCCATCAAGTGGCAGATGCCATTATACAGCACAGATGCTGCGAAGAAATACTGGATGCGTGGACGGACCCAGCGTGTGTTGGCCAGCAGGCCCATGGACGGCCGAGCAATCATGTCAGTGAAGGCCAAGATGGACAACAAGAATGCAGCCTTATCCTTGGAAATGTCGTTACTCTTCGCGTAGTTACTGAGGAACACAAGGGGTGCGAAGAGGCCGAAAAACATGATGACGTTTCCGAGCAGGTACAGCAAGAAGCCTCGGTGGGTAAACAGGGTCAGATCCAGAAAGCTGTTGACGGTCTGAAGGCATGTTTTTTTCTCTTGACGTTTGGGTTCACCATCCTCTTTTGGGATGGCAGGTTGCGGTTTTGGTCCAATGGGTCGCATTAGTGACCCCGCAACACAGCAGTTTAGCAAAGCTCCTCCCAGGATGAGGAAACTGCCCCTCCACCCGTAATAATCAAACAGCCAGCTGTTCAACGGGGCCAGGGTGGACAAGAACACCGGGCTGCCCGCCATTGCGATGCCATTAGCTATTGGCCGCCGCTTGTAAAAGTATTTGCCAATCATGGTCAACGCTGGATTCAGATTAAAAGCCAAACCAAGTCCTAGAAACAGAGGAGAGAGAAAGCTTGTACGCATGATTCAGAAAGTGAGTTTGTAACTTACATTATTTAATTGTACTCGCCCTATCTTCATGATCAGTGTCATTCAATGTACTTACCGCCTATAACTCCCACACAGAAATAAAGACCCTCTACTGTGTTACAGAAGGATGCGGCGACTAATCCTGTGCCAGACAGAACCCCTCCAGCAATCATGATGGGTCGACTACCATATTTATTCACCAGAATACTGCTGATTGGTCCTGTTGAGAAAAAACAGGTTGGTTTAAAATAAAATTCAGACATATGTCTAATTACAGTTTAAACTGATGTGTGTGATTATTTATTATTTATATAGCTAAACAACACAAATTAAATATAAGACTAGATTGGGTAACATTTTTGTAAACTTGATTAGTCCTGTTAACAGAAAACATTTGGGTAAAAAAAGAAAAGTAAAACCAAACAAGCTAAACCTGCATTTGCAACCCACACATCACCCTGTGTAACAGGTTTGCAACAAATTGTAAACATCTTATAATAAATAAAATATATATATATAAAAAAAATAGTTAGTTAATTTGAGTTAGTTTGACAATCAACATTACCAACCATTTGTTGAAAAAGAAAAATCACTTTAAGAGTTTTAGGCTACATTTTGTACCCTTTTAATGTTCCACCACAAGATGGCATTACAATCAGTCGCACATCTGACTGTTTCAACAGCAAAACTCCAGGAGGACACAGAGACGATTCAGAGGAAGGAAACTTCACTACATGGCATGTGATCAACTGAGGTGGTGTGAGGGAGAAAAACTTAAATCAGCAGAATGAAGCTGCCCCAAAGTGATCAGAACAGGAACAGACTACTGTTCATTTCAGTAAATATGGCTCAAACATTATGGAAAGCCGACAAAACAAGCAGCTTAATACAACCTTCCTTTCGACGACATAATTAGGAGTTCCCACACAAATACACAATTGCAAGATTTAATAAGCGGTTTATACAGTGAATATTTCTGAGCTGTACTGTGCATCACAGAAGACGGCAATGCAAGTACAAGAAAGAGCATTCAGAAACAAAAAGAACCCAGCTATTTCGTCCTCTTCTTCCTGGTGAATAAATAAACTGCTTCATCAGTGCAGTGCTCTTCTTGTGAAAGGCCCCATTTAGAGCAGCGTCACACTTAAAGGTTCTCTAAGCGATGTCGGGTGACGTCACTTCTTGTTGACGTTTAAAGTATTGTCAAACAAAACGGAGGCTAGCTAGACCCTCCCTCCTCCTCATCCGTGCACTAACCCCCCAAACCCCGCCCCCAAGTCCTTCTTGTCGGTGATTGGCTGGAACTGTTTGTCATGTTTCGTGGAGCGGGTTAGCCCAGTTTGTGTTTGTTGCCGTTTGTGGAGCCTGGGCTGTCTACAGAGATCGCATTTCTTTACAGTGTGTTCAGGGGACAGGCAGCCAGCGGTTAGTGAGGAGATATTTGCTGAATGTGACAAAAAATGTTATGGCCTAAAAAACACGTGACATCGCTTAGAGCACCTTTAAAGGGCTAGTTCATCTAAAAATGAAATTTCTGTCATTAATTACTCACCCTCATGTTGTTCCAAACCCGTAAGACCTTTGTTCATCTTTGGAACTAAAATTACGATAATTTTGATGAAATTAGAGAGGTTTCTGACCAATGTTCCCTCTATTTTTTTTTCTTGCGGAGCAAAACTTCTCTATTGGGCGAACATTTTGCGCCACCTGAGCAAAAATATTCTTTATACCTGACCTGTACAGCAATACGTAGAAACACAATGGTTTCAAGGTGCAGTTGTAACTTTTAACTTGAATGGGCCATTTCTATTTTATTTGAGCATAGGTGTAACTTATTGGTATTCAATCATATTTTTGAAAACAAGCAGTTAATTATTAAGAAGTCACTAAATGAAGGTTACCTTTTAGGTTACCTGAGAATCTTTTTTTTACAGTGCTGTACCAGTCTTTACAAAGAAATTCTATAACAAATAATTTACAAAATCTTCTGCAGGACAGTTCACTTCTCTACAATAATATAATATAGTATGAAAAAAATTAAGCTGTTACACTGAGATGGTTTGGGAAAACCATAAAGTGTTTTTGTACAGTCAATTCATCTTGTACAGGTAGCATTAAACCATCAAAGTTAAATGATTGTTTATTGCTTATGAATTTCCAATATTTTCTTTAGCAGGGGGTTTCAAACTTTTTAATGGCAAAGAGCCCTAAACAATAGGCCTACCCTTGTGAGATCAATTCTTCATTAGGCTTATAATATAATAAAATATAGGCCTAATATAATATATATAAAAAAAAACGAATTGAAGTATTTGAAGTGATATAATATGAAAACAAATTGAAGCATTTAAACTGATATATTACCGGTATATTATTATAATATGAAAACAAACTGAAGCATTTAAATAGATCTAATAGCTAAATATTTTCAAGAAAAGTGAATGTGTGAACTTTTATAGTAATCTAAACACCTCTGAAACCCTGACATTTTATTTCACGTCTGCGTTTCTCGTTGCCTCTCGTATTGAGCTATTTGGTCCGCAAACATGAGTTTTTTTTACCGCGACTGATTTGGCTCACTGGCTGCAACTCCTACGTTCTCATATCATTGTCTTTCTATGAAACCTGTAAACTGCATTCACTGGTTTTTACTCTATAGCAGTTGACCAGAGCACTGCAACCATTTCTCACTTAAACTACAATCAAATGGATTTCCCCACACATTTCGCATCTGTCCTCTACGTGGTATTTTATTCTGCATTTGAAATGTGCAAAAAAAAAAACCATTCAACAATTTCTTCTCATCGCTTTCTGTCTCTGACATGGTTCACATTGTAAACACTGCAGCTCTTCCAGGTTCTACGTCAGAACGCCGGCTCAGCATTGGCTGGCTCCTGCGTCAGTATCACACGCATGCTCACGTGAATGGGCTTGAAGACTGACAAGGAAGAGAAGAAATTGTTAAATAAAGTCGTTATTTTTGTTTTTGCACTCAGAGTTGGATAACTTTAAAACGAGGGTCGGTCACGGTAACTAAGACTTTTAAACCATAAACAGACACAGAAAAGAATGAGAATCTGAGAATCCATCACAAAGCTATTGAGAGAATCTGAAACAGTGCAGAAGAATCTAGCGCAAACTCCATAAAAGTCATAGCATATAGTTTTGTGTACACACAACCCAAGCTAATAATAACAACATGTCAAGGTAATGTAGCTTTAAAAAAAAGACTTGATAGATAATTCCTTATAGTATACATAAAAGTAGAAAAAACGCATCTAAAACTACTATAAATTCTTTCTTTATGTTTGCAAAACTTTAGTTGTAAATATCTGCAAAATTTACATGTGACAGTTCGCCATAAAAGCATCAGGAGGAACTTTCCTGTATGTTCCATGCAGCCAATCAGAGTTCAAAGCAATTTGTCTGTCCCCCAGTCACATTCCTTGAATTAATTTATTCTGACAGGCTTTGTGTAGCACCAAACAGGCCATCCTTTCCAGACCACAAAAAAGGAAAAAAAAAAAAGGACAAAAACAGCAGTGATCCAAATACACGATTATATAAACTGGTTCAGAAACCCGGTAGTCAGAAGAGGATATTTTTTTTTTTAGATATTCAGTCAGAGCTCCTTGTAAAGTATTTTTTTTTACAGTTTTACAGAGATAATTTAAAATGTACAGGAGCACAGGAGTGTAAATCTCACAAACACTGGAGAAAACTTGAACACTCTACAAGGCTGAAAACAGCCACAGATCACACGGTGATGTGAACAGTAAGAAAGACACTCAGATCGGAGCTCATCTTGAACACGTCTTTACTGCGCAGTTGCAACGATCACATTCAAAACTAGAGTGCGCAGATGCAAAATAACTCAATTCACAACAGTTCCTCCCCTCCAGCTTTGATGTACTCACTTCCGATCAGGGCTGCACGATTATGGCCAAAATTATAATCAAGATTATTTTGATCAATACTGAGATCACGATTAAATATCACGATTATTTGTTGATTTTAACTAAAACAACAATTGTCACATAGGCTAATTAATTATAACTGCTTTCACATTCATATTGTGCTACATTCCTGCTAATGTACAAATATGTGCATCAAAATAAAATAGGTCCTCTTACTCACCAAAATTCAGTGCACCTCCTTAAAGAATAAATTAAATAAATCAATAAAGAAAATGTAGCAAAACTTCAACAGGGCACTATTTTCAATTTTACATTGTGTAAATATATTTTAGGAAGCAAAATATAAACTTGCATTGTACCTGCATAATGGATGTGAATAAAACTCAAAATATACTAATCAATAAAAAACAAATATTCCATAACAGAATGCAACCAAATGAGAACATTTCAAGGCAGAACTATGAATTGTATCCATTAATCGAACTTCCATTGTTATGGAAGTCATTGTTATGACGCTTAAGAAACGTAAAACCTGGTTGTGGTACAGTGTCAGTGATTAGTTGTGAAATCCTCCATATGAAAGTTTGTGCGCTCAAACTATTTCTATTCATTAAACAATAGTTCAAAACAAGACGTTTGTAGTACTGATTATTGGAGTCCATAATTCAAACTTCCATGCTCTTATATAGTGTATATAAGAGCATGGCCCAGGGGTCATAGTCTACATCTAGAAACTAAGCTGCGCGGTGCAGGGAACCACTCTGATTGGCTCATGGAGGCAGGTGATCAGACAGTGGTTTACAGAGCGCTAGATTGGCTTTGAAAAAAAAAAAAAAAACCTTTGATACGGAGTGTTCTATGAACGGAATGACATTTTTAAATATCGCTCGATCACGCGAAGCGTTATTTTTAAATATCGCTCGATCACGCGAAGCCTTCGTGGGAAGCCAAAATCGTTATCGTGATAAGCCAAAATCGTGATTAAAATTCGATTAATTGTGCAGCCCTACTTCCGATGTTTTGAGAAGAAATAACCTGTGTTGCTGTTGCATCCAAACGCAGATAGATGTGTCAGCACCAAACCATGTTGGTACTAACTTACTGTGTAAGTGAGGGGGGCCTAGTCTTAGTCAATTTTTTTACCTGGTTGCCACTTTTGGTGTGATTGGTCTATAGTCTCCAGCAAGCACATTTTTACCAACTTGCAAGGTCCTGAGTGCGGATCATTTTGGATTTTGGCTACACTGCTTAGTTTGCATGTCGGCGCAAGTCAGATTTACACAAGTCTAGACGTTAACAAAGACTTCTTCCCATAAAGAGTGTGGCTGGAGACTGACCTGAGGTTGCGTGAGTGGAGTTCCTATAGGCCAAAAGAAAGTTAGCAATCTTTTCTCACAGTGTCACTCTCCTTCCATGGGATTCAGGGACTGAATATAGCATTCAGCCAGGCCATTTGTTACAGGAATTCCTCCAAGGTAAACTGTGTACCATCATCGCTGACAAACTGCTCTGGTAAGCCAGTGAGGGAGAACAATGTGTGGAGCAGTTCATCAGTCAGTGTAGGTGTAGCATTTTTGACAGGAAATACCTCTGGCCATTTTGAATATGCATCCACTACTACCAGGATTTTCTCAAGAATGGGTGTCTGATAGTCGATGTGGACTCGCTGCCAGGGAGGGACTGGTGGGAAATTCCCACACATGTAAAGTGGCCGTCATTGAATCTGTGACACCCAGAACATGTTCTAGCTAGATCTTCAATTTGGCGATCTAGTCTAGGCCACCAAATATAGCTTCTGGCCAGGCTTATCATTTGATCAACACCTAAATGTCCTTTGTGTAAGGCAGTGAGTACTTTGCACACTCACTCGGTACTCCACGACACGTCCTTGTGTTACAGAAAGCTTCTCACTGTGGTTTGAGTAGTCAGGAGGTTGTGGATCTCCTCTAGCTGGCCAGCCTTTTAATGGTTAGGTCAAACACTTTGGCCAATACAGGTTCTTGAATGGTCTCCCTTTGTATTTGAGCACTTGTGACAGGTAATGGTTCCATTTGAACGATGTGAAACAGTGTCATCTTTGACATAATCTAGGTTCTCCTGAGGAAGACGCAACAATCCATATGCATTGCCATGGCCAATGCATTGCCATGGTACTTTGTGCCCTTGAACTCAATAGTCGTGCTGCTGCCATCACCGGAACAATTTTGCTATTTTTTTTTTGCTAAAAAATAGCCACTAGAGGTTGATGATCAGCGATCAGAGTGAAATGTTTCCCATACTTACTTGCTTACTGCCCTTTATGCCACTGACATGTAGGGCAGCAACAAAAGCCCTCCACTCCAGTCTGTTCTGGGCCAGCTTCTGGATGGTACCCATACAAATACTTATTAAACTTCTTCACTCCCCATATCAAGCTTAAGCCCTCCTGATCAATCTGGACATATTTGCACTCTGCAGCAGTCAAGGACCTAGATGCAAATGCAATTGGAGACTGGGTTATAGTGCGTTAACACTTGATAGACTTGTCACACTCTTTGGACCACATCCATTTGCTTTTCTGTTGCAGCAATTCATTCAATGGATGTACCACTGTGGAAAGATTTGACAAGAATTTGTGATAATTCATGCGCTAGAAGCTCATTCACATTTTCTGGTCTTGGTGCCTTCAAAACAGAGTTGATGTTTTTCTGGAGATTTGTGAAGGCTTTCCTTGTCAATATGGTGTCCACATTATTCGATTGAATCTTTGAAAAATTCACATTCGCTTTTGTTTGCTCTCAGTCCATACTCACCAACCTTCCAAGAACAGCATTCAAATCTGTTGTAGTGGAAGAGAATCTTATGCGTGTCTATTGTAAGTTATTTCTTTTGAAGATTCTTCCATCTCCATTTGTAAGTACACCTGGGCAAGATCAATTTTTGAAAAACATTGCCCACCTGATGGTGACGCAAAGATGCAAGACTGGGTTAATTGTGACTTAAAGTCACCACAGATTCCTACATCCCCACTTTTCTTGACAACTGGAACTATAGGTGTAGCCCAGTCAGTGCAGCTTACTTTAGACAGAATTCCTTGGTTTTCTAGTCGTTTTAGCTCAGCCTCCACTTTTGGGCGTACCGAATATGGTACAGGTCATGCCTTGTGAAATTTTGCCAATCTTAATAATACGCCTTGCTTTAACGCATTTCAGTGTTCCAATGCCACCTTGGAAAACTTGTGCGGATTGCGCAAACATATGCTCTTGTTTGTCCTGCATAGACGTACTCCACCCTTTTTCAGCACATAAGGATCTAAAACACACCTTTTGTTTTCACATTTTGGTCTGACTCTTCATTTTCCTATGGGTGCAATTTTCACACGTGTAGGTCTTTATCATTACTCAAGTACATTTTAGTTTGAGTTTGTCGAAATTGTCTTTGTAATCCGTGTATGATAATATTGACAGCACTGATCCTGCGTCAAGTTCAATATTCAATTTTACCTCTTCAATAATTGGAGTCACCCAGATCATTTTGTGGTCCTTCTCTTCAAGGGAATGCAGCTCAATGTATGACAAGCCTGCCATAGAGTTTTCTGAGTCTGATTCATTCAGTTCATTTACCTTTTAGTTTCTTTTTGCAAATGTAACATACTGTTCTTTGTTCACTTCGCTTTGTCGCAAATTTGTTTACGTGACATTCATCTGTTGCCTTTCTTTGCAGTTTCAGCGCGTCTAACGCAGCTGTCTCAGTAGAGATGGCGACTCAGTAAGGAGACACTTTTGTGTGCTCACTGTGCAGACCACAAACAAGGCTAACTGAGCGAGTCAGACAACCCATCGCCCGAATTGGCAGTGCTCTGCGAGCCTAAGCTCTGCCATGTACTCTACTATATGTACTATACTAGGGGTTTAACGATACATTGTTACATCGAGATTTCGCAATATAAAAATGAAACAATATGTATCCTTGATGTAAGCAATATGATTTGCGATAGAGTTAGTTTTATCCAAGGCTCAGCTTAGTGTAGTTATAAGGTAGGCAATAATTCACCCAAAAATGTAAATTCTGTCAAGTACTCACCCTTAAGATATTTTTAATGAAACCAGAGAGATTTAGGTCCTTCCATTTAAAATCCATTCCTCTAAAACTTAAAAATCCCAAAAAAGGTCAGACTTGAAAGAGACCCATGGCTTTATATGATGAACAGATTTACAACGTGCTGTAGAAAACACGGACTTTCAAATGCATGAGAGTGAGTAAATGTAGAATTAATAAACAGAGCAATTCCAAGAGGGTCCTCACACCATCGGTGCTCGGGCCCTAATTATTGGATGAACTAACCATTTACAGTTTGGAAATAGTTTTGACATGCTTTCTTGCGATTACAAATGTGATTGATTGCATTGATCATCTGAAGCGCATTTGCGCTGGAACGGCACTCCTCAAATTGAAAGCAAACAATTTAAAATCACCACATCACATTTAGTTTTAGTAGTATTATTCAAAGCATTTTAGATGGTTTATTCTTATATGCATAGTGCATTAATAGCGGGAGAGGCAGGACATAGTGAGCACCGGGAGAGTCTGTGCGTGCGGCTTGCCTGTGTAAGAGTACTGTGTGAGAAAAAAAAAAAAGTTAATGTAGTTTCAGTGACATTATATTCAACATTATTTAAAGTAGTTTAATGTAGTAATGTATAATAATGCAATTGGGGAATATTTATGGGTCCTGATAATTATATAATAATAATAATAATAATAATATTTTAATAATAATAAGGTAATAAAAAAAGTCTTATTTTGGCTTAAAATATCGTGATAGTATTGTATCTTGAGTTTGGTATCGAGATTTGTATTGAATCGTGACATGTATATCGTTACACCCCCATCCGATTCTTTTGTTGATTACGCTTATGAAAGCGAAAGCGCTCCGTGATTATCAAGGGCTCTGGATTAAAATGTGTTTGCAGCACCTCCACAATTTCTTTGAATGTTTTCTCTGCTGGCTTTACTGGTGCAGTTAAACTGCGCAAGAGGTTGTATGTACTTTCAAAAGCATCCATCTGTCCGACACACCCAGACATTTCCGTTTCTCTCTTTTGTTTCTCCTTTAGACAATTTCTGTTGCACTTTACCCCTGGTACGTAAGGCCTGCTTGTCCCCTCCTCCATCCGAACCAAGCAACTCTGCAGAACTTTTGAGGTAGGATAGACACAAATGCTTCCACTCTTTGTGGTTTGCTGCATGACAGGGTCCTTTTAAATCTCGTCATGGGTTCTGTTATGTTTTTACACAACCGTAAGAAAAAAGACACTCAGATCGGAGCTCATCTTGAAGACATCTTTACTGTGCAATTGCAATTATCGCATTCAACACTAGAGTGTGCAGATGCAGAATACATTTTTAGTTACTGACTCAATACATGACACAAAGAGATATTATATTACATAAATTCTGCTGACATGAGTCAAAACAAGAGAAGTGTCCAGACCTTGAATAAAAGTAAAGGACAAAAGGGCCACCACACTAGATTTTATGTTCAAATCAATTTCTGTCATTCATTCATATACAAAAGCATATGTACAGAACATGATTTAAAAAATGCTGAGTTGTTTCAGTCCATGATTAGGTTAAATATGGACAAAACTGTTTGGTTTGTTCATATTTTACCCAAACATGGGCTGATACAACCCAGCGTTTTTAGAGAGTGGGGTTCATGAGGAAACAAAGATCAAATACTGTTTTCTTTACCTGCAGCATGTCATGTGACCATTAACCGACATCACAGAACCGAGAACAACTTATAATCCCAAGGGGAATTTTAAGTAAATATTTCAGGTCAAATGTGATCAGCAGACCAAAGAAGTTTGAAAATGGTATAGGATATTCTCATTTTAGTGTGCCAAAGTTCACATATGGTGAACTCTCACCTGCAAATTGTATGGCAACAATTTGTTTGACCAAGAGAGGGTCTAAAAGTCACAGATTGGTCAAATCAAAGACATAAGAAACACATTTTTGAAAGTTTAGATAAACTTTACTTATTAGGAGAAGCTGCATGTTTGGAAATGTCAAGGGAGTATTTTTTTTTTGAATGTATCATTAACATTGTATTTTTTTTTTATAAAATGGCAGACAACATACGCTACCATTCCAAAGTTTAGGGATGTTCAGATTTTTTCCAAATGTTTCTGAAAGAAGTCTCTACGGAGCCCCCCTAGTCCCACTTAGTCAAAAAAATTAATTATAACTATCTCATGGCCTCAAGATACTATCTCTTGGCCTCAAGATACTATCTCGTGGCCTCAAGATAGTATCTCATGGCTAGGGCTGTCGCGGTTATGGAATTTCCCTTGCAGTAATGTTGAGTGGCTGAATAGCGCGATATGCGGTATTACCGCCATTTATTTATTTAATTTATATGTATTTGTTGCTATATAAATAAAGTTTACGATGTGGACAAAAACGAGGACATTTTCAGTAACCGAAACTAAACAGCGTCATAATGCGCATTGAAAGGCTTTCACTCAGCGCGCATATTGTTATGACAACGGACTTTGAGTGAGTCACAGGTTGAGTCATTAAATCGTTCATTCAACGAACACATTCAAAAAAGCTGATTCATTAAAAGAGATGTAATGAAACAAGGTGTTAATTATTTTTAACTTTGAGTTCCACTTTTCAAGGCTCAGCTGAGCAGCAATGGGTAACGCTGAAGCTGATGCTTCACTTAAATTAGAGACCAATATGGCATTGATTCAATGCGTGACTTGCTGATTTTATTTCCCCGCGGCTTCCTCGCGCTGCTGCTGACGCGCATTTATGTGAAATACCCGTGACGTGAACGTTAAAAGGATGATACGACAAATATTTCGCTTTCCTTTGACACGGCAACCTTTTCACGACTTCAAAGACAGACGCAGGTAATCGCACGCGCTCTGCCGATCTCTCTCATTCACTGTCTGTGTGAAGCCTCTGTAGGCTACACATCACCAAGATAAACAGTCTTTTTATCATTATGAACTTGTTCAACATTCAATACACATGCATGAAGTTCAAAACAAGAAGGGTATAGCCTTATAAAAAAACGTGAATATCGCGGTTGTTGCGGTTACGTGCAATCCTCTGCGGTTGACTTGTCAGAAGCGCGGTACTACAATATTGCGGTTATCGCGACAGCCCTACTCGTGGCCTCAAGATAGTAACTCGTGGCCTCAAGATAGTAACCCGTGGCCTCAAGATAGTAACTCGTGGCCTCAAGATAGTAACCCGTGGCCTCAAGATAGTAACTCGTGGCCTCAAGATAGTAACTCGTGGCCTCAAGATAGTAACCCGTGGCCTCAAGATAGTAACTCGTGGCCTCAAGATAGTAACCCGTGGCCTCAAGATAGTAACTCGTGGCCTCAAGATAGTAACCCGTGGCCTCAAGATAGTAACTCGTGGCCTCAAGATAGTAACTCGTGGCCTCAAGATAGTAACTCGTGGCCTCAAGATACTATCTTGAGGCCACGAGATAGTTATAATTAATTTTTTTGACAAGGTGGGACTAGGGGGGCTCTGTAACTCTCTTATTCTGACCAACGCTGAATTCATTTGATAAAAAAAAAAAAACGAAAACAAAAAACTCTAGACAAAACGGTAATATTGTGAAATGTTAAAAGTCTTCAGTGTCACATGATCCTTCAGAAATCATTCCAATATGCTAATGTGGTTGTCAAGAAACATTTCTTATTATTATCAATGTTAAAAACGTTTGGACTGCTTAATAGTTTTTGTAAACCGTAAATCCATTTAAGGATTATTTGATAAATAGAAAGTTCAAAAGAACAGCATTTATATTGCAAAAGATTTATATTTCAAATAATGAAATGCATTTACTGTCACTTTCGATCACCTTTTTAATGCATCCTTGTTTATTAAAAGTATTTAAAAAACCTTCTGACCCCTAACTTTTGAATGATACCGTATAGTAGGCTTGCCGCGATAGACGGTGTTGACGGCGTTACCGGTTTTAAGCCCCATCATCGGTGACATCACTTTCCCACCGTGACACCGCGATGTCTTGACTTTTTTAAAGTATTCGTTTTTGCTAAAATATTTATTTGAATTAATTAAAAATAATAATGATCAATTATTTAGTTCAGAAGAGAGCATATATTATAATTAAAAACTGAACTGCGCAGTGCGTGCCAAGAGCCAGTCACGTCATAGATCAGCAAGCATCAGGATTCCATTTAGCATGTGTGGAGATGAGAACGAGTCAAATTACACAAAAGCTTATTTCGAAAGTGAAAGTATAACGCGCACGCATTTAAAAGCCAGAGCTGCCAACTTTTGAGTTTAGCTTGGAGTGAGACTTTTCCGACGGGTGTGCTTGCACACGCAAGGTCTCTCGCTCGCTTTCCCTCTCTCCCGTACGCGCGCGCTACGCGGTTTGAAGCACAATCTCTGTCTCGCGTGCGCGCTCGCTCTAGATTCCAGGAGATTTTAACTATTTTGCGGCATAACTAGTCGATCACGAGTGGCTCAACAGGTAGATGTATAGATAAACTCATCTTCCAGGCATTTGACTGACCAGGTTGACACTTCATGCGTGAGAAATCGGGGGTGTGGCGTGAGATGCGTGAGAGTTGGCAGCTCTGTAAAAGCTATTTAACCCCCCCGCCCCGCCCCCCACGGTGACACCGGGATTACCGGTGTTGTCACACGTCGATTAACCGGTGGGAAATTTTCCTCACCGCCGCAACCCTACTGTATAGCAGTGAAATCATTTTGATTAGTGTGACCACCCCTTATGAAAAAAAAGGATAGAAAGTAAAAGATTGATTCATTAGGTTGCAGCACATGCTCATTTCCATAAACTTTTTACATTTATTCAACTACATTTTTCCTTTCAAACATTCACTTTTTTAAATTCAGTCAAATTTACAACAACTGGTTCACAAGAAGGAAAAAAGAACAGAGCAACTATCTTTCTCTCCCCCATCCCCCGTTCTGCCTTTCTCAGGTTATGGGTGAATGGAAGAGCCTCTTTGTTGGGTTCAGGCTTCGTGCAAAGCAACATGAAGGTTCAGTGTAGAATGTAGTCTGATATAAGTGTGTGGTGGAAACCACAGACACGTTTGACGTATAAGTGACATCAGTCTACAGTGTACTCAGCCACATTTTCTCTGACGTGGTAGTTGACTGCAAATATTAGTCATACTATTTACGTTTGTATCTTCCCTACTACAGTGTCAAATGACTCAGCAACTTTTCAAACCTTAAACCAAAAATTCATAGAAGTAAAGAAGTGTGTTTTAACAGTCTAATGACAAATCAGCACAGCATTCTGGGTGATTTCCTGTTAGGCCATCAGATAGGAACACTAGTTTAAACCTACATTTACCTAATCAGCTTCATTATATGAAAACCTGTTTAAACACACAGCTGTGTTTCAGATCTGACCTTATTTTACTCTACCAGAACACAGAAGAAACAAAACAGCTAGAGAGAGAGTGTTAAGGCTCGTTCACACCAAGAACGATAACTATAAAAATAACTATATTAGTGTCCACACCAGCAGACGATTTAAATGTTCGGTTTATTATAAGTGTAACGGGTACCGTGGCGTCGGCACCCGTGAGGAACAGATTGTTCTCCTGTAACACAGGAGAGAAACGAGGAGACAGTGTTCAAGTTCAAGCTCTCTGGAGTAATGAAAAACTCACGACTCGCACAGCTTAACACCCATCACTCGACTCTGCCCCTAACGGTCAGGAGTAGCATTGCACACTTCTCTCTTTTTCTTTTAAAAGGAATCACATTAGAATAAAACCCTTCTGAATGTTTCTTTTTCCAAAATAACACAATAACATTCAAAATGAAACCAATAATTTTGACTATACTTAATGTACAATTACAATAATTGTGTGATCGTCACATAAGCGCGCACTGCAGTTGTGTCGTCTACCACTTTAAATGCTCGAGCTCTTTAATGTTTAGTGGATTCCGATTGGCTGTCACTGTTTTTATCCTTTACCAGCTGGACAATTATTTTGAAAGCGATTCTAACAATATCGTTTCCCTGTGCTATTGTCATTATAGTTGTGGAGTGGATTCAGCTATGTGGATTCAGCTAGATTCTCTTATATTTAGAATGATTTTTAGAACTATATCTTTATCGTTATCATCCTTGGTGTGAACGGGCCTTTACACAAACCTCAGAATTAAACTCCTCATAGCAGAGGTGGGAGTAAGTCACACATGTGCAAGTCACAAGCAAGTCTCAAGTCTTAACCTTCGAGTCTCAAGCAAGTCCAAGTCAATTTTTTATAAAAGCAAGCAAGCAAGTCAAGTCACTGCCTTATGTCAAGCAAGTCAAGTCAAGTCGTAGCTTGGGTCACAAGTCACTGGCAAGTCATACAAACGTTTGATGATTTCACTGAATTTATATATTAAAATAAGTTAAAACTACATAAGTTGTGGACTATGGTTTTATTTGCAACATTTTTTTTAAATATGCATTTCCACATACAGCTGAGTTACTACAATAAAAATCAAAAAAATAAAAAATAAATACAATTTCAAACTACATAGCCTAAAATGTAAATGTAACTGAAATTATGCCAACATTAAAGCATGAAAAAATAAATATGCCTCAAACATTGCAGAAGACCATTAAAAGGTATTAAACAATTCACAATTCAAGTATAATGGTTCCTATGCCACCAAATGGGATTCTTCAAACTGGCATCCCCTTTATATAAGTTATATAACAGCCGTTGGCATTTAGCCCATTATGAAGTTAAAACCGCCAATAGGTGGCGCCAAATCACCGTCTTAATGTACTAGTCATAGAAGCAGTCAACTGATTTGTTCAAAATGACAGATTCGTTCTGGAACTAAGCAACTAGGTCACTGAATCACAAATACCCATAACTCTTTCTGTGGCTTGTTTGGAGCTATTGTCATTGGAGAAATAGAGCAAAAACCGAAAATATTTGGAATATTATGTCTAAAATGTCACATCACAATATTCACTCTTTGTTTACTGAACTGTTTTCTAAAATCATCACATTTGCAATCGCGCCAATAATCTGGAAATATTTGTTTATATCTGTTATAATTATGAAAATAACTCATACTAGGGCCATTTTTCCACCACATTTTGAATTTTGGGTGCATATTAATTCTGCTGGCATTTTTTGCCACCAGCTGATAACATTAAGAGAAACATAAACGTCATAACATATATGTTTTGTATAACATTTATGTTGTGTTATGTGTTAACAGTTACCATCATTAATTATCATTTGAATATTGACAACATTAAGCTACATTTGAAAACATAATTGTGTATAAAGAGGCATGCTGTTTTGACCAATATTATTCTCTCTAGATTTAAAGATAGTCAAACTAACTATAACAAACAGGTTAAACAAGCCATAGCTTAGGCCTACTTTTAGACGTGGTGAATGAAGTTCGACTGTTCGAGGTTGTGATGGTCGTCCGATATCCCTTGCCAGTTATTATGCGTACAACAAATCTTCTTGCATGAATATGGTCATTTTCTAGTGTTTATATCCAAAAAGATCCGATGCAGGGAGATGTTTTTGTATTTAGCGCGCACCGCGATGTAGGCTATTTCTGGGCTTGTCACGCGTCACGCAATCGCGCAGAATCAGATGACTGACGTCAATGGTTCCGTTGCTTTCATTTTGTTTATCAATGGATGTTGCAATGATTTATATAAAAATGTATATCAAGTCATTCTCGAGTCATACAGTTCAAGTCAAGTCAAGTCTCAAGTCATTGGATCTCAAGTCAAAGTCAAGTCGAGTCATTTTCTTAATTTAGTCAAGCAAGTCTCAAGTCCTTAAATTTGCGACTCGAGTCCCCCATCTCTGCCTCATAGTTTTTAGTCCGGTGGCTGGTGCGGAGACCTGGAGGGCAACACATCCATTGAACTGCAGCACAGCCTATTTTCCATCTGTATCATGCCACGAATATTTAGATCACCTCTCAAAAGAAGGAAAACGAATGTATGTGAACAAACCAGTTCTGGTTACTTTTGATCCATATCACCTACCTCAGTATTTCAATCACTACAAACAGTAGGATATTCACACAGAATGCGTTTTTAACAGTCAACTGCACTGCTTTTCCATTGTTTTTTCTATGCAAACATTATCTTAATGGTTTTCTATGGGAAAAAGCTTAATCTACAATATAGCGTGTTGCGTTAATATTTTTGGCACAGCTGTTTAAAAGGCACTAAAAACCCTCACAGATTATGTTTTCAAGTAATTTTAGGTTTGAATGCGACATGACAAAGCTGTGATATCAAGTGGGTGAGACGTTTACTTACTGTGCATTTAATGGGAAGCATAATTACAAAGTTTGTAAGTTTCATCACTAGAGGCTATTTACTCAAAACAATAACAACGATGTAACCTGATGATGCAGTGATGGGAGCATGGAATCATGGGAGTTGTCGTGTTCACCTAATTCTGATACTGGTACCATTCTGATACATCGACCTGTAGACAAACCTGTATGAGTGTGTGGAGGCGGGGCTCATTTGCATATTCATACTATACTAAATGATCCTAAATGATTTATAGTAAATGAAGCAAGGGTGTAGTTTAGGGATGTCCCGATCAGGTTTTTGCCCTCGAGTCCGAGTCATTTGATTTTGAGTATCTACCGATACCGAGTCCCGATCCGATACGTATATAATACATAAAAAAAAAAAGAATAAAGAAGAGAGAAAAACAGATCCAGGATGTTCCTTATTTTTTATTTAATTCACCTTATTTTAACATTCAACATTCAAACAGAGCACGTCTGTGAGGTAGCTTGAACAATCAAGTAATAAATAACAAAATCTTCACTTTTGGACTTTAGTGCAACAGTAAATATAGAAAAATTCTAATATAAAAACAAATAGCACCTCAACTTGAAATACCCGGCAGGCATGTAAACAAAAAATAAAAATGTTTTAAAAGTGTATAAAAAATGAGTAATATATATATATATATATATATATATATATATATATAAAAAAAAAAAATTGCGGTTCGGTTCGATACAATACAGCAAAAAGAAAGAAATGCCAGAGAAATTTCCTATTTATTAAAAGAAAAACTATTTTTAAATAAGTTTGAATTTTCCTAACGTTATATCTTGAAACTTTCAGGTTTATAAATGGGGGTAATCTTTGAAGGATGAACAAATAATGTTTTGGTAATCACATTTTTTTGTTGTCGAAGTCTATAGACCCCAGGAAGAATAGCTACTGCTTTTACAGCAGCTAATGGGGATCTTAATAAACTAAACTAAACTAAACATTAAAAATAACATTTAAATATATATTTATATAATATTTGAGTTTTGAAGTGCAACATTAAATCCATGTTCATTCACGGCACAATGTTTCTCCTGGTTTCCACGTCAGCGCTGTTTGATCTAATAGAGATCTACGGTTAATAACAGAGAAATTTGAATGCTTCTCACTAGATCTCGCAGCTATGTTATTACTTCAGTGGCGAATTCAAATGTTTTCTTCACTGGATCTCTTAGCACAGTGTCGCTTGATCTCACGCTGCACAGATGTTGCTGGTCCGAACTGATGAATGGTCCGTTAAGCACAATATAATGAGTAGCGCAGTTTCGTTCCGCTTTCATTACGTTTGCCATTTGATGTTGCGCAACGTTGTGGTGGTCGCGCCAGCGCGGATTTTGTCTGCAGGAAAAATGGTCCTAGGAATCGTTCGGTTTGTACGCGTACCGAACCGGAAGCCTCGTACCGAAACGGTTCAATAATTACGAATACATGTACCGTTACACCCCTAATTAACATACATCCGAGTCCTGATCGGGAGGTAACGTCCGATTCCGATCGAGTCTGAAACCACGCGATCGGGCCCGATTTCCGATCGCATGATCGGATCGGGACATCCCTAGTGTAGTTACATTCAAGCTATTTTAAAGGGTTAGTTCACCCAAAAATGAAAATTAAGTCATTAATTACTCACCCCCATGCTGTACCAACCCCGTAAGACCTTCGTTCGTCTTCGGAACACAAATGAAGATATTTTTTATTAAATGTGACAGCTGGATCACTCCTCCATAGGCTCCCTAAGGGAATGAATCCTGACGGCACAGAAAGTCAATGAAGAAAATGTTTAAATATTCCATGTCACAACAGTGGCTCAACTATAAGTTTATCAAGCAACGAGAATACTTTTTGTGCGGAAATAAAAGAAAAATAACGACTTTATTCGACTATTCCTTTTCTTCCTTGTAGGCCTGAAACGAGACTTCAAGAGATTTCCACGACGCATGCGCGAGAATTGCGATCTCCTTCAACTACTTCAGTTAAGTTCTCGCGCGTGCGCGTCGTGGAAAATCTCTTGAAGTCTCGTTTCAGGCCTACAAGGAAGAAAAGGAATAGTCGAATAAAGTCGTTATTTTTGTTTGTTTTTTCACACAAAAAGTATTCTCGTCGCTTGATAAACTTATAGTTGAGCCACTGTTGTGAGATGGAATATTTAAACATTTTCTTCATTGACTTTCTGTGCCGTCAGGATTCATTCCCTTAGGGAGCCTATGGAGGAGTGATCCAGCTGTCACATTTAATCAAAAATATCTTCATTTGTGTTCCGAAGACGAACGAAGGCCTTACGGGGTTGGTACAGCATGGGGGTGAGTAATTAATGACTTAATTTTCATTTTTGGGTGAACTAACCCTTTAAGTACCAAGCAGGACAGAAGTGAAAGTAGTAAAACAAAACTGACCTCCCGCATACATGACAGCCAGCATGATTGATGAGATCCATGACACTTGGCTGCTGGTGGCATTGAAAATCACCTCGATCTCTTTGAAGAACACCGTAATGGATTTGGGGAAGGCATAGGAGAAGCCAATGCTGATAAAGGCCCCTACTACCACTGCCCAGCCCCAGCCGCCCTCGGGAGGAGTGTAGCCTACCGGCCCTCCTGTCGCTGGCGGCATCTTTACACACACACACACACACACACTGATGAGGATGATGACGAAGAAGAGAAGAATCAGCTGAGCTTCAAGCAAACTGGATCAGTCTGTGAGGAGAAAAAGAGAAGGATTTATAGACGGCGGCACACAAGCATAGACTGAAATAAGATGATTCACATGACAGATCTCAACCCTAACCCTGTGAACTGTGTCAGACTCTGTTGTAGATCACACTGGACAAGATCCAATTCAGGGAAAGTTATCCACGCGGACAGAGCAAGAGTACAGCATGTGAATGAACAAAGCGTGAACAAAAACACAAACAGCTTGTAGTTTGAGCGTCACTGCTATAGTTAGTTAGCTACTCTTTAACAGAGCTGATGTCAAAACACACAAACATACGAGACCTAGAAACATCATAACAACCGAGATGTTGGCACAAATGCCTTCACACACAAACAGTCTTTTCTGACTCTCTTAGCCTTTAGAGCACAGAATAGGTTTATTTGAGCATGAAAGTCATGGTCTAGGCTGGTATGTGTGCTTTGAGGGGTAAAGGCTAAATCACTGCCAGGGCCTCAGATAGGAGGAAGGGTCATATATCAGAGAGGATAAAACAGATGGGGGCAAGGAGTCCCATTTTAATTAAGTCCTCTCTTTGTTGCTTCAGGCAGAACTTACTTACCTGAGAACTCAAATAGCTGCTATGATGCAACTACCGTGAGGTAATAATGTGTGGGGTGACTGTTTTAAGCGAAGCACTGTTTTACTTGGTCAAAACAATCATAATAAAATACATTTGATTATGTTAACATTACTCTGTGCCTTGTGGCTAATATATGAGACACTTTTTGCACACTGCAGTAAGCTAGATCGATATTAGAATATCAAATTAATAAAAGCTGGATGACTTATGTTGCTAAAAGACAATGTTTTAAAATAATTGCATGGTGGAGAAAAAGCTGTATGTATTCCTGTTACTACAAATAAAGCCTTTTCTGATTATGCTATGCAAGCCACTTGACAAAATAGTGTTTTCTAATTTACTTTTTGGGTATAAACATGTAACTTGTGGTAAATAAAAAAAAACAAGTTCAAACAATATTGTTGAGCTATGCAACAATTATAAGTTATTTGGATTTAAACATTGTTGGAAACATTTGGGATAAAGCAAGTACACAAGTCAACTAATTAACATTGCTCTAATGTTTTTTTTAATATTTTAAAATGAAAAATGTTTACATATTGTGCCTTAAAATGAGCTTCTGGTCATAGAACTTTTTAGATGAATGCCATGGCTTTTTAGGTCAGGTAGAATCTGCGATCTCTGACCCAGTTTGTTTGTTGCTTTCAATGCTGCAATACGCTGTGTTTTCCGCCAACTGGCAACCCGAGATGTCGAAATGATATACGCTGATTTCACACAGCCGCCATTTTGAAATCGAAAGTGAGGCTCCGGTGGTAAAAACCCCGAAGTAAAGATAAACAACACTGCCTTGGACTACCAACCTGAAGCCGCGATTTACACTATTGGATGTTAATATCCAATATAGGATAGGTATATAGTTCGTTCCTGCTTTTTTTATTTTCTGAATTATATATAAAAAATAATTTTATTTATAAATGAATTTCACTGTATATAGTCTAAAGTATGAAAGAAATAATTTCTACATTAAACACAACAATACACCATCGCATTCGCGACTCTCCTGTGATTAAGGACGGCACTTCCGGTTTTCTCCCCACCGGAGCCTCGCTTTCGATTTCAAAATAACAGCTGCGTGAAATCAGCGTATTGGTTATATTGGCAGTAGGCGGGATCACACATACCAAAACAAAAACAAACATTCCGCCACGAAACACATTTCAAAGCAAAATTACTGGTTGTAACAGTTTTTCTTAGAAAAAAAGTATGTGAACCTAGCATGTGTCCTAAATATCTGCGAACATATGGTATTTTTACGTTTTAGCACAGCCCCCAAACAAATTACATACAGCACCTTTAAAAGAATAGCCCTGAACTATCAATTTACACACTCTCATGTCAATACAAACCTGTATGGCTGACTTTCATCAGTGGAACATAATAGATGATATTCTGAAGAATGTTGGTAATCAAACAGTGTCAGTTTCCATTGAATTTTTTTGTGGAAGTCAATGGGAAACCAAACTGTTTGGTTTCCAGCATTCTTCAAAATATCTTCTTTTATGTTCCACAGAAGAAAAAAAAAAGTCATACAGGTTTGGAACGACATGAGGGTGAGTAAATCCTTTTAACCACATTAGTCTAGGTTATGTTATCTCTGAGCAATCATGACAATGTAGTTTCTTTTTATGTTAAAACCGGTTTATTAATAAGGTCATATGGTATTTGCAGAATCATGGGAATTGTCAATGTCTGAAGAAGCTAAAAGCATGAGAGTGTACAGTACACTCCTGCCATTCAAATGATGAAAGACAGATTTAGCAGTTTTGGGTAATTGTTGGTGAAATCGAGTGCAGAGCAGGGATTTTTGGCATAAATATTGCAGTGAGGGTTGTTTTCCCAGATAGCAGCTGACACTAACAAATACAAGATGATGTGCCAACATTCAAGAGGGTCGAACTGAGACTAACTGTGTCACCGCACATTAAGCCAATCAAAATATAATAGATACCAAAATTAAGACACTTATCCATTTTTACATATTGTTCTAGTGGGAAACGGCTCATCATTCTGCCACTAGACGCAGCTAAGACCTCTAGTATTGAATAGCCAAACTTTTGACAAACAACAAAGTCTGGTTCACACAGCATAGTATCCTGCCCAAGACCTGCTTACAAAATAAACCCCGCCCGAACAATAACTAATTGTTATACTGTTAGGCTATACACAGCCAAAATATTGGAGAGTTGTGCAGATAACAATGAATGAGATGCTGAGACATCTAAGCAGCTGTTCGATCTTCAAGTATTACACATATTACATCACTGCCAATACTGAAATGCAGAAAATGTGTTTTCTGTGTTTTCTGAGAAAGAAACTCCTGCTGAACTCAACATTTCTAAAGAGCAGCTTTCACTGGTGCCACACGTAAACCTCTATTCTCTCTGCTATATGCATCAACCTAAAACTTTGATGATTTTTCACAACTTTTTGAAGTAGCCTATTAAAATCATTCAGATCTCAAGCCTTTGCGATATGCTTAATGCTTATTGCATTATGTACATTTGCTATATTTCGATGTTTTGTGCAGGCCTAAAAATAATAATAGGCCTAATAATAATAAATCCTATAGTCTTAAAGCAACACCAAGTAACTCTTCCTTTGCGGTCGCCCCGGTTGGAAGCGGAATTGTCCATTACCGCTGTTGTAAAACTTTTTGCCTACTGACGCTCGCGCACGCTCGCTGTTTATCCAGCACCGGCTTTGGAATCAACAATGGCAGCGATACCAACCTGCAAGAAGTCATTTCAGGGAGGTATATCATGGTGACTGGATTGTTGACGGAGGGGAGACGGATGTCTGCAATGGCCACAGACATTTTGAGGAAGTGGTGGGGGAAGTGACGTATAGGGTTGGGAATCATGAGAAATTATCCGGTTCCGGTTCCGCCAGACGATTCCGGTTCCGGTTCCCATTCATTAAAAAATATTAGTAAGACAAAAATCCACAATCCTTTTTGTGTTTATTTCTTATAGTACTTGACAAATGAGTTTAACAGACTGGTAATGTAAACAAATCCAACATATTATCAAGCAATTTTTGCACAAAAAAAACAAAAAAAAATTCTGAAGAAAAAAAAAAAATTATAGAGAATAATTTAGGACCTCTCCTTGCTTATTGTATCTCCAACAGTGAAGAATACCCTCTCAGAAGGGGTAGAATATGCTTGAATGTAAGATGTGTATAGAACAGATTATTTTTTTAAACGGTTTGAATGATTGATTCATAAAGACTTATTTAATTACTGGATAAATCGGCGCTCTAACAGAACTGCATGCGTCTTGCGGAAGAACAGCTACTTTTCTCTGTTTTATGTCCATGAAGCCTTGTTTATACTCGACGCGTCCGCACGAGCGCGAGTCTCCGCTGACTGCGCGCGCACCTCTCCAAACGGACGAGGCGTTTATACTTGACGCGCTCGCCGTTGTGCTATTCTGTGAAACGACAGGGGGCGACTCCGAGTAATTCTCCTCTAAAACACCAGGAATCAGCAGTGAAGAAGTAGTTTGCCGTTTATTAGTAGTTTATTAATTGCTGATTCATATAAAAAGAGTAATAAATGCAGTAGGTTTATTGTACGTTCACTGCATGTAAACTAGTTAAACAACTGAAGCCTTATTGAAGAGTGTTTAAACCTTAATTTCATCAGCAGGGCTTACTTCTGCTATTGTAGGCTTATTTTTTTTTTTAAATATAGGCAGTTCAGACAAGTGCAAACTGGGTGCTTAATGCAAGTGTGTTCCTATTCACAAAATGAGAGGCTTTTATGGTCGCCCATCAATGCAAATGTCTCTGTGAATAGAAGGATCATAAACATGGTGGTACAGACGTACCAGTTCGGCCAGATTCGGCTCGAAGTCGTTCATCTTCGGATGCGGCGCCGCGCGCCATGTTACAAAAAGTGCCGTGCACACCGCCAGGCGAAATGGGGTCTTGCGCACCCAACGCGCACGACCGCCCACACCGCAATGACGTCATTTTTGCCGCGCGCAGCTCGCGCTCTTGCGGACGCGTCGAGTATAAACAAGGCTTGACGAGTCACGCAGGCATTGGTCTACTCCGCAGCGGCTGCGATCCGCCGGCCAGTCTAAACAAGAAGTCCGAGTATTAACGCTTATTTCAGGCTTAACGTAGTGATTCAAGATAAGACAAAAAAAAAAAAAGGTTTGAAAAAAAAAGGCATTCATGATGCACTCGCTCATTGTATAACTTACATTTTGTAAATTCTGAACACAAAAAAGTTACGGACTGCATCTGTTTTGACTACCGTCAATGTTTACTCAAACTATAAACTTATCTCAGTACTTCTGTAACGTTAATCATTTGAATATTTGTAACACGTAAATATTGTGAGATTGTAAAGCAGTTTCATTTGGACAACTGCTCTCTCTCAGCGCAACCAGATTTGAATGTCGGCTACTAGATAGTGAGTGGGCGCGCGCGCGCCGTGTGTGTGACAAATGCAGCGCGTGTGAGAGCAAACCGCAACTTCAGGGGTGAAGTTTTTGTCATTTATAAGATGGCGTGGGTGTTTGAATTTGAATTTCTCTCTCTCTCTCTCTGTTTGAATCGAAATCTCTCTCTCTCTGTTTGAATCGAAATCTCTCTCTCTCTCTCGTTTTGCTTTTTGTAGAAATAAAAGCCATTTTTTTTAATTGGACAAAGGATGCTACAATTATAAACTGAAAGTATCTGCTCTGCTCCATACAGCAGGAGTCAGATTTCACTTATTACGTGATGAGAGTAAAGAAAGATGAGATGAATGATGGCGATGGCGGAGGATTTGGTGCGCAACAGATCCATGAGTGTCATTGACAAAAATCTCATCTTGTAAAATGTGCGTTCAGTGCCGCTGCTCCCTATACACATATTAGACACTCTATCATGAATTCACAAACTATTTTTATTCCTGTACCACCAGTGTTCTTCCCTAGCAACCCTGCATTGCGATGAATACCTGTTGTGTCCTGAATTATAGGAACATTTAAATCAGGCAGCTCTGAAAAACATACCTGTTTGATTGGCCTGTTGATAAACAGATTTGATTTAAATTGAAAAATGAACTGACATTTCAGCCTCCAAAGAATTTCACTTATAATGTCATAATTACATTTAAGTTTCAGAGAGCAAAGTGAAAATCCATTGAAAATGGGAACAGAATATGGAATAACATTATCATAGTGTGTATGCAAAATGATCCATGTTTAATGGGATTTAATTAATGCTGGCTGATAGATCATCTATTGACCAACTAGTCGACCATTCTGATTTATCCCAACTTTAGATTAAACGCAGCTCCTGACCTACTCTGAGAGGGTAAAAATGGACATATGCTTCCTTTTAGTGCTGATCTCTTGTAAAAAGCACAAAACCGTCATCTCTCAATGACTAGTCAATATCCTGCACAGCTCCCAGTAGAGAAACATTAGGCCATAACCTCTTCGGTTGAGAGTCTGACTGATATACACAGATCCACTATGGAGGGCAGTTCATGACATCCACAGACTCTCAGGAGACCCCTGAACCAGCAGCCTGTCCAACACTGCAGTCTCAGGAGGAAAGAGACTCTTCATGGCTTACTTGGGCCATACTGAGCCATTCTGGGAGATTTACAGGCCATTTAATATTAGACATGGTCATGGTCCAAGCAGTTTTTAAACCAAAATGATTTCCACATAAATATGGATGCATACATTGTGTAGAACATTGTGCTGATTTTAAATTCACTTCTGACTCCTGAATATTACAACATGGTTTTGCAGTAACCAGAAGTATTAATCTTGGCTTATTTGTTTTTGCTGGGTTGTCACACTTTATTAATGATTTAAAAAATAACTTTATGGCAGTTAAGCTACACTACCCTTACGAGGGCATATGCGAAGTCAGCGGAAAACAAAAAATGCTTATTTTAGATATCTTGAGGTCGCAACACACATGCACGTTTAGTTTTTCCTATACCAGTTTGAAGTAAGATTAAATGCATACGTTTCCAGAGGATTAGGAATGCACAAGTCTTATGTATGAGTTGATCTGGCTCCAGCTGATCTGGTATTCTGCTGGGGTTTTGGCCCCTCACAGGTCTCAATGGAGTGTGTTAGGAAACAGATCAGCACTTTAAAGTGCTCAAGCCTACAGATTTTTCCAGACTCAGGAGTTTTGTCGACATGTGATTGTCTTCATTAACCCATTGCGCGTGCCGTGAGTGAAAAAGCAACTGGGCATCCAAGTGACATTAAGCATTTATTGCAGCTCTGTTTTACTTTCTATGTGCGGTCTGCTATTTCTCATAGGAAATGTTGTTTTGTGTGTGGTACAGTGAAAAAAATACAAATCACCAAGTTATGAAGGTGATTGACAGATTTGCAGACCATTTAGGATTAAGAGGACGGGTTAATGCATTACTTTATTGGCAAACCAAACAGAGGTTAGTCTATAGTCATCAATAAAACATCACAAGGAAGTTGGAGAACGTGGGATCACAATGCTCAAGTCTCCATTCTCAGTTTGTTTCCAGAACAATCCAGCTACTGTGTCTATGAGCTTGTCTGACCACAGATGTTTGTACATTTTGATGGCATTAATACAAGATGAAATCACATACTGGATTGAAACAGTCACATGCAAGTTGACATGAAATCGAAATTGACCCTTTTTACTTTAATGCATATTTATTCCAAAGAAAATATTTGAGTCTTTTGTAAAATTTAATCTCAACTTGTTGTTCCTCTTAAATTCATTTTTCTTGGATGCTATTTTGATAATGTGAATTTTTATTATTATTATTAAAAATATTAAGAATTTTGTATTTAGATGTTATTTTAGCGAACTTGCACGCAGTCTGATTCCTTTCTGTTATTTCCCACTTGTCATGTTCTACTCCATTACTGGCTGATAGATAAGTCACATTCCAACTTTTCTTTTCTCGCTTCACTCAGAAACAAGAAAGTTGCAGAAGTAAAATGGTTGCAAATGGCAATTCTACAGAGGAATGGATGTCAACTGTAGGAGTAAAAAAAAAAAAACAGACCAGCAAATCCGTGGCCACAGTTTTGCAATTAGTCCCCTCAGTTTATTAACCATACTCACAGATTCTTAAATTGTTCCCTAGGTTTATCAAATCATGCCCACTGATTAATAAACCGTACCCACAAATTCATAATCCGTGGGCACACTTTCGCAATCCGTTCCCACAGTTTTGCAAACTGGATTTGTGTCCCGTCCCTCATTTTAGGTCTGTAGTCTACTCACACAAGAAAAACAAATCTTTTTGTATATTGTTTTATTGTGTGTTAAGAATAACTGTCTTAACTGCATTAAGTTAGGCTATAGGCTATAATTTGTAGTAGAGACAGGGTTGAATAGATTTAAAGAATTATGCGTCAGTCTTGTCCATCTGTTTATTTGTGATATTCTAATACTCTCAATTTTATCGACAGGTGTACTTTCAATAAAAAAATATATTTTACCCCAGGACATTTTCAAATACATTTTCTAATGCAAAGTACAAAATACATCAAGCATTTTAATGACAACCTTCAGTAATAAGCCTCCATTGTTTCATTCTTTAAAGCAACACTAAGTAACTTTTCAACCTTCATAATATATTTTCAAGACCCTTGTGATGGTACATCGACTTACAATAGGTTGAATGACACGTCTGCCATAGCCTGATGTGGTCTGTATCGCTTTTACTTGCACTATGTAACTTCGGGTTTCAGGTAGGAACCGGAGCACAAAAAGAACTACAAAATTCGACCGCTTACGGCATACGTCACTAGGGTTGGGAACCGAGAACCGGTTCTTATCCAGAACCGGTAGTGTTTTTAATAAAAAAAAAAATAAAAAAAAAATACCGGAACCGTGCAAAATTCCTAAGTTTGGTGCGATATGTGGGCGAAGTGCTGGGAGTAGATTATCCTTTAGCGTCTCCTCGAGAGAGAGAGAGAGAGAGAGAGAGAGAGAGAGAGAGAGAGAGAGAGAGAGAGAAGAGCTGCATGATTAATCTTTAAAATATTTCGATTCAAACACCCACGCCATCTTATAAATGACAAAAACTTCACCCCTGAAGTTGCGGTTTGCTCTCACACGCGCTGAATTTGTCACACACACGGCGCGCGCGCGCGCGCCACTAACTATCTAGTAGCCGACATTCAAATCTGTTTGCGCTGAGAGAGAGCAGTTGTCCATATGAAACTGCTTTACAATCACACAATATTTACGTGTTACAAATATTCAAATGATTAACGTTACAGAAGTACTGAGATAAGTTTATAGTTTGAGTAAACATTGACGGTAGTCAAAACAGATGCAGTCCGTAACTTTTTTGTGTTCAGAATTTACAAAATGTAAGTTATACAATGAGCGAGTGCATCATGAATGCCTTTTTTTTTTTAACCATTTTTTGGTCTTATCTTGAATCACTACGTTAAGCCTGTAATAAGCGTTAATACTCGGACTTCTTGTTTAGACTGGCCGGCGGATCGCAGCCGCTGCGGAGTAGACCAATGCCTGCGTGACTCGTCATGGACATAAACAGAGAAAAGTAGCTGTTCTTCCGCAAGACGCATGCAGTTCTGTTAGAGCGCCGATTTATCCAGTAATTAAATAAGTCTTTATGAATCAATCATTCAAACCGTTTAAAAAAATAATCTGTTCTATACACATCTTACATTCAAGCATATTCTACCCCTTCTGAGAGGGTATTCTTCACTGTTGGAGATACAATAAGCAAGGAGAGGTCCTAAATTATTCTAGAGAATGCAGATTTTTTTTTTTTCTTCAGAATTTTGTTTTTGTTTTTTTTGTGCAAAAATTGCTTGATAATATGTTGGATTTGTTTACATTACCAGTCTGTTAAACTCATTTGTCAAGTACTATAAGAAATAAACACAAAAAGGATTGTGGATTTTTGTCTTACTAATATTTTTTAATGAATGGGAACCGGAACCGGAATCGTCTGGCGGAACCGGAAAATTTCTCACGATTCCCAACCCTAATGGTAACCCATACTCAGAATTTGTCCTCAGCTTTTAATCCCTACATTTGATTTAACTAGGGATGTCAACGATTTATCGACAATCGATAATACATTTAATCGATACAACTTATTGATCATCGATTAAGCAGGTCTTCATGCGCGTGCGTGCTGCTCAACCGCGAAACACGTAAAGCGAGCGCCCAGAGTTATGTTTGGGACCATTTTACACCATCATGAATATAAGTTTGCGTGTGCTTTCGCAGCCTTTTGTTTTGTGCAAATGTAAGTTATAATATTGTTTATTTTGTGTATGCCTATCTATATCTGATTTCTCATATTGGATGCATTTGGTTAGGAATGAACTCTGTAGTGAAGCGTCAGCTTCAGCGCGCGCAGCTCAAACGGCAATGCACGACTAATAATGACTATTGGGACTGTAATATTACATAACATTATAAAGAGAACAATATTGTAATAAAACATTGTGAATTATTTGGGTTTAGTTGCCGTGTCGAGTTGCTCCAGGAAGAGCGCGTCCACAACATGAGTAGTTCTGAATGAATGGCACGCAACTTAGTTCAAGTTCACTTGTGCATGAATTTGCGTCATTTTGTGCAGATATAATTTGTAATATTATGTTTATTTTGAATATATCGGATTAATCTCATATAGGATGCGTTTCTTTAAGATAAATAACGTGCTAGCAAAGTGCTCCAGTTTAACGGTAGCACATTCATTCAGCGCGTGCAGTTGTTCCAGGATGAGCACGTCCACAACAGTCACACATAAGCGCGTTGGTGACACGTTGTATTAGTAGTTATATTTGATCATTAAATAATTAATTAAATTATCAATCACATCGAAACATTTTACAATCCTACTAGCCCTTACTTTAGATTAAAAACCATTTGCATTAATTTGGTGAGGAACATAGCGTTTTGAGCAGCATTTGCAGTAGACGCATATTGCAGTATTAAGGCTAACGATTAATCGATTAATTGATCGTTAATTTAAACGACGATCGATCAGGGGAATTTGTGAAAATTGACATCCCTAGATTTAACCCATCCAAGTTAGAGCACACACATTAGTTGCAGTGAGTAGTGAACACACACACTGCAAACTGTGGGCACACACACCAAGAGCAGCGGGCAGCCATTTTGCTGTGGCGCCCGGGGAGCGATTAGGGGTTAGGTGCCTTGCTCATGGCCACCTCAGTCATTTCCTGCTGGTATTGAGAATCGAACCCACAACCTTTGGGTTACCAGTCTGACTAACCATTAGGCCACGATGGCAATGCCTGCGTTGGGAAAGTAATGCAAACAGTGTACGGCCGAATACTGTGTAACACCAACTATCGCAGAAAGTCTCATATTAACTGTCAGGTAGTTAAAAATGAGTACTTGACAGATTAATCACCAGAGTACTTAAGTATAAAAAAATGATAAATACATATCCCTAGTTTTTTATGGCTTAATGGTTAAATAAGTCTGAAAGAAATCACTTCCTATGCTAGGACTGCACGATATATAAAAATTATTGAAATATCGTAAATGTACATATCGTAATGCAAATCGAGCTATGCATAAATCGCAGCGATATCTGAAACATTTTAATAGGCTACGACGAAAAGTTGCGAAATTCAAAGTTTTAGGTCGACGCATATAGCAAAGAATAGACTGGGCACATGACTGTTAGCCTACTTGCTTGTGATTTGCCTGACGTTAAAAAGAGTTACGCTCAATAAGCTGCAGAAAAAAACTCACTGCAGTACTCACGGTCTCGCGCCGTCTGACAATTTAAATAGTTTTTGTTTTGTTTGTTTACATTGTTTCCGCTACATTCATTCTGCCGTGGCGGGCCGCCACACCTAAAATCATCCTGCCACGGCTGCAGCTTCTCAGTGAGGTCCGATATTGTGCATACTATTGTGTTAATGTTAAGCTAAAGGAGACTTCAAGAGATTTCCACGACTAACTGAAGTAGTTGAAGGAGATCGCAATTCTCGCGCATGCGTCGTGGAAATCTCTTGAAGTCTCGTTTCAGGCCTACAAGGAAGAAAAGGAATAGTCGAATAAAGTCGTTATTTTTGTTTGTTTTTTTCACACAAAAAGTATTGTCATCGCTTGATAAACTTATAGTTGAGCCACTGTTGTGACATGGAATATTTAAACATTTTCTTTAATGACTTTCTGGGCCGTCCGGTGTCATTCCCTTAGGGAGCCTATGGAGAAGTGATCAACCTCTCAGATTTAATCATAAATATCTTCATTTGTGTTCCGAAGACGAACGAAGCCCTTACGGGGTTGGTACAGCATGGGGGTGAGTAATTAATGACTTAATTTTCATTTTTGGGTGAACTAAACCTTTAAGGTCAAAATTGTTAGGAGTACGGATGAGGAATTTTAAGAGGCTTAAGAGTTTCTTTAGCAGAGGAGAAAATGGCAGAAAGACGAAGAGGGAGAAGAAATGTGTTGCTGACAATGGATGACAATGAGTTAATAAGACGCTATAGATTGACACCCGGCCCAAATTTTCCTTTAGATAGGGATGCTCCGATTGATCGGACGCCGATCATGATCGGCCGATATTGGCTAAAAAAAGATTGATCTGCGAACCCCAAAAGCGCCAATCAAAAAAGCCGATCACGTGACGTAAATTACTCGCGCGACTCTTTCCCACCTGCATGCGTGGCGCACGGGCACACAACAGCACAGCGGAGCTTGGCAGTGGCAACATGAGTTCTCCTTCACCGGAACGAATAGGGAGTCTCTCAACGGATTGAAGCGCGCGTCCGAGTGAAGACCGCGTGCACCGCGCGAGCCACAACAGAACACAGTATCCGCGCCACTGATCGCTGCGGCAACGAGCACTTTGATCACTTGATATAAAAAAAAAAAAACATTTCAGCGCTAGATCGCCTCTAACAAATGAACAAAATGAATGCTCTGCTAGTTAAGTGGAGATGTTTTTATTTATTTGTATTGGTACATTCGTGCCGCGAGACGTTTCAAAAGTGGTGGTGGTATTTTTTTATTTGATGTAGTTGGTTCCTCAACTACATCAGATTCAGATTATTTTATTTAATGCCATGTCAGCATTCAAAGCTATTTTCATTGCGAAAATTCAATTATAAAAATACATATATCATATAAATACAATAAAACAAATATAAACAACAAGTAATTTTATACAATATATATTTTTAAATTAACATAAAAAATCCAAAACCTTTTCAGGCATAATCTCATTAAATATGTCCTTTAATGAAGTAACTTCATAAAAGAGCATTCTGCTCAACTACATCAGACGTTCATAATAATAACAGAAAAAAAAACTTGCCATAGTTTTGTCCTTTTGTCAGTAGCCAGTTTTGGTGTAACAAGTTGTACATTTTGTTGCCAATTAGTAAATGTAGTCAGTGTATTAAGTAGCTACAATTTCCAAGTATGCCTAACTGAGCGTTCACACCGCCGGCGGCGAGAGCGTCAAAGTGGCCGGAAGTCATTCATTTTCAATGAGAGCCGGCGGCGAGCTCCGGCGAGCTCCGGCGAGGGCGGCGCGGTGAGAGCGGCGAGAAGTTGAAATCAGCTCAACTTTAGGGAAATGAGCTATGACGCGGTTCGGCGGCAACCGGCGTCAACCAATCGGAATGTAGATGTGCTCCGTTTGAGAGGATTCCAGAGAACGCAGTCAAGTAACTTTGGTTCCAACCACATTAGTTCCCAAGCAAAATAGAGGAGAGGTTGATCATTTAAATTTCATAAGGCGGCGCGCAACACTATTTATAGGCAAGATATTCGTGCTAGAACGCTTGTTTTTCAGCGGGAATGCAAATTAGAATAGCATTTAACTATGAACACAAAACCCACACCAAACAAATGGCTTTTAATTTGTTTATTTCGTTAGCAAACATGTCACTATGATTGTTAAGTTCTTTCCATCGATCAATTTTCTGCAAACATAACGACGACATGCTTGTTTGCTTTGCGGCCCCTTTAAATAAAGTTTTAAAAAAGACCAAGCATTCGATCTACGTCAGAGCATCAGAGCGTCCACGAATCTTTCCACGGCGTCGCTGACAGGGCGGCGAGAGCGAATTTTGCCGCTCTCGCCGGCAGCGGTGTGAACGTACGGTAAGTGTAACTTGATCCCCTCCCATTAGGCTGATCTGATGTGTGTTGCCTGACCCCTTTTTGTTTGGAATCATTTTATGTTACTCTGTCTTATTTGGAAAGCTGGGCTACAGTAGCCTTAAGACATCTCATTTTCTAAATACAATTAAATAAACACATTTCTACAAATGGTGCAAACTCTGCTAGATTATAGATAAAAGATTCCCATTCCCCTGCCATTCTGTGATCGGCAATCGGCAGATCATGATTTTGGTGATCGGTAATCGGCCCCAAAAATGCTGATCAGAGCATCTCTACTTTACGGATGGCCTTGTGTTTATCCACTAACTGGGTTAACAGTAAACACTGTTCCTCTGTCCAGTCGGGCTTTCTCGTCCTTCTTGGTTTTAATTCAATGTAGGGCTGCAACTAACGATTATTTTGATAATCGATTAATCGGACGATTATTTTTTCGATTAATCGATTAATCGGATAGAAATTAAATTAGATTTTTTTTTTTTTATAACTAAATAAAACCGTAAATCAGGGTATTTATGTGTAAAAGTGTACTTTA